>JAFCMP010000067.1:0-350613 GCA_017506865.1 Tribonema minus
GGCCCTTTGGCATGTGACCCAACTAGTTGCACCTGCCTTCAACTAAGGTCAGGCCAGCTCTCAATCACATGTCAAGGTCTACACCGACTACACAGGTCTACTGAGACCTGTGCCAACCTGTGAGGTGTAACTGCCTGTAACTGTCTGAATACACCCCAAGCCGTATCAGATCCCCCTTCTTTGCTGAGCATCGCCCTCGATGCGGACTTGAACTCGAAGCAGCAGATCGCGGTCCCTAGTGTAGTTGCAGCATGCTCGCACTAAGTGCACTACTAAGCATGGAGGCCAATATAGAACTGGTTGGAAACCCCATTAAAAACCTGGGAGGCAAACCTGCTAGTCAGGGAAATCCTCTCTGCAGGAAAAGGGAGTCGCCGGCCTCAGCTTTGACTCAACTTGAGTCCCCACAACTACTTCGCACTCTCCTCTGAGGATATACTGCGAGCGGCGAGCACGTTCCATGATGAGTATGGGCTGTCTTTTGGCGTGCGGTAGTCACCCGGACGTAAGCGCATACGCCTGACAGTCTTCTCACCGTCGAATAGTACATCAAACGTGAACTGCGACCTGGCGGGGTAAAACTCACCCAGGACGCCGCGGCTCCAGCCTGTTGGAAAGTGATACCAGATCACTTCACCCTCAAAGTCTGATCCGAAATCAGATGGCAGTTTGGGCAGCCTTACCAGCGAGATCTGCGGCTGAGCAGAATCTTGGGCTGAGCTTGCCTCAGAACTAGTTTGGGAAGGTGGCAGACCTCGCGTGACCTGAGAGTTGGGACTTGCACTACTCGCGCTGTCCGGCGCGCTTTGCGCCTGCAACTTCTTGGCTTTGTCACGCACTGCCTCTGCCAACTGTATGGCAGACTTGACCTGTGTACGGGTCATCTGTTCCCACTCACCATCCTCATATCTGATCCTCCAGTATGGTGACACAAAGTTCTTAACGGCCCCCCACACGTAAGTGATCGGGCCGCCCACTACCGTTCTGTGCTCCCTGACCAGCGCCGTGCCGATGGGATAGAGTTGCAGCGCGCTCTCTCGGCGCATGCCAGCATCCTCCTTAGGTGTGGGCCTGATGGCATATGCCGGCAACCTTCCTTCGTTGCGCAGCTCATAGAGCGCGTGAAAAGCGTCTAAGGTCCATGGCGTCACTTCTTGCAGCATGTCATCCTCTGACACCCACGCATGTGACTTGCCATCTATGGACTGCCATTTGTACTGCCACGAGCCATTGGGGCCCGCTTGGCGGTCCAGAACTCTGTATAACTTCTCACCATCTGCTAGCTCCTCCACTTGTCGGGGGCTCAGCATGGCGTGCACACCTGGCTCCAACATGGCACTAGGCCTCATGTGGAAGGGCTTCATGTTCTCAACATGAGCTGTGGTGTGTCTAACTCTTCTGCCCATCATCCTGCAGATGAATGAGAGGCCTGATTCGCCTGTGCGAGCCTCGATCTGCCAAGGCCCCACATACCTGGCATCAAGAGCAGCCGACCTGTCTCTTTGCCTGGGTAGCCGTATCATGACATAGTCACCGACGGCGAACTTCACCGCGCGCTTAATAGCTTCATTGCGCTTGGTGATCTTCTGGGCGCGCACTTGCAGCGCCTTTGACACCACTTTGTCTGCAAGCTCAAGCATATCTAACTTGTGCTCAATCTCCTCGTGTAGGTCCAACTTCCTGCTGCCATCCTCGTGCATAAATGCATCATGTGGCAGTGAAGCTTCCCGACCGTACACACAGAAAAAGGGTGTTAAACCTGTTTCATCTCGGGGAGTTGTCCTCAACACAAACTGTACGAGCTCTAAGCCTTCGTGCCAGTTTGTCTGCTGAGCGCTGACCCAAGATGCTAGTGCCTTCTTGGCACGACCATTTGCATGTTCTGCCACACCATTGGTCTGTGGGTGGTAGGCACTGGTCTCTATGCGTTTAACTTTAAACGCTTTGCAAAGGTCACTGACCACATTGCCAAGGAAGACTTTGCCCTTGTCAGAGCATAGTTCCTCCACTAATGCTCCAATCTCAAGGAACACTGTCATGAGGTGCGGGGTAACATCGCGCGTTCCCTGGCCGTGCATGGCCGAGAGCCACACGAAGCCGGACCTTGCTTCCACTATGGTCAGGACATATCTGTGCCCCTGCCGTGGACTGTATACCAGGCTCTGTGATATCTATGTTGAGCCGCTGCCACATACGCACGGGCTCAGCTAACCACTGTCTTATACTGAGTGGAGCTGGCGCGTTTGCGCTCGAGGCACGTCATACAACTCTGCACGTACGTTCGTATGTCTGCGCCCATACCAGGCCAGAAATACCTCTCGAATATACGCGTGTGCGTAGCGCCTATGCCGCAATGCATAGCGCTCGCGTCATCATGCCCTAAACGCATGACTAGGGTTCGTAGCACCACTGGCACGACCCACTGCAACAACACCATACCTCTCTTGGGGTGGCTTGTTGAACTGTGCACTAAGAGGCCATCTTCCTCGACGGTATACTGCTCTCTCTGTGCTAAGACGTGAGCGGCTAGCTCCGCGCCTTCGGGTATGTCACCCTCAATGAGCATCTTGCTCACTGCTCGACAGAAGCCGTCCGCTTTCTGAACTTCAAGAAATGCGGCTCTGCTGAGCATTGCTGGCGTGGCAGGCGAGTCTCCCTCGGCCACCCGTTTCAGCAACTGCACTACTTCTGGCCTTGGCAGCGTCTTCTTGCGCTTGCCTAAAACAGCTTCGCCATCCGGTGGCTCGTCTGCCTCATCTGCATCAGCAGCAGCTTCTACCTCTGGAATCTCTCCTTCTTCCAATGAGTCTGCCGCCGGCTGAGCCGTGGTGACGCTGCACTTGGCCCTCTTTGAGCTGATGCTGCGTCGCCTGTCGCATGCGATCTGCCTTAAGAGTCGCTGCGCTTGGGAATGCTCCCACGAGCCGGTGTACTTATTGACTGGCTCTGCGTACGCTGTGTTGATCTCAACTTCATCAACCTCAGCTTCCTCCACCGTGGAGTCATCTAGCCTTCTGTCCAACAACTGTGCTAGCTCCACAGCTGTCAGAGCGGCTAACCTAGCGGCCACCGCGCCTGATATGGCGACGGCCTCGTTGAACTTGAACGCTGGCCCGTAACGTGCGTCCGCCGTGTACCCACGACAGCTGTTCACGTCGGCCACCTTGTGCGTTCTCGTGGCCTCGTCCGCAAAGCGCACACCTGACGGCGGTGCGTCCATGCTCGGGACTGCGTCTGGCCACTGTTCGTCTGCTGGCTCCGTAGAGCGCTCAGCATCTAACTCTGCCTGCTGTGGCAGCCTGGATGGGGCATCAGCATTGGCATTCCTTTTGCCAGGCCTGTGCTGAATGGTAACGTCATACTCCTGTATGCGCATGGCCCATCTTAGTAGCTTGCCGTTGTAGTCTTGCAACGTCAACAGCCACCTGAGCGCAGCGGCATCTGTGACCACTGTAACGGGGTTACCCCAAATGTAAGGCCTGAAGTGGTTGAGCGCCAGCACTACTGCCAGACACTCTACTGCCGTCGCTCCTAACTTCGCGTCGGGTTCAGAGTTCAGCTTGCTGAAGTAGCCAACGACTACTTCTCTGACCTCCTCGCCTTCAGCTATGCGGCGCCTGCCCGTGTGAGCATATGGCTGTCCCGCTGTTGCCCTTTCGACCTCACTCACAGGTCTGAATTGTGTAAGCACACCTGCCGTCGCCGTCTTGGAGGCGTCGGTGTACAATACGAAAGGCAAACTGAAATCTGGGTGCATCACTATGCGACTGTCGCACATGGCACTCTTCAGCCGCTTGAAAGCCCGCTCTTGCGCAGACCCCCAAACCATGACTGCTTTGTTCTTGGTCAGGGCTACTATAGGCTCTGATATCGCCCCAAAGTCGGGTACATATCGCCTGTAATAGTTAAACACTCCCATAACCACTTGTACCAACTGCTTGTCTGGTACCCCGCCTTTCAGTGGGGGGCTCATGTCAAGCATGGCCTTGACCTTGTCAGGGTCTGGTCTTGTTCCAGCGGCGCCAACTATATGGCCTAGGAACTTGACTTCAGCTTGAAATAGCTGACACTTTGGGCGAGATACACTCATGCCCGCCGCGCCTATGCGGCCAAGAACATCATCTAACTGCTCGATGTGCTCCTCGATGTCCGTGCCATACACCAACACGTCATCTATGTACACTAGCGCGTGGGAGCCTAAGGCATCTCCCAGCACTTGGTGCATCAATCTCGTGAACTGCGCTGGCAAGTTCACCAGCCCGAATGGCGCCACCTTGTAGTGCCACAACGAGCCGTCTGGGGCTCTGAAGGCCGTCTTGGCCTTAGCCGTCTTGGCCAGCGGGATCTGATGGTAACCCGCTGCCAGATCTAACGAAGATAAGATCCTCGCACCTTGCACAGCCCGCATCATGTCATCCATGTTGCCTAAGCCATGACTATCACGCTTCGTGACCGCATTCAACTTCCTGAAGTCTATGCAGAAGCGGATCTTGTCGCCTTGAACCACTAGTACTGGGTTGCTTGCCCACGCACTAGCTGATGGCTCAATCTGTTGGCGCTTTGCCATCATCTGAATCTGTTTCATGATGTACTCGGCTTCTTTGAAAGCCCAATGGCGTGCCTTGTCCGCCACCGGCTCGGCCGTCTGAGTGTCAACATCAATCTCAAAATGCTGAGTGACTCGAGGGTTTTTAGGGTCCTTAGCAAAGACATTCCTGTGCTTTTTTAGCATGTCAAGTGCTTTTGTTTTCAAAAGTACCCCATCTTTCCCCCTTCCTTGCAAATGAGGCGCAAGCCTGCCATCTTTCACAAGGATTTCCTCCAGCTCTGCATCTGTGCAGTTCTCTAGCTGGTCATTGTGGCACTGGCTGAGGTCTGCCAGCCGTTGCACTTCTTGTGCAACCTCTTTGGCAGTCTTGCCTATGCTAGCAGCTAATTCTGCCACTAACTTAGCATTTTCAGAGTGCCTTTTGGCTGCTATTACTAGCAGTTTGGCTTCTAGAGCCTGCTGAGTAGCTGTCTGCACTTCTAGCAGATCATCAGCCTTAATTGGAGTCACTTTTCCCCAATACGTGTTGCGGCGCACGTAAACCGGGTACATTGAAGTGTTGCTCAATGTAGCGTATATCGTGCCGCTGGCATTTGCAGTGAGAGCGGTGATATTTGCCTTAACACCTTTGCCTCTCATCATTTCTGTAGTCACTGTTTCTTGTGGCATGAGCAATGCCTCATAGGGCTGCACGCGCTTTGGCTTTGGTAGCAGCGTGAGTTCCACAATCGTCTCCGACGATGGTGCCAGTACAGTGTTATATGCCATCCTAGCTGAGCACTGCTGAGGCTTGTCTGGTGCCTCAGTGCTCTCAGCGCTGCCATTGCCCTTGCAACTGGCTAGTGCTGCCGCATGCGCGTTCGCGTTGTCTGCGCGATTCTTGTCGTGCATGGGGCGTATGGCCACACCTTTTAGTCCCCCTGGGAAGAAGGCTGGGCTACCGCCGTGATACGAGATGACTGAGCCATGCGGGGCAAAGAAATCCGTACCTAAGAGCACGTCCATGGGTGCGTTTACCACATAGAACTTGTGCAAGAACATCTTGTTCTTAAACCGCAGCCATGCATTGACCACACCACTGATCTGCAGCGACGTCTTGCCGTCTGCCAAGAGGATCTCAGTGTAGTCACCTTGCTGAGGTGTACATACATAGCTGTTGGGGAGCTTGTCTGCAATGCGCTTGCCCATGATGGTTACGGTCGCACCGCAGTCTACCATGGCGCGCACATAGAGTTCTTTGGGCGTCTGAGAGTTGCTTTGTACGCGTAACGACGCGGACACAAACATCTGCCCTGGAGGTACAACACCGGCTACTGGGCGTATGTACTCCACTGGAGCCTCCGACTTGGAGCGCTCTACCGAGCTAGGCTCAGGGGACCCTACTGCAAGGTCTACATGAGGTAACTTGACTGGTTCCCTCGGTTTTGTGATCTCTTCTGTGAGATTCTTAATTGTCTCTGCCACACTCACTGGTGGGGCTGTGTCTAACTTGCTGACACCTGGCACATGGTCTAATATGCCTAGAGACTGAGCATCAAGGCCAGCGCGCCTGAGCGCTGCCTTCAACTCACCTGGGGCAAGGCGCGGGTCTGTACCGCCGCCGAGCTTCTTGCGTGCCGCTGCGGCCGCAATGGGTGGAGCACTGATTTCTGTGTCAATGTCCATGTCGTCTGCACTACTGCAAACGCTCATAACTGACTGTGAGTCCCACTCAGAGTCAGACCCTGAGTCAGAGTCATCGACTTCCACGATGTCAGCCATGCCGGGCTGCACCACAGCCAAGTCTACCTCTGGCTCTTCCCATGCACTGCGCATCGGAATTATGGGTACCTCTGCATACCCTGCATCATGCGCCTTTGCATGTATGCTACGCGCCACTGCTGCTGAGCAGTGTGCACTTGACGAGGGCGCTGCGTGTACCGCGGTAGCGGCCTGCACCAGCGAACCACTCTGACCAGCCAACCAAGACGGGGGCGGGCAGTCAACTGAATGCCTCAACGTAGAGTCTGACCTACGCGGCAAACGTACCTGTTGTTCTGGCAGTGTGCACAGGCCTGAGGCCTCAATTGCCACGAACAAGTGAAATGCCATCTCTGGGATGAACAAGTCTGCAGTGTAACGCCGTACATCACTACTGCATGCACTCGCTGGTAATTCATGATAATACGTCATGAGCACTGCCATTTCCGCAAGCGACAGCAAGCGGGCAGATGCCACTGGACCAGCGTCTTTTGCATGTGCAACATAACTCGCAGTGGGCCTACCAGGCAGTCTGCGCACTGGGCTAGGCAACAAGCCATCAGCATCCAAAACACCAGGGTGCTGAGCACTGCGTGGTTGCAAGAAGAATGTGCGTTCGGGGCAGCGCAAGCGAGAGCGAACAGATGTGGGTCTGCTTTGTAAACGCTTGGTATTTATTACCGCACCGAACCTCTGGAGCGCCTCACGTGAGGCCACCCCTGCTGGTACTATGACAATGTACACCCTCTGCCTCCTGCAAGGTACTTCAAACTCAGAAGCCTTTAACTTGGCAATGTACAGCATGTAACCAGCCGACTTGAGAATGCGTACTGCGCGTGCAAACGCGCGTGACACTAGCACTCCTGGCACATTCTCATACAACACCACCCGAAGCTTGGCCCGCACGATGAGCCGTGCGGCATGGACCGTGCACTCGGCAGCTTCGCCCTCGACCTTCTTGCCCTCTGCCGAAAAATCTGTGCAGGGCGGCGAGATGGTGGTGACGTCAGGTTTCTCGTCGATGAGACGTGCAACAACCTTCGCATCAGTGATGCATGCAGTGAGCGTGGGCACTTCTGGATGAACTTCATGCAGAGCCTCAATTGCCTTGACGTCTTTGTCAACTGCGAGCACCGTGCGTGTTACAAAACCTGCTCTGGAGGTCAACTTACCCCCAGCTATGGCGCCTCCTAGCGCCCCACAGCAGATAGACGCGTGTTTGATAACTCTGGGTGGTGGCTCTGGCCCACCCTCAATTGCCGCCATCTGTGCGCGCAAAGAGACATCGTAAACAGCGTCAGTGGCATGCTCAGCTACCTGTGCCGAACATGCATCTGCTCTAACTACACCAGGCAATTCACTGATTGCTGATGCTGAACTTGCAGCAGGCAAGTCACTTCCTACCAAGGCAGCAGACAACTGCAAGTGTGATTCACCTTGGCGGTGCTTTTCTGCCATCCTCTTTCGGTGCGCAATGCACTGAGGGCAGGTAGTCTTGTGCCGCATAAGTGTGTCCCAGTCTCCCTGGTTCACTCTGCAGCCAAGACACTTGAAGTTGCTCTGGGGCTTGGCTCCGCCGCCGCCGTTATCGCCTGCGGAGCTAGCCTTGCCCTGCGGCGCGCGGTCGCTGACTCCAAGCTGGCGACGCTCGTTAGCGCTCAGCCCCGCCAACACAGCGCGAACAGCCGAAAGCTTATTCTTCTTTTTATAGCGATGGTCGTTACTGACCACGCTCCACCCATCCTTGGCAGGGCGCTTGCCTGTGTCAGAGTAGGGGGGGGTTGAGATGTGTGCCGCGGCCATTGCAGACACAACATTTCGAGTCTCGCGCTCGTCAATAGGCGCTGCCTGCCACTTTTGCTGGGCAGTTGCCACGACCTTGGGAAAAGCGGTGTTCTTTAGATCCCAGGTCTCATACATGCCGTTTACTTCTTGACGGCAGCATAATGGCAGTTCATGAACGAACTTCATACGAACAATTTGCTGGTTGTCCGCGCAGCCGGCGTCGTGCGCGGCTGCAACTACCTCCCTGCCCCACACTTCGGGGCTGGTACCGGAGGTAAGCGTGAGTTCATGATACTTTTGAAGTGCTATTTGCCTGGCAGATGTGCTATCGTACGCTGCCGTAAGGCATTGCACCATCTGCTCATAAGACAAATCACTAAACGCACGAGTTTCTAGCATTCCCGTGCGCTCATTGGTGACTGCGCTGGTCAGATCAGCGTACTGACTCTTGGTCAGACTCTGCAACAGCGCTTCTGAGTAGGCCGACTTGGGCACGCCACGCGTGTCGCAGCTACGCTCAAAAGCTCTAATGGAAGCTTCAAGCCTGCCTACTTGCGTTACAATGACGACGCCAGTGCCGCCGAAACCCCTCAAGTCAACTTTGGGTTTCCGCACCGTCATGGCAACTGAGGAGTACGAGGGTTCTACTGCCCCCGCAGTCCTAATGCTCTCACCTAGAGCCGATGCGCTGGTGGCTACGCCGGCCACTGCGCCATCTTCACGCGGACTCGCAGCTGCGCCGGCTGCGTCGTCGTCCGACGTGTCGGAGTGCCCGTCAGTGTTGAGGAACGGGTGCGTCACCAGGCTGCGCGGGTAAGTGTCCGCAGCTAGGCGCGCCTCCTCGGTGACCAGAGGCGTGTTCTCGAACTCCCTTAGCATTCGCCAGAGTTCCGCCTCCTCACCGTCGCCTGTGCCGAAGGCGAAGCGATGCCAAATATTGGACCGCTTACGGTGTTCACCTATGGTCAGCAGCTCGCCGAACTGGCTAGCTTTGAAGTCATGACCACGTTTTTCCAGAAGTGCAACATTATGCTTGCGCACCTCTTCGGCCTGCTCCGCAGCGAACGTCCGCGCCATCGGCAGCAGTGAGTTCTTCACCGTGTTCTTGCTCTCACTAGGAGCTCTGGTGACGCGAAGCTGGAGCTCGCCAAGGCGTTCGTAAAGGGCACGCTCGTGAATTTCGGCGAACGTTGCAGCCGTTTTGGCGGCCTTGGCAGCTCGCTTATGTGCCTCGACGCGAGCTTCGATGCCCTCACGCCACTGGTCATAAGCCTCATCTGTGCCCTCAGGATCAAAGGGCACACCACCCTCATCACCAGATGACTCAGAAGACTCGAGCAGTTGCCTAACTGCCCTCCGTCGCTCTGCCGCTTGTTGCTCAACTGGCTTTCGCGGTATGACGGGCGCGCTACGTGGCACAACTGGCGAACTTTGCACGACTGGCACGCTACGTGGCACAACTGGCACACGCCGCGCCTTACCACTTGCACCCCGACGCGGCTGCGTCACAGGCGATTTATCTGAGGCTTCAGGGGCCCTCGCTGGTGCAGTATAGTATGTGGGAGCCACTAGCCTAGCTGATGGCTTGGAGCTCTGAGGCGTCGGAGCCGCCGGTGCTACTTCAGGCGCCGCAACTGGGACCCGTGCACCGCGCGTAACCGACGTCTTGGCCGGCTGACTGCGCGCGACCTTAGGTGGGGCCACCGCGGGCGCAACCAGTGCTGCAACTGGCACTGTGGACTTTGCAGGTGCTGGCGCCGCAGACTTTGCGGGCGCTGCCGGCACAGCTGGCGCGGCTACCGGCACAACTGGCGCGGTTGTTGCAGCTGCACGCGGTGTCTTGCGTGGGCTTTTCGTTGGTGCGAGTTTTTTCTCAACAGCTGCACGTGCAAAAGCTTCTTCGCCTTCTGCTACCTGGGCTTCGCTAAGCATAATGCCCATTGCTGCAAGCTGTTCTCTTTTCTGCCTCAAACGTAACTGCCTTGCCACTATGGCTTCGGCTTCTGAGCCGCCACCGCCGG
Source organism: Tribonema minus (assembly GCA_017506865.1). Classification (NCBI taxonomy): domain Eukaryota; class Xanthophyceae; order Tribonematales; family Tribonemataceae; genus Tribonema; species Tribonema minus. Next base: position 10,096 of record JAFCMP010000067.1, read on the forward strand.
GCTCGTCGCTGGACTCAGCGAAATTACGTATAAAAGGAGGTGCGGCACCAGTGACTACTGATTCTGTGGACCGTACCGAGGCAGACGTGTCGGGCGCGCTGGCACCGACCTGGCTGGGTTGTGCGGACGCTGCCGCGGGCCGGGGAGGGGGGCGTGACGGCTTGTCACCCGAGCTTGGTGCGGGGCGCGTAGCGGAGCGCTGACCGCCCTTGTTGCTCTTAGCAGCAGTGCTGCCAGCAGGCCTAGCACCGCCACTAACACCTCCGCTGCGGCTTGACCCACTCGTTGGCTTCTTGGAGCCATGGTCAGTCTTGACCATTTATGGTGTATCCTGCACACGATTCACGCGCATGAAGCTGAGTGCGACGACAAAACCATGATTTTAAATTGTCAGCGCACGAGCCGTCTATGCCCCGCACGCCTCTGCACGAGGTCTGATGCTACTAGGGCACTCGGAACTGCAAGCCAGCCAGTTTGACATAGCAGTTGTACAGATCGACCGCGTTGTCAATTCTGCAACACAATTGCGGCCGTACAATCATGAAGCAAAATTGCATCGCTTTGCTCTTAAGCTAGACTCCTCTCCCCCTTCTTTGCAAAAAGCTAGTCATATCAGCTTTAGAGCAAATTACTAAGGAAGAGCATGCGGTAGGGTTTTTATTCTAGTCATAGGCAACCGTTACAGCCAGAAAAGTGGCAGCGCATGCCCCTTTGTGCGCTTATTCTCGAGACTTCTCGAGTGCAACCACTTAACACTGTCTATGACAAGTCACTACCGTTTCTGTGACTTCTGATACACAAGCTATCACGTGTCCCCCCTAAAGGATCTCCGCGCGTTCTCCCGGGAGACTCTGGTGCGTTCGTGACGTGATAGTGTACGGCGCGCAAGCTGGTGTACACAGCGCGCTACCGCACGGGTCTACCCTCGATGTCCTATATGGGTCCACGTGACCACGTTCATCAACCACAGATGAGCCGCAGAATAAGGCCAGCTAAATGAAGTTGCATGTTCATTGCTGCTCAGACCCGTGCAGCACGCACTGCGTCGTTGACATCAAGGGGGCGGGTCACGACGTAGCGGTGCACCACTACGCCGCCCCGTCATAAGCATTCTAGTGCAGGAACCTAGCGTGATTAACGTTTAACTCGCTTCCCACGGCTGTTATTTATGTATTGCTTTACGTAATCTGGGTCCTCGAAAGGCTTTGACACGATTCGAGCAGTGATACATTGGACAGCGATCACCACGCTGCTGCCCTTGCGGGCGGGGTTAGCACGAGGTAAGGACTGTCTTCGGGTGCCAAATTGAAGCGGCTTACCTTGTGATGCTGTCATGAATGCAAACAAGCAAGCTGGAAGAGCAAAACAAGTAGACACGCTTCAGAGAACTCAAATGAAATGTTATGCGAAAGGAAACGCGATGCGCTTACCGGATATTTTATTCTGCTGCTGAGAGACGGAAGGCTTGGGGCTGGACGACGGCTGGCACAGCAAGGTTCGGGCTTGCTGCTTGCAGGGGAGGTTCTGATGCTGTGCATACTACTTTGATGTGCCCTTTGGCATGTGACCCAACTAGTTGCACCTGCCTTCAACTAAGGTCAGGCCAGCTCTCAATCACATGTCAAGGTCTACACCGACTACACAGGTCTACTGAGACCTGTGCCAACCTGTGAGGTGTAACTGCCTGTAACTGTCTGAATACACCCCCAAGCCGTATCAGAAGCATGCGGGAAGTGATGTGCTACGTGCTGCATTGTGCCTCGTTATGACGCTATGTACGCGTGCTCCCACACTACCACAAAACTATCTGAACTAGTGCAGTACACGTCATGCACGGAGCGTTGCCGCGCTCGCTAGCCACACTGTAATGTGATGCCATCGACTCATGAGTCATGAGTCACGAGTCCCAGTCAACCCCACGCCTACTTCAACTTCTGAAGGTATGAACACGTGCTGCGCGCTGCATGCGCTCACACGGCGGCAGTGTGCGCTGGCGGCGTGGCCGCAGGTGCTGCAGCCATGTGCGCCACGGCCGCGCTCGTGGTTGAAGTTGGCTCCCCTAGTTCTGATGGCGGCGCCCCTGCGGCGGCAGTCGCGGCATGTCTGCGAAGCGCGGAGACAGGGCACAGAGCAGCGTAGGTCACGTCATGGTGCGCCTCTCAACAATGAGCTCTGATGCCAGTTGACCCGAGGAAGCCTGCCGCTGCGCGGCTGCCGTTGGAGGCTTGCAAGTCGGAGTGGCGAGCGGTGCACAGTGTGTGATGGGACAAAGAGGGGGGCGCATGTACGGCAGTTGCTGACTACATCAGGCACACAACAGTCATGAGGTGAAGCAAAACGCTTTGTCACCAAGAGCACTGGCGGACTCACGGCAGCGCTCCGCAGCTGCGCGCCGCATCGTCACTGAGCAATCAATCTGTCAGGCACATGTCAGGCATGCGCACGGGAGGCGCAGCGAAAGCCGAGTGCACCACTTCAGCACTGACTGCGGGCGTGCATCGCAATCCAGTACGTCTCAATGAGTTTCTGAAACGTACGTACCTTGCAGCGGCGGACGTCTTCTCGCCCCACTTGGTGGCGATGAAGGAGTCCATGAAGAGCTGCACCTGCTGCGAGACGATGGGGGGGATGCTCAGCAGGCCCTCCGACCCTACGTTCGTCAGGAATGCGATGACCTGTGCGCAGTGCAGGGCACGGCAGCCACCAGTAGCTGGTGTCAGGACATGACAGAAAAGTGCTGCAGGAGAGATTTTGAATACTTGCAATGAAGTCTCCTTTCGAGCTGAGGAATCTGCGGAGATTCCACACCAGTGTCAATTATGAAGCATGATGTGCATCATTTGATGCACCATCAGTGGCATGAAGCCATGAGAATTCGGCGAACCGCAGAAAGGCATTTGCACTGATGACTCTATGGGGATGGCATCGCATGTGATAGAGGTGAAACACAGACACTGTCAGCAATGGAATGTTGTCATGAAGGACAACGGTCCTGAGTCGCGATGCTCACGAATTGCACTTTTAAAAACTACCACTTACTTCAAACGTGTCACTGCGGACCAGTCAAAAAAGAGTTCAACTAGTGGGAGCTGCCGCTAGCGCTCACCAGCAGTGGTCGACGCGCGCACGATACAATGTTTCGCGCGCATTGCACGTCGCCCGCTACGCTCCCCGTAGCTGCCACTAAGTCATGAGCGTGCTGCATCAGCTGCCGTGACGCCACGATCGCGAGCAAGCTGCGCATACACGTCACGTGACGCCGACCACCTCCGCTCATCTGAAAGCTCGCGCAACCACCAGCTAGTGCATGCTACATGCATACAAAGACACCCAGTAAGGAGGGGGTGCACGCGAGTTGGTGAGCCTGCCAATGCCTCCGCAGCTCTGGCCGCAGCTGCACCGACCTGAGGCTCTGAGCGCTGCCGCAGTAGCCCCAGGCAGCAGCGCTCGGCTGCTGTGCACCTCTGAGCGTTGCGGCACTTCAAACTGCAACAGCAGCGCTCAGACCCCGCCATGTTACTGAGCACTGCCACACTACCTAAGGCAGCAGCGCTCAGTCAAGGCTCTGAGCACTACCTCACCATGCCGAGGCAGCAGTGCTCGACCGTCATGGCTCTCTGAGCGATGCTGCACTGGTCAGCTGCCGTGCGGCTCTGCGCGCCACCGCACCGAGCCGCAGCATCAGTACTCTCTCAATGCAGCAGCAGCAGTGCTCAGCCACCGTCACTCACCGCAATGGCGACGGGGAGCGTCTTCTCGCTGCTCATGATGACCACGGCCTTGAGCTCCGCGTCACCCAGCCGCAGCAGGTACCTGCGGGGTCAGGGTGTCGGACGGGCAGCGGTCAGCGACGACATGTGGCGCTGTGCGCGCGGCGGGCGACGTCGGCGCGCCGCAGCGCAGTGCAGGCACCTGCTGCCGTGCACCGCTGGGCGCATGGAGCATTGGAAAGTGACGCGCGCAATCCGCTTCATGGTGAATGGTATGCGTTCAGCAAGCGTGTGGTGAGGGCGACCGAGTGCGCCGCACGAGTGTGGGCGCGGCAGTGCAGCGCGCGGTGGTCGGCGGAGTGCCGCCCCGCAGACGCTGCGCGGCATGGGGCCGCGCAGTCGCCACCAACTGGCGTCCCCGCGCCGCGCTGCCGCATGAAACTGTGGCAGGCGGCCTTGTGTCGGCGTGCAGATGGCAGCGGTGTGAACAGACACAACGCTGACGCTCAACGATGCCTGTGTGCGCAACGCAGCTGGCGCCGCCGCGGCAATGTGTGGCGTCGCACCGACATCTCGCTTGTCCGCATACTTCAATATGCCAGTGGACCTGCAGCACTGTGAAACTGACGCCTTGTACGCACCTGGCCGTCACAAAGCTGACGACGAGGTACGCGACGTGCATGATGAGCGACGCCGCGATGATGGCTACGATGGAGCCCCCCGACACGGCGAGGATGTCCTCCGCGGAGCGCGACACCGTCTGCCACACAATCAGGGCCTGCGACACAGGGGGGGGGGGGAGGGGCAGGGAAAGGGTCAATGGGGGTATAGGGCATGTAAGTCGATACTCACATGGTGGCATGTGCATCAGGTGCCGCAGTGGGGCAAGTGTGGAATCCCAGGCGTACGCTGCTGCGCGTGCGCTGTGCACATGCGACAGACCTCATGGGCACGCAAGGACAGTCGATGCGCGTCCATGATACAAAGAGGGGGGCGGGGTGGCAATTATTGGCGCGCGGCACGGACTCCTTCCTGACGCGGCGCTCCCGACAAACCCTCTGTTGCGCTCGTCATCGCTGGTGCACAGCAGGTAGAAAGGGGGAAGCGCTCAACCAGCGGCGCCGAACCGCCATCTGGCGGCAGTCGCAGCCAAACAGCGCGCGGGCCGCACGCAGCGCACGGGCCGCACGCAGCGCGCGACTCACCAGGGAGGTGCTGCTGATGAGCTTGAGCGCGGTCTTGTGGCGCGTGACTAACGTGCGCACGGGCGGCACCAGAAATCTGATGGCCTGGCCGACGAGCAGCGGCGCCAGCACTGCAGCGCACGCAGCAGAACGATGGGGGGGGGGGGGGGGGAGGGGGGGGGGGGCAAAGGGGGTACACGGGTTGAGAAATGCTGCACTCGAAAGCTGCTGCAAAGATGCTTTTGACGACAGACGCTGAGAGGGGCGGAGAGAGAAGCAAGCGACGCTTTCGGGATGCTGTGTCGGACACGCTGCAGTGCAGTGGTATCGTCAATGCAGCCGCAAAGGTCCGCTGCGCCGCAGACGTCGCCGCGTGCACTGCGTCGACCGCATGACACATGCCGGAACCGCGCCACCATCGCGGCCCAGTAACCATTTGGCGACGTCGTTTAGATATGGTCGTCATTGAGACGCACGCCCAATCGAGCGCTGCGGGCCCGCGCGCTCCGCCCTGTCGCGCGCGCGTCGCACGCACCGGTGATGAGCAGGTTGACGAGGAGGTCGAGCGCGTCGATGGCGACGTCCTGCCCGCTGAAGAACGCCTGGAGCCAGAAGGGCGTGATGAGGACGCCCAGGAGGTTGGAGAAGACGGTGAGCATGAGCGCCAGCGCCGCGTTGCCGCCCGCGGCCGTGGTCATGGCGACGCCGCTGCACGTCATCAGCACCAGGCAGCAGCGAGCGGCGAGACACGGTTGAGCACCGGCGGCGCGGAGCGCGTGTCGGCGCAGCGGCCGATGAGTCTACTGACTGTGACTTGCTCAAGTGCATGCTGACTGGCACCAAGTGGGGATCAGAGCAACGTCGTGGACGCCCGCCGCCGTGGTCATGGCGACGCCCCTGCGCACGAGCGGCGAAGGCAGTGGCGGAAGCAGCAGCGCGCGCATGATGGCGGCAGCAGCGGGGGCGGTGACAGTATTGAGCATTGTGGAAGGCACGGCGGACGTGTCATGCTGGCACCCGTGGCCACGGCGATGCACAGATGCGGGCGCACACGGCGGCACCGGCAGCGGGCGCGGCAACACTTGATTGAGCACTGGCACTGGCGATGGCGCCAAGCACCGAGGATGGCGCAATGCGCGCCGCGATGCGTGCTGCCCCAGGAGAGCGTGTGCTGCCAACGCCAGAGAGTGCATGCTCCAAAAGCCCTCATGCACTGTGGCCCTGGCTACGACCATGCGCGCGCTGCAGAGCGCGCCGCAGGTGCGTGTTGAGCGCTGAGCAGCATGCCAAAGAGGAAGGCGCGTCACAGAGACAAACCGGCAAAGGTATTTGCGGGTGAGTCGCTGGAAAGAGACGGGAGGCAGCGCTCCACGCAGCGCAGCATCGAGCTTGCCACGCGGTAGCTCTGGGGGGGGGGCGCAGTCGCCAGCGCCCGCGCCAGAGCTCAAACCACAGCGCAATGTGATGTTTCCAAGGGGCGGCGAAAATTTGCGCTGCCATAAGTTTGTGGGTGTGGGACTGCCAGTCGATGGCACTCACTGTCCGGCAAACATTGTGCAGCACCGAGCGGCTGCCATGGTAACTGCAGCAGCGCTCATGCAGCAGCGCTCACAGAGCAGCATGTGCGGCGGCGGCGCGTTGCAGCACTCACACAGCGATAGTCGTTGGTACGCCGCAGAAGATAGCAAGTCCATAGGCGAACTCCTTCTCGGCAAAGGGCAGGCGCACCGCCACAAAGCCGGAGAGGGGGGTGACGCCCAGGATCAGCACCTGCAGAGGTGAAACATGAACATCGGTTTCAAAGTCAGGCAACAGCTTAGGATAGTGTTGCAGGCAAGGTTGCAAGACACTTGTAGGTACACACTGGTGCCATAGCTCCAGTGATGCACCGGGCCATCTGAGGGAGGCCTTCTTGGCAAGTGTGGCTTTCTGTGTTGTCTGGCGACACCAAAGGAGGCCGTATTGAACAAACAAGACAACACCAACACCTAGCGAGCACCAACAGTTCAGCAGTTGGCGACGTAGCTGACATACTTTTCAGGGCGTTGAACCGTATTGCTCACCATGCCCACGATGAAACCGAGAGAGCCCTCCCTGCTCACAGCGGCCCTGATGTCCGCGCTCTTGAGGTTCAAACCGCTGATGAGGAATACAGTCATGACGTTGAGCGTCTGCACCACTCGGTAGTCTGCTACCATCCACGACGAGACCTCCGTGCCCGGCTGCGGCCATGCGAGACCTATGAGGAGCGCCATGGCGAAGGCCAGAGGTAAATACCATTTGAGAACCCACGCTTGGACCCCCGCTACAGTACATCTGCAACGTCGAGGAGGCCTGGCACCCGGCAGCCTGTCCTCGGTCTCGTCACCTGCAGTAGTCATCGAAGCCTATCTGCCATTGCACACACGTGAGAGTGGAGGATACGCATTCTCAAATCATGATGAAAAAACCCGCGGTTGCAGTGGAACGCCTCGCGTGGCCGAGAACGGTGAATATTTTTAACAGAGATGTTGATGCTGCTTGCGTGCAATCAGGCGCCTAGAATGAGGGTTGCATAGTTGGTGTGGTGCTCGATTGGAGGTGATGTGTGTGTGGCAAGGACAACACCTAAAACAGCAACAACATGTGTGGCAGCAGCAGAATGAAACAGGCGTTGACACACAAGAGAAACCAGTGGTCAAGTCGTAAACATGCATTGAGGCGAGAATCAAGTGCCAGAGCACGCACAGGCCGTAGCGCTAGCGCACACGCGGGAGCATGCAGCCACGCATGGCGGGGAGCGCAGCCGATGAACTACCGAAAGCGGGGGGACAGGGTTGGGGGGGGGGGGGGGGGGCGGAAAAGGGGGGTGTGCGAAACGGCCAGAAAGTGACCTACTCAACTCAAAAGGTGCAAGAGGGTGCAGTGCTGCTGCAGCGCATACTCAACAGTAGCAGCTCCGGTGCACATGGGGCCAAATGCTGGCGCTGCACGACTATTCTACTCAGAAGGCCCTGCAGCAGATGCTGCCAGGGCGTGCCGGTTCAAGGTGAAGAGCTGCTGTGCCTCCGCACTGCACGCTTGGCAGCGTCAACGCTCATGACCTTGTAGGTAACGCCGCCATGCTTGTACTCTTCGAGCCTCTTGCCGTCCGCATCGCACGGCCACCTCACGAGTCTACACCTCTTCGCGGTAATGTCTGATTTAGCACCATGTTCAGGACACAACAGCACCAGCTGTCCACGCATCAGTTTGAACGCCCCCCCTACGCCCGTGCACGTGCAGGTTGGCTTGCTACTCTTCTTCCAGGCACCAGTGCACATCCAGCGTATGCTGTCCTTGAATGAGCACTCAAGCAGCAGGTTGCTGTAGTCCATGTCTTGGCTCGTGTCCCTCTGCCCCAGGCGCCTGGCGCTGTCTGCAGCTTGCTGAGCCTGCCCCGAACGATCCGCGCCCATATTGAGTGAGCCTGAGATGCACAGTGCAAGTACATCATATCCGTCAATCACGTTCAGATTTATGTCAGAGGAGATCACCTAGCTGATGGAGATAGAAAGCATGGTCAACAACCTGACTGAATATATCAAGCGCTCACATGCATGCTGGAAACCGTCATGTGGTTCAATGAGAAGTTGAAGATTGTCACCAGTGTGTATACTGCACAGCACAGGGCCCAAATGCGCCAACTTCAACTCACATGCAGCAAAAGGCATGTCAACTTCAAGCACTAATAGCAGGGGCTGGACATGCAGCAGCAGCAATGTGCTTATGCAGCACAGCAAGCCATGTTGAGCGCCCCTAGCGCGGAGCTGTAATGCGAGCACGCAACTCAGTCAACAGCATGCATTCCTGTGCCGCCGCTGCCGCCCCGCCCCCGCCGCCGCGCCGCCGCCAGCCGCCGCGGCCCCCAAACACAAATCACCTGTATGATGAGCGCCGGTGCGCCAATTGCAACTATACCACCAATTGCATGCAAGGCTCACCTGAGATGGGTTAGGGTTATACATGTGAGACGACAACCGCAAACGACAACTTCAACGGCTATGCGAGATCGCACGCGTGCCGGCAGCTGGCTCCTGTCACGAACCGCCCCGTGTGGTCCGGAGAACGGTCCTTGTAAGAGTGCAAAACACGGCAAAAGAGATCAACTCATCTTTGTGCATGGCAAATGATCATGTATCGCTTTCACTGTAACTGTCATCACGCCAACATCTCAAGTGCCTGTGTGCAACTAAGTGCAAAAAGTTGAGCAGCTGTCCACACCATTGTGAGGACCAAGAACCGCAAGTGCATTGCGATGACTCTGGTGCAATCAGTTCTGCATCATGGCAACATAACATGACAAGAGGATGAACCCACCAGCACTAGAGAGAGTGTGAGCATCCGGGCACTGTCGCGCTGCAAGCGAGGTTCGATGAACATTCTTCACACTTACAAAACAGAATGTATATTCAGGCACAGCATTGCCGGCAATGCAATTGCAAGGGGCACTCAAATGGCGGCAACAGCAGTGGTTATGACAAGCAGCACAAGCTTGCGACACGGCAGAGCCAAACAAGCAGCTCACCATGTGTGCGGCGAGAGAGTTCATTGATGAATGATGCTGCCCCCCCCCCCCCACTCATCCTCCTCCTTCCAAATACCTCACAACAGAACTGGCGCTCACACCTCAGATCAACCAGCGCCTTCGCCACCCCCCCCCCCCCCCCTCACGCGCCCCCCGCACACACCCCTTGCCCGGCGCCCTCCCCTACATACATGAAGCGCGCCGCCCCGCGACCACAGTAGCCGCGGAGCGCGCGCATACGGAAACAGGCAGAGACGGAGAGAGCGCGCGCCAGACAGGACGGGAGAGGGGGGCCGAAGGTGTACATGCAGATGCGTGTCATCGCGGGCGTGTGTGCGGCACTACTGCCCCACAGGGAGCGCGCGCGCGCCGCCGTGGCAGCGCACGACGAGCGCGCGCGCGCGTTTGTGTGGAAATCACGTGTGCGTGTGGGATTCGCGCCGTGCGTGTGCGTGAGGAATTCACATGGCGCCGCCGCCGCCGCCGCCGCCGCCGCCACCGCCGCCGCCGCCGCTGTCCTCCTCCACCTCGCACAGGCCGTCGCGCACGCTCTGCATGAGGCTGCGCAGGAACTTGTCCGTGACGCGCGTGTAGTTGATCACCTCCGCGCGGTCCATCGTGTCCAGCGCCTTCTCGGAGAGCTCACTGGGGAGGGAGGGGGGGGGGGGGGGGGGGTACGTGCGATGCGGGATGGGGTTGAGCAATGAGCTGCGCTGCGCACGAATTGCTTGCGGAACCGGCGAGGCGGGGTCATGTGCAGACGCTGCACGTGTGTCTGCAACTGCTGCGATGACATCGTAGCGAAGGTACACCATCAGCGGATGGTGAGGCTCGCTGCTAGAAGTATCACTGTAGCAGGTTCGGAAACACTTTACGCCAAGAGGTGCGTCACGCGGTGTGGCAGCGCCGGACCCGCTGTTGACGGCTGCCTTCTGCAAGCACAGCTCCCCCCACCGATGTGAATTCATACAACAATGCCGGCACATAGGGGCTTGCGTGAGCTTCTGAGGCACTCATTGCAGGCATGCCCGGCAGAGCGGCCAGCTCACAGGTTACTGGAGGCCAATGTACAGAACATGCGCGGTTTCAACAGCGGCACTTGCAGCGCATGACGCGGTTAAGCAACGCGCAGCGCGTGCATCGCCGGCAATGTAACGTTCTGGCTGTTGTGCATGCACGGACCACGTTCTGATCTTCAACATCTACTTCAATCCGCTGTGCCTGAACACGCGGCGCCCTACAACTAGCAGCCAAACCGCCGCCTCTCATGGAGACTTTGCTACTCACGCCCATCGTGTTGCGCGGCAGACATGCTTGAAAGGTCACGTTCAAGTAGGTGCATGCATGCTGCCAAGAGATATGACTGACTGAGGAACACACAGGAGACGCAGCTTGGTATGGCCAACCGTACTGAAGCCGCGCCAGCGCACAGGGGACGCCCCCCTGCAGCTAACCCTAACCCTAACCGTAACCCTAAGCACCTCACCTGAGGTGTTCCGTGAACTTCTCAAGGTTCTCCTGGTGGTGCTCGAACAGCACCTTCTGCCGTTTTTGCGCCTGGTCCGTCATGTAGTAGCCGAATACGTACCTGCACACGTGATTGCGCGCGCACGAGCGGACGCGGCAGTGTGAGACAGCGCGCTAGCGCGTGATGTGTGACACATGTATGTGTAACCCGAGCTCTGCAAGGCACGCACGTAGTGGATGCATCGGGTTCTGAGGCTGCGTGTATGCACTGAAACATCCCATGTATCTGAGAGCTGTCAGAGCGCAGCACCTGGGACGCGTCAGTGGCCGCATCTGCCACTCGCAGCCTGTGCACAATCAAGGCGCAGCGGGCGGGTGCATGCGCGGGGACCCGCCTGTCTCAGTTACCGAGCATTGCTGTTGGCAAGTCACCGCCGACCACCACATGCAAGCTGTCCAATACTTCACATTACACAAGGACTCTGTATCATAGCGACTCGCGAAGCCCAATGCTGACTCAAAGGCCTGCTTAGTGGCTCAGCAAATATAGGCCCTTTCCCATGTAGTGGCTCATGAAATATAGGCCCTTTCCCATGCAGGAGTGCGCATATGGAGGATCATCAGAACGCATCACGGACAGGCCCAAAGCGCAAGTCACAGCCAGAGTCAGAGTCACGATCAGAGTCACTCACGTGTACTTGAGCGCGCGGCGGCACTCTATCAGCTGCTCCGTTGCCGCCCGTAGGAACTGCACGTCGATCCAGCCCGCCCCCGGCTCCTGCCCCTCTTGCTGCACCGCACAACAGCCATGCGCGCAGATCGTCAGTGTAATGGCAGCGCTGCATTGCGTTCATCCATCGACCATGCAGAATTGTGACGCGAGTCTACGCCGCGCTGCACACACACCCGTGCGCTGTGACAGCGCCGTCCAAGGTCTCACAACGCGCACCGACCTTGCAGGCTTCGCGGTGCGGTCGAACTCGCTTCAAGCGTGCAGTATCACAGCACTGATCAAGCGGGGGGGGGGGAAGGGGGAGGGGTCCACGCGCGCCGCGACGCGCACAAGCAGTGGCCCTTCGCGAGGTCATGAGATCACAGAAACTCAGTGGTTGATGGCGTGCATGCCAAGCGGACGAGCAGCCGCGCGCGCGTGCGCAGCCCGAACAACTCACGGCCGACGTCCCGCGCGTTGAACGCGCAATCGCAGTGCTCGGACCTGGTGCTCTACACGCAAATCTCAACTCCGAAGGAACCAAGCCATGAAGTGCTACTGGCCGTACGGTAGGCCTCCATTTTGGATCACCCCCTGTCTCAGCCTCACCTCGAGCAGCTGCAGCATGCGCGCCTCCGTCCTCGTCTCCATCTGCTTCTGCGCAAACTTCTGCCCCTCCTGGTGCCCCTGGTAGCGCTTGTAGTAGTGCAGATACCGCTCCAGCTCGGCCTGCGGCGGGGCGCGCGAGGATGCGTCACACGGGCGTTTTGTTGGCACGGCGTATTTACATAGTCGCCTTAGGGTCAGGTTCAGGTTAGGGTTACGGTTTAGGAATATGATGAGGGTTTGGGGCAGAGTGGGGTAGTATGCTGGCAGTCAGTCTGTAGGTAATGCCCCATGTCTGTGATTGTTCGAACATCCTGGAGGGCAGGAGGCCACAACGTCAGCAAAACCAGAAACGCCTCATGCACGTCTGACTGGGGGTACTTGTGCTGAGCATCACCAGCCGCCAAGTACCAAAGCACTTGGTGAAACGCGCCGTATGTTCCTGTTGCAGCTACTGCTCACGGCAGGCGCCAGCCGCCTTCTTGTCCAAGCTGAACTATAGATGTTGGTTTTGCCAGCATGCTCAGATCACGCAGCACGCGCACACAGCCCACATAGTCCAAGACTTAACCTCAACATTTGATGCGTGCAGGTAGGGGACTCGCCCCACTGCTAGCCAAACGAAGCGCTGCAACGCGCAACACGGGGGCAATCAGCGACGGACTGGCGCTGCACAGTGAGCCCGCGTATAGCGTATACATAATGCACGAGGGTCAGGATCAGGGTTAGGGTTCGTGCTGAAATATACATACATGCATGCGCAAGTACATACCTTTGCGCGTGCCACATAACGCTCAAGGGTCAGAATCAGGGTAAGGGTTGATGTTACAATGTACATACATACATGCATGCACAAGTACATACATACCTTTGCGCGCGCCACATCGCTCATCCCCTCCGTCGCCTCCGAAGCGTAGCGGTTGCACTTGTAGAAGCCGCCGGTGTTGGTGCCGTGGTCCGTCCATGCCCCCATGCAGATCCAGCAGAACTCATACTGAGGTGAGGGGGGGGGGGGGGGACGGGAGGGGGGGGGCGCAAGCACATGTCATGCTGACCTCTGTCTCATGTAGCTGCAGGGAGCGACTGAACTGCATTGGATTGGCAGTTACTGACACTGGTGCTGGCAGCTACTGGCAGTTGCCGGCTGTGTGAGCAGTCACTGGCTGTACTTGGCAGGTACTGCTGTAGCAGCACGATGGCCCTGCAACGGTGTCCCTGCAACAGTACTCCCAGACACAGCTGCAGACGACTCGACCTTGATGAGACGTACGACAGAGACGCCCATCCGCGGCACTTTATATACGCAGCGGCACTCATTTTTGGTCATCTGCGCTGCTCCCATGACTAGCGTAGGGGGGTTGGCAATGTATCGAGAGGCCCCAGATGCAACGCGCGAGCGCCATGCGTGTACACACTCTACCACGACCTCAGGATGACGCCAACGGCGCGCGAAAAACTGCGACGCACACAGGACCCACATGGCTTGCAGCCGCGGCAGCGAACACCCTGCCCCGCAGTACCTACAGGGGGCAGCGCGCCAGTCACCGCGAGCACGCTGCGCTGCGGCGCCCGCGACCGCGCGAGTGCATCACACAGCGCTCAACCGAAGAGAGGAGCGTCACAGCGCGCAGCGAGCGTAGACTTCACATGCGAGCAGCAGCGGAGGGGGGGCGCACAGCGACGCCCGACATACTGCGGAACTCGCCCCGCCCCCGCGCGCACCTTGCACTGGCGGCACGTCATGTGGTTGCACCCCTGATTCTTCTCGATGCGCGTGTTGCACTTGGGGCACATCTTGGTGTTGGCGAGGATCCAGTTGGCGGTCTCGCTCTCGTTGGAGCACTTCTCGCGCCAGAGCGCCAGCGACTCACAGCCGACCGGCTCGTGCGCCTCATCCCCGCACCTGACACGAAAGTTGAGGCACGAAAGTTGAGATTACGGCTCAAAAGAACGTTGTAGAGAGTGGGGTTAGGGATTGAGGCAAGGGTCAGGGTGAGGGTTCAAGTTTGAAGTTGGGGTCAGCCAGTTGGCGGTCTCGCTCTCGTTGGAGCACTTCTCGCGCCAGCACACCAGCGCCTCGCAGCCGACCGGCTCGTGCGCCTCGTCGCCGCACCTGTCCGCCCCCCAAATCCGCCACAGACGCGCAAGCGGAGGCAATGGGCGGATGAACGTCAGTAAGGGGCCTATGCGACAGATTGGCCCCCTTGCTGTCCCCCCGGGCACAGACGCACATTACATTGCTGCTCGGCTGGCAGTCGGGTTGACCGCCTCGGCGTCGCACCTGTTCGCCGCCCCACCCCGACCCCCCCCCGTCACAGACGCGCAAAATGATGCAATGGGCGGATGAGCGTCAGTGCTGTACGGATCTGCCTACGCGACAGAGGGCCGTGTTTGTTGCCCCCCACTCGGGTGCAGATGCACATTGGAGTGGTGGGCAGGTGAGAACTGTCGCCGATGCACGCAACGGACGGCGGCGCCGCGCAGTTGGCGCGTCTCGAGGCATATGGAGCTGCCCCCAGCGCCATCAGAGCGGGTAGGTCCGCGCGCCCCCCCCCCCCCCCCAAACCCCCATTCACAACACCCAGCGTTGCCACTCCATGCCAGACCCAGTAACGACAATATTCAAATTTCAACACAGCTTCACCATGAACTTCAACAAGAGGGCAGCTGCGCGTGCGCCACTCACTTGAAGCAGAAGCACTCCCCACTCGTGCACTTGACGCATGTGCAAACTTCAACACAGCATCGCCACAAACTTCAACAACAGGACGGCAGCTGCTGCGCGCGCGCGCCACTCACTTGAAGCAGAAGCACTCCCCGCACGTGCGCTTCACACATGTGCAAACTTCAACACAGCTTCACCATGAACTTCAACTGTGCGCGCGCGCCACTCACTTGAAGCAGAAGCACTCGCCGCACGTGCACTTGACGCGCGGTCAAACTTCAACACGACTTCACCACAAACTTCAACAAGCGCGCGCCACTCACTTGAAGCAGAAGCACTCGCCGCACGTGCACTTGACGCGCGGGCACGAGCGCGGCGCCTGCGCGATGCACGCGCACCCCGGGCCCGGGCAGAAGCGCAGGCGCTTGTTGATGTCCACAAACGAGCGCAGCGAGTACTCCTGGTAGCGCGCCAGCTCCTCCGGCGTCACGTGCGCGCGGAACACGTCCTCCGGCACGATCTGCGGGCACCTGCGGAGGCGGCGGTGGCGGCGGCAGAGGCAAGCGCAGGGGTCAGCCGCCGCGCGTCCTCTCACTAGCACCACATGCATATACACATCCACGAATGCGCGCGCGTACACGCGCAGTTGCCAGCGTAGCCATCTGAGGTGCATCGCCGCACCACACACACAGAGAGGCTGGGGCCCTGACATCGACAGACGCTCACTGGCACACGAGGCTCTGCAGTGACGTGCATCAGTGCTGACAGCCACATCTGCAGTGGCCTCGTCTACCCCCGACCCTTTCGCTAGTCGTACTGAGCACCGCTGCATGGGCCGTGCGTGCAATGCCGCTCACGAGCGAACCGCACACGCCGCGCACGCTCACATGCAGGGAACAGCACCGGCCGCAAGGCAGCCGCGCAATACGACACAACGAGACGCTACCGCAAGCGGCGCACAGTGAGATGGCGCACAAAGCACGCGCACACACAACGCCGCCGCTGACGCACGCAGTGCGCTCGCACACACAGCACAGGCACGCGCGCGAGGCTGCTCACTTGTGCTCCGGGCACGTTGTGTACACGCACGCGGGCCCCTGCTGGATCGCGTTGCACAGGTAGCCGCGCCAGCACTCCTCGCAGAAGAAGTGGCCGCACGGCAGCGCCTCCGCGTCCGGCACGTTCTCGCAGCAGATGCGGCACAGCAGCGCCGCCCCCGCCGCCTTCCCGCTGCCGCCGGAGGCCGTGCGCACGGGCGCCGCCGCGTGCGATACGCCGAGGTCCGCGTTGGTGATGCCCACCTGCGGGGGAGGCGCGCATGCGCGTCGCAGGAGAAGGGCGGCGATGATTGCGCGTGCGCGTTGCAACGACGTCTTTGATGCTGTGGAGAGGTGTCGCGCTGCGTGCGCGCCGCGCGACGGGCAGCGCGCGACAGCACTGCGATGGCTGCTGCACACGCGAGGCGTGTGTGTACGAGGTGCAGGCGGCGCCGTGCTGCTGCCTGCTGTTGAGCGCACGAATGCGACACCGCAGGCGAGCACGTCCGTGACGCCTGAGCGCACGTCGTATAGCGTCAGCGTGCGGGATGCACTTGGAGGTTCAGAACTGGTGTTTGACAACGGTGCGCCGTCGTGCCACGCGCGAGTGCCACTGGCGCCGTGGGCGACGCATCCAGGTCCGCCATTGTAATGTGCAGATGCGCAGAGGAGGAGCGATGGCTGGCGATAGTAGCTGGCGGCTGCGCTGCTTCGCGAGCAGAAACAGCCGGTCGGACTGATAAGTCGACTGCTGCTCTAATAAGCGTGCTGGTGGTCGTTGCTCGAAGCTCATGGACGGCTGTCGCCGTGCAGGTGACAGCGGGCTTGAAAACATGTGCCGCGCGGCACCTGCGCCGCGTCTGTTGGCCGACATGCATGGCGTCATCGCACTGACCGCGAAAAAACATCAGACAGCCAGTCTCACAGAGATGGGAAGATGAGTTTCATCTTGGAAACCCTGCTGAAGGCCCAGTCTAAGCCAGTGCCTGGCGCCTCATGTGAATGCCTTCAAGCACTATCCTCCCCGTCCTCCCTTGAAACATGGAGCCCTTGCAAGTGACGAGGGCATAAGAGAGCAGTATAGCAGCAATGCCGTTGGGCAGACTGAAACTCACCTTGGCAGTGATGGACTCCGGGTTCGCATAGAACTGGTCGTACAGCTTCTCCACGTTCCAGCTGAAGAACCGCAGCAGCGCCGTCGCCGCGTCCTCCGGTATGTTCATCACCTGCGAAATCTCCGCCACCACGCTGTGCATGAGCACCTTCAGGTCGCCCTCCGACAGTATCGTCACATCGTCCGAGCCCTCGTGCAGCCTGCGGCGGCCGCACGGCACGAGTGCGTGCAGAGGTGTGAGTGATGCCCAAGCTGCGGCAAGGCAGGTGAGCCTAGACACAGGGGTAGGCACTCGATAACATCATATTCGGGAACCATGTGCTTGCATGAGAAAGGGCTTGCGAGTGACAGCCATTGACAAAGCCATCTGCACAGTGCAATGCACATGCAGCAGCGCGATGGGACTCACAGAGATGACCCTGGGATTGCGGCGTGGGAAGTCGAGATGGATCGTTTCCGAGGCCGGTCCGCGGATCCGTTGCCCGTTGCATCCATTGCCGAGGGCGGTGCTGCGCCTCCGCTCTTTCGCGGCTCGACCTCTGCTTCTTCGTCGACATCGTCGTCAGCATCAGAGTACGTGTATTCTTCTTCACTCTGCGACGCAACATCAAGTCACAAAGAGAGTCAGTGTCGGAGTTACAATGACTGCGACAAGTTCAGATCCGGCGCAATGTACACACAGGATGGGCCCAAACCCGTCACCAGCAGCAAAGCAGTGGCAGGATCTCTAAGATTGCGCTCGTTGAACAGCAGATCAAATGCCGCAATGTGTGCCGGAGGGTTGTGCACCGGCCCGTTGCGATCAGGCAGCGCGCAATCAGCATGCAGAAAGGCTGTTGCTGTCAAGGGTTGAGGGGTGAGCAGAAAGAACCGCGTCCCTAACTTGAGAGTGGCTCCACAGCTCCTTCCTCCCTTGTGTCAATATTTTTTGAAAAACCTCCGAGCTGACTTCTGCTCCACTTGGCCTATTCTCATGCTCACCTCGTCCATGCTCGCCGCCAAACTTTCGCTCTGCAAGCTTCTCCCGCCTGCCCCCTCAGCCTCGCCCGCGGAACGTGCGTGGAGGTCTTGCTGTACAGCTGTGGGGGCTGTCGTCAATCTCGAAGTCAAAGCGTACGCCAAGTAGGTTTGAGCTAGGGTTGAAGTAGCTCGTAATCTTCGTCTAGATCTGCTCAGTCCTGCGTGCCTGCCGCCTTCCTGTGCCTGGAGGAGCTGTATTGAAGCACTCCGGCGATATTTGAACTCTCTCGATCAGCGGTAGAGGAACAGAGGAACAGGCACTGGAGATGGAACTTTGAAGTTCTCGGATCACGCATCTGCACTTGCAATGCGGCGGGCACTGACCAGAACGAGTACAGCAACAGCTTCAGCTAATCTTCTATATTTGGATCACGATGGAGGTGAGGCAACGTCGTGTCTGGCTCGCAGAAGCTTTCGTAGAACATGCAGATTGTTGAGGCTTTCTGCTGCTGAGCCCCCGACATCCCAGTATCTGCAAAGCAAGTGTCAGCTGTTGTGACGCTCGCTGTCAAGCTGGATTTCACCAGCAGCATCGCAAAAGCGTGTGTTACGCAAGCAGCTATTCGAGCATCAGTCACTGGGGTTCTTGTACGTACGCCCAGAACTACTCGAATGCAGCAGCATTCGACAGTCATATTAGATGCAATGCGGACAGGCAGCCATACTGATAGCCAGAAAGTTCCATTCACTTGTCGCGGAACCTCAGCTACTTGCAACACCATGAACACCATCAGCGCCAACCTTGTTTTTGCATTGCTTGAAGTTGCAAAGCGTATTTTAGTGCTGCATCAGCCTGCCTGCATCATGTGTGCCCTTTAGGTTGCTCCCCCCCATTGGCATCATGTGTCATGAGTGCAATCACGCGCATACCACCGCATGGCACACCACCCTCCCAAGGCCCTTGCCTGCTTGAGTGTTGTTGCGATTCATCAGTCGCCTACACAGCTCATCAGCCGAAACCCAGAGCACACTGCCGCGAGATCACGGACATCGGCTGCAGTTATTTAACTTGCATCAGTCATGCGAGCTGAAATTTTTGCTGCTGGTTATGAGCCGCCTGCCAAATCAAACACAATCACTGGCCTCCCACAGCATCGCTCCGCTGCATCCGCACTGCGTTCTCATCACCTTCTCATCGGCTCTGATCTACTCCCCCCCCTCCCCCCGGCGCCGTCCACACCCCGCAGGCGTGGACGACTTCCTGGCGCTGATTCTGCTCATGGCGCACCACATCGGCACGCGCGGCGCGCCGCTTCGCGGCAGCAGCAGCGGCGGCGGCGGCGGCGGCGCCAGCCTGCGCCTCCTCGGCGTCACGTGCACGCCCGCCAACTGCCTGCCGGACGTCGGCGCGCGCCTCACGCAGCGCGTCCTCAACCTCTTCCTCGTCGGCTACCACGTCCCCATCGCCGAGTCGACGCTGCCGCTGCCCAACGCGTTCCCCGACGCGTGGCGCCGCGGCTGCCTCGCGCTCGAGCCCCTCTCCGAGCTCAGCCCGAAGGCGGAGCTCGCGCCGCTGGTCGCCGCCGCCGAGGCCGCTGCCGCTGCGACGCACGGCGCCGCCGTCGCCGCCATCGCCGCAGCCGCAGCCGCCGCCTCCGGCGTGCCCACCGCCGCTGCCGCCGCGACGGGCGCGGTCGCCGTCGACGGAGACGCCGGCGTCGGCAGCGGCAGCGGCAGCAGCGCCGATGGCGGCGGCAGTGGCGGCGGCGGCAGCGGCGGCATGCCCAGTGCATATGGCAACTGCCGCGCGGGCCCGCTCGCGCAGTGCGCCGCGGAGAGCGGGCAGGAGCAGCTCGCGGCGCGCCTGCTGGCGGCGGACGCGCCCGTGACGCTGCTCGTGACGGGCCCGCTCACGAACCTCGCGTGGGCGCTCGACGCGCACCCCGGCGTCGCCGCCAAGCTGCGTGAGGTCGTGGTGATGGGCGGCGCGCTGGACGTGCCCGGCAACGTGCGCGCCGCCGCTGCTGCCGCTGCCGGCAGCGCCGCTGCCGACCCCGCGACTGCAGCCGACGATGGCGGCGGGGGCGCAGCTGGGGACGGGGCGGCGGTAGCGGAGGCGGAGGCAGCGGCGGAGGAGGAGCTGGTGGCGGAGTGGAACTTCTACTGCGATCCCGCGGCGGCGGCGCGCGTCTGGCGCTCCGACGTGCGGCTCACGCTGGTGCCGCTGGACGCGATAGAGCCCGCGCCTATGACGCCGCCGCTCATGGAGGCGCTGAAACGCAGGGGCGTCAAGAGCAGGTAACAGCCTGCTGCCGCCGCTGCTGCTGTTGCTGCTGCTGCCGCCACCGCCGCTTGGTGTTGCTGGTGTGGTGATGACAGCGTCGTTGGTGGCTATTGTGGTAGTAGTTGTGATGCTGCGGCCCTGCACTCCCAGTCACCTGTGAGCTGCTTGTACATGCGGCGCGGCGCGGTGCATGCACGCGTCTGCGCCTTGCCGCTGCAGTGTCAGCAGGACCCTTCGCAACCCAGCGGTTCTGTTGGCCGCACTCTTGGGTGGTGCAGGTGTGGGCGATGGCGAGGGCACGCGCAGTAGCGAACGTGGCGGGGGTGAAGGGGGGGTGCACGTCACATCACACCGTGACAGCGCACGGTGGCAGCCCGCGATCATGCGCCTGTGTACTTGCGCACGTGGTGGCTGCCGCCTCCCGTCACCATTGCCTGACGCGCAGCGCAGGCAGGGTGACTTGCGCTGCAGCAGCACCCTCAGCCACACCTGCTGCAACTAACTGCGCAACTCCCTGATGCTCCCGCGCATCGCGCTTCTACGCAGCCCCCGCTGAACGCTGCAACCGCCACAAGCCTCACTTGCTCAGCCACCGCTGCTCGCCACTGCTGCCGCTGCTGCCGCCAGGTACGCCGCGCTGGCGGCGGCAGCGTGGGCGGCGGTCACGTCCAACCGGCCGTGGCACGCGTACGACCTCATCGCGGCGGCGTACGTCGTGCGGCCGGCGCTGTTTGCGCGTGTGGAGGACGTGCGCTGCGCGGTGACCGCAGACGGCCGGCAGCGCGGCCGCGTCGCCCGCGTGGCCACGGGCGGTAGAGTTGTGCAGGTGCGCGCCGACGTAGTGGTGGCACTTCGAGATGCGTCCGTGCTGGAAGTAATTGCGTGAAGTAATTGTGTTTGTGGGCAGGATGGCGCGCAGCGTCGCGGCGACGCTGCGTGCGCTTCCTCTTTACGGCGCCGCTGCTGCGTACCATAGTGTTGGCGATGAAGCAGCGCAGCCAACCCGCGGCGACGCAGGCGATTGGTACGCACCAGATGTCGGCGGCGAGCGCATTAAGTGGGACCGCGCAGGGCTCCGCAGGTGCGGCACGCGTCAAGGCCCGGCATGCGCGCCGCCCGCGCGCCAGCGTGTCATTCAGCGGCGCTCAGGTGGCGCGGCGGCGATCGCGCAGCGACGAGCGTGCGCGCTTGTGAATCCTGCTGTGCACGGTACGGTGCCAGTTGTCGTGTGTGGTTGTTGACGGGGCTGGCTTGGCCGCGCAAGTCCGTCGAGCAGTTGTGTAAGCGCTGCCATCGAGTGCGAGCGCTGCGTGCGAGAGCGCCATGCAGCGTGCCGTGCTGCCGCACGCTCGTCTGACGCAACGGCGGGGCAAGCGCCTCGTCCGCGTGGGTGCGGACAGGGCAAGCCCCTAAGGAACGTCGCCAGCTGTGAGGTCCCCACAGCACGCTGCGCGACTCTCAGGCAGTCGGCTTTGGCCCGACTGTAGCAGCACTGTTCTGCACATCATGTGTTCAAGCACCGCCGTCGTGCTGCGATCAAATGCAGCTGCCGCCGCAGCCGCCTGTCGCCTCATGCGGCGCCCGTGGAGTCAAACCCCAGTGGCACTGATCAGCGTAGTTCAAAGTGTTACGCCGCGTGCATGCCGCCTTGCGCTACACCGTCAGATGGTCGCACTAACTGGCTGCTGACATCTAATGCGCATGCACTGCTGGTCGTTCTACAGGTGGTGGGCGGCCTCGACGTCCAAGGCTTCTACGACATGCTGCTCGAGGATCTTGGGCGGCCCAGCGACGACGACGACGGCGATCACGGCCAAGCGTCAGAGCCACAGCCAGCGCCAGAACTGTAGCACGGCCAAGCATCACAGCCACAGTCAGCGCCAGAACCGTAGAGCCCGAGGATGGGGGGTATGAGCACTGGCACATTTAGCGTGTCAGTAGCTGACATGACTGCCGCAGTCAGTGCCGGCTCGAAGTGTGCATGCTGCGCTTGTTGTATGTAGCGCTGTACAGACGTGCGCATTATGGTTGCGCCAACACACACACATGCTGGTCTTGCAAGCGAGACGGCGCGTGCCAACGTAAAGATGGCTCATAATGGCAGCACTTTTTTTAAGAGCACGACGCTGCTGTCTGGCAAGTATCTTGCCACTGGCTTTCCCATTGGTGCTGTTGCTGCATGCATGCATGTATGCAATTGGTGTTTCGGGATGCTTACGTCGGGATAAATCGGGTTGATGGTGCTGGATATAATTTCGCTGGGGCTATTGCGCAAGTCATGTGTCGCTGGCACGCCTGTCCTGTATTTGCCTGGCTCTACGTGTACAATGACTGACGCCATTGCATTGCAATGCATGCCACTTCCGCACTCACCAACAGCTGCATCGTCAAGTGTAAATAAATGACTGCAAGGCAGTGCAGCTGCGAACCCCATATTTGGGCCAGCCTGGCCCTCGAACCCCATATTTGGGCCAGCCTGGCCCAAATATCTCGTGGGCCAGGTAGGCCACGTCATCCGCTGAGACCTGCGCTGCTGCCGCACCCCGAAGAGACACTCATTGTGCCCCAGCAAAGCGCCCCTGGTGGCGTACGACAGCTACTACACCAGCAGAGCGTTGGCGGATGGGGCGAGGCCTACAGAGCACGTTGGAGTCATCAGGTGATGCCTGGCAGTCGCTGCAGCTCTCCAGGTGCGGCGTCACGCGAAATGCACCTCTCACTGCGCCAACCGCACTACTGCTTGTCTGTGTGTTCACGTTGGACAAGTTGCTTGTGCACCATTGAGTGAAGCACACAGCACCAAGCAACGCATCAAGTTACGTACATTTATAAGATGCGCTTTGATCCTGCGTGAGCACAAAACGTATTCGCTTTTGCTGAATTCAGTTCCTGTTGTGGCGCCACAGATCCTGAGATGGAACAGCTCCAGGAGCTGTCAGCGCCTTCGTTACAGACTGCTGCGGTCCACAACGTGACAGACGCTGAGGTACGTGTCTGGTTCCTCTATCAAGGAGTGTATATACCTGTCTGTAATGCAATACTTGCCTTGATCTGTACGTATGGACTTGTATTTATAAAGGCCCAAGGGAGGCCGGGTTGCCTATGCAATGATCTGTACAGCATCCCTGCCTGATAGCTTTGCTGTTTTCTGCCTCGCCATTTTCAGGTCTGTGCTGACCTCAACAGCAGGCTGTTTGCAACCCGGCAGCATGCCATCGATGCGGTGCAGACGTATGCTGCCAGTGCTGGCTTCAAGGTATACTGCAAGAGCAAACAACGCAGCCCTCCTCTGTTCTGGATTATCTGCCATTGTGCTGGCAAACCACCTCGCAAGCGCTCAGAGACGCACCCAGAAGCGCAGCGTCGTGCAGTCGCAAGCACATGCATCAAGTGCGAGTGCAAGTGGCTTGTAAAGCTCAGACAACAGTCAGTGTCAAAGGAGCAGCACACAGCACCAGATGAGAACTCATGCCAGAATGCCAGCCACGAGTATGAGTATGTTATTTTTCATACAGATAGCATGAACTACGCTCATGCTATACGCTCATGCTATCTGTATTGAAAATAACATACTCATGCTACAGATAGCATGAACTACGCTCATGCTATACGCTCATGCTATCTGTATGAAAAATAACATACTCATACTCGTGGCTGGCATTCTGGCATGAGTTCTCATCTGGTGCTGTGTGCTGCTCCTTTGACACTGACTGTTGTCTGAGCTTTACAAGCCACTTGCACTCGCACTTGATGCAAGTGCTTGCGACTGCACGACGCTGCGCTTCTGGGTGCGTCTCTGAGCGCTTGCGAGGTGGTTTGCCAGCACAATGGCAGATAATCCAGAACAGAGGAGGGCTGCGTTGTTTGCTCTTGCAGTATACCTTGAAGCCAGCACTGGCAGCATACGTCTGCACCGCATCGATGGCATGCTGCCGGGTTGCAAACAGCCTGCTGTTGAGGTCAGCACAGACCTGAAAATGGCGAGGCAGAAAACAGCAAAGCTTTCAGGCAGGGATGCTGTACAGATCAAGGCAAGTATTGCATTACAGACAGGTATATACACTACTTGATAGAGGAACCAGACACGTACCTTAGCGTCTGTCACGTTGTGGACCGCAGCAGTCTGTAACGAAGGCGCTGACAGCTCCTGGAGCTGTTCCATCTCAGGATCTGTGGCGCCACAACAGGAGCTGAATTCAGCAAAAGCGAATACGTTTTGTGCTCACGCAGGATCAAAGCGCACCTTATAAATGTACGTAACTTGATGTTGCTTGGTGCTGTGTGCTTCACTCAATGGTGCACAAGCAACTTGTCCAACGTGAACACACAGACAAGCAGTAGTGCGGTTGGCGGGTGCATTTCGCGTGACGCCGCACCTGGAGAGCTGCAGCGACTGCCAGGCATCACCTGATGACTCCAACGTGCTCTGTAGGCCTCGCCCCATCCGCCAACGCTCTGCTGGTGTAGTAGTCGTACGCCACCAGGGGCGCTTTGCTGGGGCACAATGAGTGTCTCTTCGGGGTGCGGCAGCAGCGCAGTTCTCAGCGGATGACGTGGCCTACCTGGCCCACGAGATATTTGGGCCAGGCTGGCCCAAATATGGGGTTCGAGTGCCGCTGTCACCAGCCCCAAGAGCTATGTTCATCACACTGTTGTGAGCCCACAGCAGGTGCGTGCAGAACGCATCCATCTGCCTTGCGACATTCAAGCATGCACAACTGCGTGCGAAAGCACACCTCTGGGGCAGGGAACATGCAGCATGCCAGCCAGAAACACATGCAGCGCAGCACAATGGCCCTCAGCTCATTGAGGGGTGGAAGACACAGACACGCACTGCACATCGCCATTATGTACTCGGGGGGGAGGGCAGTGTGCCCACGTCCGATGTGTTTGCCGCACAGTGTTCGCACAACCTATGGGTGTGTTGACAGAGAGACGTCCCTCCTACTCCCCCCCCCCACACCCCCCCCCCCCTCACCAGAAGCTGTGCACTGAAATAGCAACAGCCGATCCCACAGTGCCGCGCCTGGGCCGTATCGTCAAACGTGCTTCTTACATACCCCCCTCCCCCCCTCCCCCTTTCAAGTCCCCGAAAAGGCGGCGCTGCTGGCCCCGTTGTGCGGCCAGCAGCACCTTAACGCAATGGGCAAGACTGCGGACGAGCATCGCCAATGCAGGTTCTATAACGATCCCCCCCCTCCCCCCCCCCCCTCCCTCCCCACCCCTGTTTACAAACGGGCCGCTCATGGCGGCAGCGGCCACTTGCCGCTGCGCGCAATCGATATCCCATCTCACTCTCTCTCGTTCTCGGCGTCACTGCACACTACATGTCCCGCTACCAAACATGTATTTTTACAGGGGGATGGCGCGCGTGCGCGCGCGCGCGCCCGCCGCGCTGGTATGCTGCGCGCCTCGGCGCCACCGCTGCCGCCGCCGCGACGGCCATGCGCCGCGCGCCGTCATCACACTGGCGACA
This sequence comes from Tribonema minus, assembly GCA_017506865.1. NCBI lineage: Eukaryota > Xanthophyceae > Tribonematales > Tribonemataceae > Tribonema > Tribonema minus. The sequence goes on from JAFCMP010000067.1 coordinate 35,857, forward strand.
TGAGACTTCGACTTCATGAAGCGATTGACAGCTGTCACTGCCGGGGGTGCGCGTGGGCGCCTCTGGCGCTCGCTGCGCATACGGCGCACAGCAGGCGCGCGGCTCAGATGCCCGAGCCGTCGCCGCCGCCGCCGGACGGCGCGCTGCCGCCGCTGCTGCCGCTGGCGTCATCGGCGTCCGGCGCGGGGAAGGCGACGCGGCTGCGGCGCGGCGCCGGAAAGAGCTCCGCCTGCGCAGCAGACACACAGCGCGTCGGCGCAGAGGCGTTCATGAGCGCGCCGTGAACAAGGAGCGCGCATGCAAATTGAGGTGCCAGACGGTCATAGAACAAGGAGCCAGGCATGTGTACTGCGGCAATTCAGGGCATGGCATCAAGACCTCCATCCTTGTTTCAATCGGCAGCAGCAGCTGGGCACCTGGCGCGCAGCACAGCGCCTCGGCGCCGCGCACAAGCGCCATTGGTAAGCGCAACCGCCGCATCGCTCGCAGCTCTGAATGCCTCTCTCTGCACGTGGCAGACGCGCAGCCCGACCCGGCCCGGTCGTGCGCGTCGCGCGCTCACCTTCTCGCCGACGTGCTTGAAGTGGATCGTCGGGTACATTGTAGTTGGAACTTCAAGTTGAAAGTAGAACTTTATTGCAACAGCCAGCAGCGCGCCGCGTGCTTGGCCTGAGCGCGCTCACCTTCTTGCCGACGTGCTTGAAGTGGATCGTCGGGTACGGCGCGCGCCGGCGCGCGTCCACCTCGCCGTCGTCCTGGATCACCTGCGGCGGAGCGCACGCACGCGCATCGCAACCAGAGTAGCGTGTGACAACTATTGCTATATGTTGAAGTAGTCAGTGACTCGGCATTGTCGCACGACCACTCGTTAACTGTTCGTCCATTGTTGTCACCTGCGCGCGGCGCACGCCGGCAGAGGGCGCATGCGCACATCGCGAAAAGCAAAGAGCAGGGGGCACTGGTGTGAGCTCATGGGACGGCGACGACGCCGGCAGCGCGCAGCCCGCTACGTGTTGATGAAAAGCGGTCATCTGGATGACCCAAGGTGACATTGACCATTTGACGTACTAAATGCGCGGCATCAGCTGCCGCCAGGGGCGTGCGGCCGCTGTCGCGGCGCGCGTAAGGCGGGCGTAACAAGCGCGTTCAGAGCGCTGCAGCACCATGGTCAGGTCAACAGCGGCTGCGAATCGCTCAAATCGCTCACCTCCGGGTGGTACAGCTCAATGGTCATGTCGTCGAGGATGGGCGACTGCTTGAGCACAATGGCGAGCGTCGCGCCGAACTTCTTGAAGGCCTCCGCGTTGAAGCTGCGGGCGGCGGCGGCGGAGGGAGCGCAGCAGAGGCGACAGTCAGTCGGCGGCGGCGGCGCGGGCGCGCGCCGTGCAGCGGGCACAGTGGTCTCAATGCAGAAATGGAAACGAATCAAAAGATCGTAGAGCTCCAGGTGACAGCGGATGGTTAGCCGCAAGTGCCTTCCACCAATAACCGTGGTCGCCGCTGCTGCAGTCATTGGCCACGAGTCAAACAGAAATACCTGAGCGCGGAGAGAGGTCGGCAACGATTGCCCGTAGGCGGGGCAGTGTGGCGCGTGTGTCATCGCCCCCCTGCATCGACATGGTGGTGCCATGGCCTTAGAGTAAGGGCTGGGGATAGGGGTAGGGGCGTTGGTGAGCAGGCTCTCAAGCACGCTCATATGCTGGCGGCGAGACGCGTCCCTTCCTCCTCTCGAGTCCGCTCACTCCTGCACAGGCGGCGGCCGCGCATCGGTCGGCGCCGCGCGGACGCAGGCGCGGTGCGGTGCGCGAGCCTTGACGACTGCCGCGCTCAACCACTGCAGCGGACCTCTGGCAGAGCAGAGCCACCGGGCACATCGCCAGGCGACCCGCACGCGTTCAGCGGACCGCGCGCAGCAACAGATTGCGCACGTACCTGTGGAAGCGCGGCGCCACGAAGAGCGCGCTGATGGCGGGCGAGTACGTGTGCGACGTGCCGTCGGCATTGAGGACGCGGCACTGCGTCTCGGCCGCCTTGGCGATCACCTCCTCCACCGTACCCCAGAGGTCCGAGAGCACCTGCAGCAGCCAGGCGCGGCGGAGGCGCGAGCGCAGTGAGACGGCTGGGGTTTACATTATTCCAACACTCAACACATAAACCCGTGCTGAATTCATTTATTTCAACACATATTTTATCGTTTGTGAACTGAGATTATGGTTGGAGGTTTTGCTGTGTACATGCGCATTCGCGTTTCCACGTGCACGCTTTTGACAGCACACTGGAAGTACACGTGATTAAAGTGCGTGCGTGCGAAGATGCCCATGGGCGAAGCGCGTCCCGGCAGTGCCTGGTGGGTCAACCTTCAACTTCAACTTCATGGTGGACTTCACCTCGAAGCGCAGAGGTGTGCAGGCACCGGCGGGGCGCGCTGTTCGGCGTGCGTGCGAAGATGCCCATGGGCGAAGCGCGTCCCGGCAGTGCCTGGTGGGTCAACCTTCAACTTCAACTTCATTGTGGACTTCACCTCGAAGCGCAGAGGTGTGCAGGCACCGGCGGGGCGCGCTGTTCGGGCCCCCGTCAGAGCGCGCCGCGCGGACCAGACGCCTACACGCACGAGCGTGCACGACTCAGCGGCCCTAACCCTAACCCTAAACCTAACTCTAACCCTAAGCGGCGCCCTTCACGGCGTGCCCTTGCTGCCCCCCCATCGTCACAGCTTGTGTGTCAGCTTGTCGATGATCACCGCGCGCTCAGCGTGTACTGAAGTTCTTGACACGCACCGCAGCAAATCCAAAAGTGTGTTCGTTGCTGAAGAAGCAAAAAAGGAAACTGAAAACACAAACAAGAATAACTAAAGCATATTGTGGCAGTTGGTGCCGTGCCACAACGTCAACTTCAAGCAATCTCCTGCACTTCAACTTCAACTTGGGCCTGCAGCCGGGCCATTGGGTTGCACGTAGAGGCTCACACGGCTCAAACCGTAACCGCTGCTCGCCCCAACATCCAGGCGAACGGTGCATCAGTTCCCGAAGGTTAGGGGTAGAGTTAGAATGACTGTACGCTTTGATGGCGTTGGCGGGCCTCTTCAATTTCTGCAGCAGAAGCGGAGGGGCACTGAAGCCTAGTGCAGCATGCCGTGGGCGCGATCCTCCCGAGAACTTGACAAAACCTGCCAGAAATCGCAAAGAAGCTTCCAAGAGTTTGATAAACCAGTGCTTCCAGAGTTATCCTGTATCAGTTCCTGCGTCGCTCTGCCATCCTGACGAGGATTAGGGTTAGGGTTAGCCAGCCACGCATCACACACAACGAAGGCCGGTGTGCGACAGTCGGCGTCCACACCCTGCGGCAGCCGAGGCGCACGGGAAGTGGCCAGCCTGTTTTCAATCGCCAGTGATGTCAAAGAGACCGATATCTCGCCCCTGTCCTTACCTGCCCCCGTACCAAAAAAACGAATGCCTCGCTCCGCGCCTCCTCCTGCCTCCTTCACCAAACACCCCCCGTGCTCCGCCGCCTCTCGCGCCTCACCTCCTCCATCAGCACGCTACCGCCACGCCCCATACCCTCACCTACCCCCGTGCAGCATCTACATGAGCCTCGCCCCGCGCCTTCTCCTGCCCCCACACCCAACCGCGCTCACGCCTCCCCCCCCCCCCGTACCCTTTCCGACATCCAGAACCGAACCCACTCATCCCCCGCGCTTCGCCGCCCCTGGCGCCTCACCTCCTCCGTCGTTCTGCTGCCGCTGATGCTGTACTGAAACACCATCTCCAGGTCCGCGACCCAGCCGCCGAGCGGCTGCTGCCCCGCGCGCGTCGGGACGCCCGTCGTGCTCGGCATGAGCGACAGACCCTCCGGCGCCGCTGCCGCCGCCGCCGGTGGCGCTGCTGCCGCCGCCGTGCCCTGCGACCGCGCCCCCTCCAGGACCTCTGCCGCCCACGCCTTGGTCTGTGCGCGTGCATGGAACCGTTGAAGAAAAGCGAGGCGCAGGCAGTCAAGGCGAGGTTGCGCGGTGGGGTGGGGCGGTGGCTGCGATGGCGCACGCGGAATGCGAATGCAGCAGCGCGCCGCCGTGCTGCCGCGTGCGCGTTGAGCGAAAGTCCTGCAGCGCCCACGCCAGGGGCCTGTCTAGCCAGCCACAGTGACGCGCATGCAGGTAGCATGGGCCATGCTGCATGGTGGCACGCGATCATGCGCTGCGCGCGCACGATTCGCGCGCTCACCACGGCGCTGACGGCAGGTGCGCCGCAACGCTAGTTGCGGCGCGCGCCGCCGACAGCGCGCGCTAGCTGCGTCAAGACGTACGCGCCCCCGCTAAGCAGCTCATGGCACCGTAGACGGTGTGCAGCACAGTTGGTTGAAGTAGTAAGGGCTGTAACACTTTCTGTGACTGAGGTTGCGTTTGAGTGCTGCTGCTGCGCACCTTGGTGAGCACCGACTCAAGTGGGTTGAAGTAGTGTGAGTTGCAACACTTTTCTGTGATTGAAGTTTAGGTTTGCGCGCCGCTGCTGCGCACCTTGGTGAGCACCGATTCGGCCGTCGGCACGCTCTCCGGGTAGCCGCAGTAGCCGCGCTTGCCCGCGGGCACGATCGTGTCTGCGCTGCTGGACGACGCGGCGCTGTTCAGCAGCAGCTCCAGGTGCATGCGCGACTGCGGATGCGGCGCAAACAGAAGTAGGGTTAGGACTAGACCAGGGAGGCAGTAGAGCTGTAGGTGCCAGATGGAGCATCGGAGATCCAGGCATGAATGGCGCGCAGGGCACAAGGTGCGACGCGCCGCGCGCACGGGCGCGCCGCCACGGTGCGCGGACGCCGCTGAGCCACGCGCGGCCGCACAAGTCCGACCGCTGCGACAATCAAGGGGGGGCGCTGGCCGGTGGCTGCAGCACACGCGCATACAGGCCTACCCTCGCCACGATAAGTGCATACCTGCCCTCGTACCAGGAGCGGCACACACGCGATACCCACGCCGTGCGCGGTCCCAGCGCCATGCGCCGTTGCCGCTCCATGGGTGTACGGGCACGCACTGCTCACAACGTCCTCGGAGTCAGTAGTGCTCCGCCGCCACGTGCTGCCGCACACGCAAGCAGGCTGGTTGCAGCGCGCAGCAAGTCTTCCTACCCTATGCGCCCTCGCCATAGCCCATGTACGTACATACATTATGCAGGGGCAAGCCACGCGAGAACATCCACAAACTCTCGTTCGGGAGGCAAGCGGGCACGCGCTTGCTGCATGCACTGCAGGGGCAGACGATGACAGCTCCGCAGGCCGCCGCCACCGCCGCCGCCGCCGCAGCCACTTTTGCCGCTGCTTTCGCCGTGCGTGCTGGCGCTGCTTTCGCCGCCACTACTTTTGCCACCGCTTTCGCCGCCCCTTCTGCCGCGCGCGTGCCGCTCACCTGCGCGATCTTGTCCGTGCTGACGACTTCCGCCTCCACGGGTCCGGGCGCGATGCGCAGGCCGAACGCGGGAAACGGCGCGCGCCTCTCCGCCGCCGCGCCGCCGCCGCCGGCGTCGCCGCCGCCCTCCAGCTGCGGGTGGTACTGCTGCAGCAGCACCGTCTTGCCGAACGCCACGCAGGATCTGCGCGAGAGTGTGTGTGGGGGGGGCGTGGGGGGGGGAGCTGGGGGTTAGGAGGGGCAGGAAGGGGGATCCGGGGGGGGGGGCGTCATGGCGGCCTACCGCTGCCTTCAGAATGTAGCAGCGCTTTGCGGGAAGACGTGCGTGTGACGCGAGACGAGGCGCTGGCTTGCAGACTGCAGGCATGCGCATGCGCCGGACGACGCGAATGGACCATTGGTGCATCGTCGATACTGTGTGGCCCCGCGAATGCGCACACGGCGACTGCAGAGGGGGGGCAGCAAGGTTGCATCGTCTCTCCGCGCCCCCCCATGATGCGGCGCAAACTCAACTTTTCTTATTAACATGTTGCATCGCCGCTGCAGCGCGTCACCCGCGCGTCCACTCGCTGACTCGCACTCATGCATACTCATGGAGGCATGTATGCATGTAGAGGCACGTTTGGAATCGGGGCTACGGCTCACCCGGCGCAGAAGTCGAGCGTCTTGTCCACCTGCGCCATGATGCGCGCGTCCGAAAGCAGCTCGCAGTACGGCGCCGCAAACAGGAGCTGCGCCGTGAAGCCGCTGCGGCAGCGGCGGCGGGCGGTTGCACAGCGGCACACGGGCGCGAGGCGGGGAGTTGTCGTCAGGGTTAAGGTTAGGGTTAGGGTTAACCCTAAGTCAGCCGGAACGGCCATCACGAGCATGTGAAATGCGCATCGAGGTGACTCAGCTCTCACTGGACGAGTACGCACCAGACGACAATGCAACGGCGAAAATGGAGATGAAGCCGCGCTGAGGACTGCTTTGATGAGATTAGAGCATTGCAGGTTGGCGTTTTCATGCGCAGCCGGTGTACACATGTGAGCACGTCACAACAGTTGTTGAACAGCATTGTACGATGGACGGTGCGCTGTATTGCAGTGACCCTGTCATTCTGACCGGTTTCAAGCCGAAACGGCTGTAGCAGACACCATGACTGCAGGTGTAGTGTAATGCAGCATCTGAGCTCTCGAGTGCCAACAGCCACGAAGCGTCTGCAGCAATCTATCTTACGTGGTGCTCACAAGACCGCCACAGCCTGAATAAACGCGCGCGCACTAGGCGCTGACTGCAGCCTCTCAGTGAGGATACTTGAAGTATGTACGTCAAGCGAGAGCACGCTGAGGCGTGCATGTGTGTGCGCATGTGAACTACGACTCACGGGAATGCCACAAGGGTGGGTTATCATAAGCACGCGAATGTGAATGACTTGGTTGGTGAGTGCGCTCTCCATGCACCTTCAACTTCAACTGCAGCGTACCCAGAGGAAATGCAGTTCTGCAACTGACGCATCCTGGAGTTTGTGTCAGAGCCAGATCCCAGCGTCGCAGCTGACACGGCGCGCGGCAGTGATTGCGCCCGCATGCAAGCCATCAAGTGGCACGTCTCAACGCGTCACAGCAAAAGTGCCAATTCCCGCTTCCGTGTTGTGTACGCACCTGTACCTAGCGCAACTGCGCACTACGAGGTAAAACCCAGAGCATGCAATCAGACCACACTATTACCCTTTCAGTATGCCGCGTGCAGGGCTGCTCCTGAGCCGGAGGAGGATGGTGAACATGTTTTGAACCGATTGAACACTTCAAGGTGGATTCAGCCCCGTTGCATAGACTTCACTCGTCGTCCCAAACAACGCAGAAGGCAGCGTACACATACACATGCTGTTTTCCTCGATGAAAACTTCAACCCATTGAGCAACCCCCTAACTTCACATCGTGACGCCCCACCTGTCGCCGTTCCGCTCCTCCTCGTACTTGGCCTCTACGCAGTCGGCCACCGCCGTCCAGAACTGGCTGAGCACCGCGGGCAGCGTCCTCCCCGTGCTCACCACAACGCGGCTGCTGCTGAAGCCCTCCGGGCGCACAGCTGCGCAGGGGGGAGGAGCGGCAAGGGGGCATGCACGTGCGCAGGGGATTACGCGTGTCGCGGAGCGCAGACGACGGGGTGTTGCGGGAGGTGAGAGCTCTGAGGCGCTAATTGCTGATGCGAATCAACGCTGCGCCCCCCACTGCGTGCCCTGCGATGGGGGCAAATTGAACAAGCGGAGAGTGTTAGCAGTGCGGCGTGCTCTCGCACAATATAAACAAAAGGACAGTGTTAGCAGTGCGGCGTGCTCTTGCGCTCGTTGTTGCCGGCAACCACGGATCGCCGGCAGAGATGGGCTGCGGCTGCAAATCGATCAGATTTTGTTGGCATACTGCACGTTTGACGCGCTTTTGGTGAAAACAGATTACGTGCCTTCTCCAACTATGCACAAATACTACATAATCATGACTACAACTCATACTTGGATGTACAGCGTTACAACTGTTGAGCTCCTCCCAGGCCGAAAGATGATATCGTGTTCTGCAAGCACGGATGTGTGAACTAGGTCGGGAACAATCAAGATGCTGCTCGGCTGCTGCATATGCCACAGGCGCCGCAGCACGTCATTCTGCAATCAGCTCCATCATGTAGAGCTTGCAGCTGTTGTAAGAGCGCCATATTCGCACTGAAGCTGATGCTGCTGCTGGTCACAGCGTCTATGACAGACTGTAAGCGGCTCGACGTACTTCAGAAGTATGACATTTCGGACAATGTCAAGCTCACGTACGTCAGCAAATACGAACTTCCCCAAATTTAGTTCAGACAACCGCGTCGTCCTGAGACACGGGACCACACATCGTGTCGTGTCTTTTGGTGAAGTATCTACCAAGCCCTTGCAAAGAGCACAGGTAAAAGCCACAGCAACTGCCAGCAGTAATGAAGAGACTGTCCTCAATCAAGTGGGCATCAGCGGTATGCCACAGGGAACGCGTGCATGCGCATTGCAGCAACTGACGGGCTGCATCCACAGATGCAGGAGTGGCAATGGTTGCCATCGCTACATTCGAACTGACGTAGGGCTCGCGGGTAGTGCACCGCTTTGCCTGGTGGATACTGCCGGTTTACCTCTGCCACTTCCGGATGCCACAGGAGCACCTGCAGACTCAGTCGCAAACTCTCGATTCAGCATCACAGCATGATCGCACCTTTCGCCCAATTGACCATGGCAGCTTTGACCTCTGCCTTGGGCGGGGGACCCCCGCTGCTGCCTTTGACGCTGCTGTTGTCTAGGTCAGCAGAAGCACGCAGAGACGCCGCGCCAGATCGCCTGGAAGCCAGATTCAAGCAGACACATGGCCATATCAAGCCATCAGGCAAGTAGGGACTGCGTGCTTCCAAACGCAGGCAGACATTAACAGTGCGCCGATGAGGTTTGACCCAACTGATGTTGCCCCTGGGACTTTGCGCCACGCACACCGCGGTGACCCCACTCGTGCCCAATATAACGACAATGCGGGCTGCGCGATGCGTGAGCTGAACTCCATATCAGGCATCACACATTATGTCGCGACGTCGACAACAGCGCGGGTTGGGCGTTTTACCTGTGCTGCCGCCATTGTGGAGGCTCGGAGATCGGGAGGTGTCGCAGCGAGTGTTGGCTGGCGCCAATGTTGGTCCAGGCTAAGCAGGATGTGGTCTCCAACACCACGAGAACCAGCACGCAGATCTTCATCGCTGTCCCCTGCTTGAGGGCACACACTGCGCCTTCCGAGCTCTTTCAAGATTTTGAGCGGTTGCTCTGCGTTCAAGAAAGGAGTTGTGGGCCCTGATGCACAGTCCTGCTTGGTGTCTAAGCTAGATAGCCGGAAGACGAGCTGGTCGGCAAGCTCACTAACGCTCGGCTGCGCTGAGACACAACCCGCCACTTTTTTTCACAAAGCAAATTCAACTTGAAACTCGAGTATTCAACGAGTCACATTTATGTTGAAGTAGGCGTGTCAGCTGGGTGTATTTTGAACTTCATGGCGGCTGACCACACACCACAGCAGTTGCAACGAGGAGAATGGATGCGCTTATGACCGCGCATACTCTGGCTGGGATTTGCGGCTAGGAATGAGGCTGTGGCTGGAAGGCAACAACTGTGTGCGTGTGCACGTGGCAGTATCCATCGGCAGCCATGATACGCGATGGCGACACGGAGTACGAACCGCTTCTCGCCCCGCACCATGATGACAGCCCAACGCAGCTGTCAGATCAAGAGGGTGCTGCTATCGAAAGTGCCAGCGCACCATGGGTTTTGTTTGTGATGACGGCATTGAACGTGATCAATTTCTGGCACCGAAACCTGTTGTACAACCTATCCGCAGTCTCGGCGCCCCAGTGCACGGAGCTCTGTGATGACGTCCCTTTTCAACCGCTCTGCACCGTGGCCTGTGACGACGGCGACACGGACTGCGTGGATTGCGCTACTGTAAGTTCGCAGAAAATCAGCCCTGCTGCCGCGTGTCACACTTTACCTTGAACGAAGTATTTCGTGGTCATGCTTTTTAAGTAACAACGGCCCATTGACGGCGCATTATTACACAACTTACAGTATGCATTAGAGCTTCTTCAAGTTGACCCCATGCACACTTGGGGGGTGCTGCTCGGGCGTTGTGCTACATTACACAAGATGTGGTGTTGCGTGCCGCATGATACCCACACTGGCATAGGTATTATGTTCCACACGAAGCAGCGACTAGCATGTGCATCATAACGCCATTCACCGCCACAGCGAGCAGCGTGTTGGTGTGTTGGGCCCCAAACAGCGGCAGTCCATGCGCACCTGCAAGTGGGTTCTTAGTGCTCGGACGGGTCCTTTGCACCAAAGCCAGCAGTGCTACGTGGGCGCGTATCACATGTGGCGCAGTAAGCTTACACCGCTACCACATCGCCTTTGAACAGAAAACCATAAGTGCAAATGGTAATGTGATCCATCCTGCCAAATCTGGAATTTCAAAGCCGACACTGTTGCGAACTTGCAGGGACACTTTTTCATGTCAGCTCAGCACAACATCAGCACCACGTCAGAGCAGCCTGAAACCTTCATGGGCACAAGTATCACAATAAGGACATCGCATGTTCATCACAAGGTGCCACACCACCGGTGGCACCAGCTCTGCGCTGTGCCAGTGCTGAGCGCCACGGCGCACATGACATATGTGAGTTTCCCCGCAGTCACCGTCTAGATCTGTCGCTGGCAGACTCACGGCCATGCTCAGCACTTTCCTTATCGTGATGCACAGCGACGGCCGCGACTCTCGCACCATAGGCCGTTCCTCCACACCGCCCTCACACGGGCAGGGGACGCGACCGCGCGGGCCAGCACCCGCACACCCCCTTCGCCGATTTTCTGCTTTTCTTGTGCGTCACTCACGGCAGCCACGTCCGCTTCCAGTGCAGGACGGCGTACGACAACGGCTGGTACAACCTCAAGGACGGCGCCTGCGTCACCAGCGCTCAGTACGGGCTGCTGGCGGGCTTCGGCTTCACCGTCATGTTCGCCGCCGTGGGCCTCTTTGCGGGGCGCATGTGTGACACGATGAACCGGTGAGGGCGCGACGGCGGCGCGGCGCGCGCTGTGTTCCGCGCTTGCGCGGCGCTCGCTGTGTACTGCGCCTGTGTAACTTTGTGGTGTGTAACTGTGAGCTGTGTCATGGGGAGCGACGGAGTGCCGCAAGAGCGTCGTCTGTCGTACGGCACAGATGGCGGGTGCCCCTGCATGGATCACCGGCTCGGGCGCCACTGCATAGTTTGGCATGTCACGCCGCGCTGCTCCCGGCTTTCCGTGATCAGTGAGCATGACCGCTGAGTAATGAAGATGAAGTGAATCAAGCGCTCTGGACCTGATGTCCCCCGCCAATCATCTTCGCTGGTGATGCGTTTTACTTCTCAACTGTGTGGCACTGCTGCGACGCTTTAGCGCTGCTGCGACGCTTCAACGCTGCAGCGCTAACGTCCGTGAGGCCCGACTTCACCTCCATCACAGAAATTTCTGCACAGCACCCGTGCAGCGGCAAAAGCAGCATGGGGGCAGTGCACCGTCCACTTCAACTCTGACTCCAAGTATATGTGATCTTTTGATTCGTTTTCATATGTACCATGAAGCGTTAAACCTCTGTCACGCCGCGCCGCGTTCCCCCATGACGCGCGCGCCCCGCAGGCGGCTGCTGCACTCCGGCGCGGTGCTCATGTGGAGCGTCGCCACGGCAGCGACGGGCCTGTGCACGTCGTACCCGTGCGTGCTCGCCGCGCGCGTGTTCCTCGCCATCGGCCAGGCCTTCAACGCGCCTGCCTGCTACAGGTGCGTCGCTCGGCGCGCTCAGCGAACGCCCGAACTGCGTTCCAGTGCTGGCGCGGCGCGTGCGTTCGGGCCGTGTGGCGGTTCTCCCTCGCAGCACCGGCGCGGCGTGTGCACGAATGAATGAACTTGCGAGTGCATCGCATCTACCAACATCGGTGATGCATACTTTACAAGATGACATGTGCTTCACGATGCACCGATTTGCACCAGAATTGGTGCATGGGTCAGCAAGTTATGGATGATGGAATGCTGTGGTCAGAAACCGGTGTGCTGCTTAGTAGGCACGTGGCCAATGGCACATGCACGTCACGGGCCGCTGCACCGGATGCTGTGTCTCGCGTGATCAGTAACCTTGTTGATGTGTGCATTTGAGACCGGAGTCATTTCGGCACTGTCCCGTCAGCACTTCCTCCCCAAGGTCAAGAGTCGAGTGCACCTGGCAGCAGCTTCCACTCGCCCAAGCGACGGGCCTCTCTGAGCCCCGCCGCCACCTTCCTGAGCCGCTCGTCCCTCACAAATCTCCTCCAGTGCACTGTCCGGCGCGGCAAGTCATGCAGCCGCCCCCCCCCCCCCCCCCCCCCCCCCCCCCTCCCCCCTCGACCTCAGCGTCATCGACTGGTACTTCCCGTCGCGGCGCTCCACCGCCAACGGCGTCTACTCCGCGGGCACGTACCTCGGCGCCGGCCTGTCGTCGCTCTGCATCCTCGCCGCGGAGCTCGTCGGCTGGCGCCGCACGTCATACATCGCCGGCAGCACGGGTGTCTTCATGGCGAGCATCCTGTTCCACACGGTGGAGCAGCCGCCGGCGCGCGCCGCGGCGGCAGCAGCGAAGCGCAACGAGGGCGGGGGCGGCAGTGTGCCACCGTTCCGCGCGCTGCTCGCGTTGCTGGCGAATCCGCGCGTCGTGCTGCTGCTGGTCGCGACGAGCCTGCGGATGATAGGTGCGTGCGCGACCGCTGCGGTCATCGATGCTGCCGCCGCCGCTGCTGCCACCGTTTTTTGCCACGCGCTTGTGCGGCGGTGGCTAGCAGAAGCCCGTCCCTATTGTTTCTCCATCAGTCGGTGCGTGCCGCGGCGGCAAAGTCGTCCCATGCACCCATGGCGAGTGCATCACACCAGCGGGAAGTTTCTGCGGCACTCTGCGGCGCACCGCTAGCTGGCTGCGGCAATCCTGCAGCGAGTGCATTGTGCAGCGATCTGTGCTGCCGCCGGATTAGAAGAGTGGTTGCAGTGCCGCCCGGCGTCGCGGCTGGTGCCACTTTCCCTTCCACTGCTCACTGCGGGAGTACTGCCATACTGCACGGGATCGCTTGCGCCCTAATGTATGTACCGCCTTCCTTCCCCCGACCCCCCCCCACACCCCCCACACACCCCTGCCAGGCACGTGGGTCGTCGCCTCGTACTTCCCCGACTACTTCCTGCGCGCGTTCCCCGCGCGCGAGGGCGCGTACAGCGCGATCAACGGCGCCATCGTCGCCGCCGGCGGCGTCGCGAGCTCGTTCGCGGGCGGCGCGCTCGCCGACGCGTGGGCGCGCCGCAGCGGCGGCGCCGGCGCGGCGGCGTTCGCGTGGGTGCCGGCGATCGGCGCCGCGGCGGGCCTCGTGCCGACGTTCTTCGCGCTGTACCTGGGCAACTTCTACGCGGCCATGGCGGTGCTGGCGCTGGAGGTGCGCGCCGCGCGCTGCTGCCGCCGCCGCTGCCGCGCCGCGTGCGCGTCCGCCGGCCGCAGTCCCCGTAGCTTGCTGCTGCAAAAGGCTAATCACGTATCACTGCGATCGGGGCGGTGACGCCGGCGCCGACGTGCGCTGGTGTAGCTTGCGTTCCGACATGCGCATGACATTGCAGGGTCTGATGGTCCCTCCCCGCACGATCGCGAGTCCCGGCGCTCTTCTTCATGCTGCTGGCTGCACGCGTAGTGGGAGTGACAGAGGCACTGCGGCTCAGCGATGCAGCACAGGTCAGGAGAAAAGCAATGCTCCTTAGGCTCACGCGGTGACACGCCGCAGCAGCGCTTGCCGTGCAACATCATGTGCCGCGTGGTGATGCTGGCGCCGTGGCTCACTGTCTGTTACGACGCCCCGCTGTGCGCGCGCCTCAGAACCTGATAGCGGAGTGCTGGCTGGGCCCGGGGATGGCCATCCTGCAGCGCGAGGTACCGCGCGACATGGTCGGCTTCAGGTACGCTTGGCAGCCCCCTCTCCCCCCTCTTCCTTCCCTGCCTGCTTGCCTGCCTGGCTGCGCGAGCATGCATCCACGCATGCTCCCACGGCGAGCCGCGCGCCCGCACACGCGCGTGCGTACGGTCAACCTGGCCTGCTGCGCGTGTAAGCAGGCCGCAGCACAGGGCAGGCTCATGAGAAGCTCCTTGGGGAAGGGCCCGGCTGCGGTGACTCGTTTGCATCAGGCGCCGCGCGCTGAGCCTTGCGCTGTGCGCGCCGCTGCGGCCGCAGGCGCCAAGGCCTGCAAGCGTAGAGAGGCGGCGCGATTGTAGCGCCCGCATCATCACCCCCAGATTACCTGTGTGGGCGCGGCAGCGCGGCGCGCTCCAGACTGCATCTCCTCCGCTGCATTCCACTACAAATGTGCGCCGCCGCACCGCGCTCGGGCACCAGCGTCAACCCCCCCCCCCCCCCTGCGCCCGCAGCGTTGCCGTGCTGCTCTTCTGCAACAGCCTCGCGTCCAACGTCGGCCCGTGGATCATCGCCGCCGCGGACCCCGGCACCGCGGACGTGCGGCATTCCATCTTCCTCACCATGGCGCTGAGCTACGGCGGCGCCGCCGTCGCGTTCGGCTGGCTCGGGCTGCTGCTGCAGCGGCCGCTGCTTCCGCGCAGCGGCGGCGGCGGCGGCAAGCGCGGCGGCGGCGCGGCGGCGGCGCTGGCGCGGCGGCTGTGCGGTAGAGGGGGCGGCAGCGCGCGGGTGGCGAGAGGGGGGGAGGGGGGCGCTGCGGACGAGGGGGGGTCTTCCGGAGACGAGGAGGAGTTTCAGGTATGCATGGCAGATCACCTGCTATGCAAGATTCAGCAGTGCTCGTTGTGGCCAATGGCGGGAACCGGTTGGGGTCTGGGTCACAACTGTGGTTTGGGTCTGGTGGGGCCAGGTGGGGGCAGGTGTCGTGCCTGCCGAGCGTTGCATTGGGCGCATGGCTGCGCCCCCTTTTTATGACTTACATTCATCTCAGAGTGCTGCTGGCGGCAGCTGCTGCTGCACGAGTGCCAGAGGCAGCGCTCAGGCGGGCGCCCCTGCGCGGGCTCGCAGCGCGTCCGACCCCCCCCCACACACACACGACTGCACTGCATGCCTACAACTCGTCTCATCGAGAATCAGGATAGAGAATGCAACATATGAAGTTGTTCATCAGACGGCGAGGCCCTCTGACTTTCTCATCCATGGAGGCAGCGCGACACGCCGCACCCGCGATGATGCGCCGCCGCCGCCACCTTGCCTCGCATCTTCAAGTGACGCACCGCTTCTTGCGCGTGCGCCCGACGCAGATCGCCGCGGCTGACGCGCTGGAAGAGCGAGGCACGCTGCTGCACAGGGCGACCGCGGCGCGCAGCGACGCGTCGCCGCGCGCGGTGGCAGCGGCGGCGGCGGCAGCAGCGGCGGACGCAGCAGCGCCGCCCGCGGGCTCCCTGCGCGGCAGCGCCGACAGCCGGCATGTACACTTGTGAACGGTTTTGGGGATGGCAGGCGGTGCGCATCATGACGTTCTCATCGGTTTCCTGGCCAAAACCTGACACTTTTGTTTACAAAAGGGGGAGGGGCCAGTACACTTCCCGCGTGCTCGCTTTGAGAGGCCTCCCACGCACAGCAAATGTGGTTTATGAGTGATCGTAGGCTTGCGCGTGCGGGCAACGCCGACGCACGAGGCCGGTCCAGCGCGTGCGTGTTCACACCTTGTTGATATGCGCTTTGAACTATGTCTTGGCTGCCACCACACGAGCGCAGTCTTATGTGATCACAACCGCCGGCGCGCCGACGCGCGCTGGTCATATTGACATCAGAACGCCCTCGTTTGTACACAGCATGCCTGAGTGGTTACAAATCTTGTGCTGCGCGCAATTGACACGGTCAATTTATGCAGCCAGCACAAGCTTCTTGAACGCGAGATTGCTTTTTCAAAAGACAATGACATGACGGACACCTGTCCTCCTGCGCTGCGTCTGCATTTTCTCCCTAGACTTTAGCACATGTTGTTGTTTGTGTGCGTGTGCACCGCATCTGGTCGTCGGCGTCTCTGAAACGCAAGCGAAAGAATGTATAAATTTTGCATGGCATTTGATGATGTCTGCGTCTTTTCTTTGTAGCCAATAAAGTTCCACTTCAACACCTCAAGGATTCCACTGGCTAGTTGGCTTCGCTATGACTTTCTACTATCGCCCAAGTGTTGCATTGTGTTGCATTCGCCTGGCAGCAGGAGTGTGCCGAGGCGCCGCTCAATCGACACAGCAGCAGGGCATGAAGCGCCTGGAGGCTGCGGCGCGGCAGCGTACGCACTCTGCAGGGTGTGGGTGCCTTGCGCGTATCCGGTGATCATCTCCACTTCCCCCCCTCCCTTTCGTCCCCCCCGGGCCTGACGCACCAGCAAGCATGTCTTTTGTATTAATGCTCTCGCTAAGGGCGCGAACAAGCCCAGATGGTGGATGTCCAACTTGCTCATGTATTGTGTGAAAACTTGGCAGCGTCTCAACGTGCATTGACTATGACTTCTAAACACGCACGTCCTTCGAAGTACATTTATGTTTACTATCATGTCAAAACTCGCGCAAAACCCCAGATTGTTGATGTCAAGCTTGCCATGAGAGTGTACGTGTCCTTTGCAACAAGGCACTCAGTGCTCATAGACGAACATGTCAACTTCATTCAAAAACATTGTCATACGGCACTCCCCCCCCCCCCCCCCCCCTCATACGGCACTCCCCCCCCCCCCCCCCCCCCCCCCACTTCATCCATGCATTTAGTTTGATGGGTTCTGAATGCCCGATGTTTGGCAATGTCGTATACTTGTATGTACAGGCACGCATGCAGCACATTTGCATTTGCCTCGGCGTAGGGGGGGCACTGGAACTCAATCACAATGCACTCCATTTGAACTCCGTGGTGGGGCTCTCGTCAGCAAGCTTAGGGTTAGGGTTAGTTGTCAGCACAGACAACAAACCATGGAGCTGCCTTTCAAGTAAAACCAATGATTCGCGTCTTGCTCGGTGGCTGTATACTGCTGAGCACTGCTGATCACACTACAGCTGAGCACTGCTGACCACAGCATTGGGCGACACTGACCACTCGTGGTCTATGATGCGCTGCACTATCTTGAGCGCAATGCAACGACAGCCATGAACGAACAGGGAACCGCGAGCAGAAAGGGTGCAATAAACATGTCCCACACATGGTATGTACATCATCTGCCTGAAGCAGACAGCCCATCAGCGTGTCCCACAAGCCAAGAGTCTTCGGAACCGCCCCTCGTCAACCACGGCAAGCGCGCGTGCGGCGCAGTGCCAGAGGGCGGAGACCCGGCGCGCCTTGTGCGGAGCAGCGTCGCTGCCCGCCCGCCGGTAGGGGGCGCCCGCGCCGACACGCCGGCAGCGCTGCGCGCCCCCATCGAAACCCCTCACAGCAGCTACCCGCACCGACGCAACGCAGTGCTCATCTAGTGCATCTCCGTCAGCCCCCTTGCGGCGGGGCTGCGCGCCCCCGTCGACACCCCTCACAGCGGCACTGCGTACACACTAACACCGACGCACCGCAGCGCTCATCTAGTGCAGCTCCGTCAGCCCCTTGCCCGCAGCGGCGGCGGCGTCGCCTTCCGGCCACAGGACGTACGTGAGGATCGCCGCGATGATGAGCAGCACGACGGCGTAGAACGCGTAGTTGACGGGCTCCGGCGGCAGCTCGCGCCACCCCAGGAGCTCCACCTCGAAGTACAGCGTGGTGTTGGGGGGGATGGTGCCGCCGGACCCATTGCGGCCGTACGCGTAGCCCGGCGTGCACTTGAGGACGCACTGCGCGGCGCAGCGCAGCGCATGGGAGCGCCGCGCGCGGTATGCAGAGGAGAGAGCGCAGTGTCAGCGCCAGCACGAGCAGCAGCAGCAGCAGCAGCAGACCTGGGCTCAACGGTCCGTGGTATTTGGGACCGCGATGAATTGCTTTGAGATGCAAGTGTCTGAACGCAGCGACAGCAGGGCGCAGAGGCAGGTGCCACTGGGAAACGTCATCTACCGAGCCATTGCTGACGCGGAGCACAGCAAGGACCGGATCCGCAGGCATCAGGCAGCGTAGTTGCTGAAGTCCAACTCCGCACTGAGCCAGCAGGCGCAACAGCATTTTTTCACAAATGAAGCATGACACTGTGTCATTGACACCAGAGCAACAAAACGTGCATGCCGTCAAGACAAATCATTATTGAAGGGGCTGCAGCTGACAACAGGTGACAAGCTGCAGAGGCCACAGTGGTTTCTCCTCAGCTCTACAGCTACAGTGGCACAGTATAAGAGGGCGTTGGCGTTCCATGATCCCTGCAGTGGCATGCTCTGCATGTTGACGGTATATGAGCATCTGGTGCTGCTCATCATGGAGTGACAACTGTGGATATGATCGCACTGTTTGACTCGTGGCCAATGACTGCAGCAGCGGCGACCACGGTTATTGGTGGAAGGCACTTGCAAGTCACCACTCCTTGTCACCTAGAGCTCTACGATGTTTTGAATCGTTCTCATTAACATAGAAGTATACACTGACTTCAGTGTTGAGGAGCACTATGAAAGTACCGCCAGCCTTTGGGGTCTGCGCACATCCGCCGCCAACGGCATGGTGGCACCTTTCCTGTCTCATCATTGAAGGCCATGGAACCTGGGTGCCTTGAGCGCGGCAGAGGACGACGGTCGCCTGTGAACAGGGACGCCGCAGCTGCTGGTTCGCGAATCACCCTACGTGTCGACGCACAACACATCGACAGCGAGCGGTGTTGCTGGCGACAGCGTCGTCAGGTCTGATGGGTGTACCTGTGAGCTGCTGCACATCAGGTGACTCAATGAAGGTCAAAAAGTGATGTGCATCAGTTGAAGTTGTGGCGCACCTTCTCGCCGCGTTGCATGCTCGCCACTCCGACTGGCGGCGGCGGGCGGCGGGGGGGGGGGGGAGGGGAGGGGGGGGAACGCGCCATGCGAGGTGCGGCACGCAGGCAAGATGGAGGGTGACAGGTCAGGGCGGCAGAGCGTGAATTCACGCGCGAAATGTCGTGCGCATTGGTTCACATGACATGTTAAGTGGATGAGGATGCGTGATGAGCACAGGGAACTCAACACATGTAGGGCGATCGCTTGCATATACCCGTCAATATGATCATGAGGAAAGCACGACCGCTTGCCATTTCAGTCACTGCCGATACGATTAGGACAGGGTGTGTTGCGGACATCTTCACCGCAACCCGCGGCGCCATAGTTGAAGTTGATCTGCCGTCAGGCCGAAGGGCGAGAGCTCTGTGTCGCGCCGATGATTTACCTACACCAGGTGATACATAACTGACGCGTGCAACGATGCGCAACGCAACGGGTTTGTGGCAGGGCAAACAAACACCCTGCAGTGCGCGCAGTAGCGCATGAGCCAACGCGCTATCAGAGCGCTGCGCAGCAGTACGGAGTCAACGCTCAGCTGCGGCTGCCACCTGCCCCCCACCCCCCTGCTGCCGGCCACACCCTCGCGCGCTCTGCGCTGCTCCTGCGGCGGCGGCGGCAGTTGTTAGGTTGTCCACCTCACAAGCAACGTTACAACCGCGCTCATCGACCGGGCGACGCTCCTACACGAGTCGACCCGGACCTCGTGCAGCTTGGAAGCCAACAGGAGATTTCTATGAACACGTGCATCCCGCGTCAACTTCACAAGTGCAGGGCCGGGCTGCCGCCAGATTCTCGGGGCGATCTCGGCCAGCCAATGCACGACGGCCCATCCGCCGCATCAGCTGCTCAACCTATCGGGAGCCGGACCCTGATTCACGCGCCATGCGCCGCGCGCACGCGGTCTGCTATCAGAAAGGCCGTGTGATTGCTGAGCGTTGTGACGTAACCGCCAGTCCGCTCACCGTCCCAGCCCGGTATGACCTCCTGCCTGCCGAGCCTGAAGCTGAACGGCCTGCCCGCGCGCGCGGAGCTGTCAAACACGCGTTTGTCCTGAGGGGGGGCGACGCGCGTGCGACGGCGGTGGCGACGCTCAGCTTCGGTGCGCTGCAGCGCTCGGCTGGCGCACACTGCGGCGCGATGCACTTGAATTTGGAGCATACATGATGTATTGAGAATATACTTCAAAGCATCCCAAAACTGGACAGTTCTAGCGAGCTCCCCTCCACTTGCCAGCGTCGGAAGTCTCGACTGCGTCTGTCAGCACCGCTGCCAGCAGATGTAAGTGCAGCCCCTGATGGCATCATTCATGCACGTACGTGAGTATTGATTAAGCATCATCATGAAAGGTGATGGCTTGTCATGAGACGGGCCGATGAATCAATGATGTATCATCATGAACGGTGATGGCTTGTTACACAGATGGGCAGACGAGGTGTTGAACCATCATCGTGAAAAGCGATTACTGTGTTGCTAAGACGGGCAACCCTTGTTCACACCGCAACAGTCAGGCATCGAAACCTGTGGGCCATGTGACCATCGCAGCCTGGTCAAGATGTCCCTGGAATATAGGATACGTACATGTCGTATTGCTGGAAAATTCAGCCTGCAACAAATGTTCAGTCAACACCGTCTCAAAATTTATGGAGGGCCAGAGGAGGCCCCTGCACCGAGTTATGCATGCAAAGTTGATGTCGTCTTGAACAGGCGTCCTTGATGCGAGCACGGCAGTTTCGCACAACCGGCTGCCAAGTGCCATCTTCTCTCAGCTGGCTCAGCAGCGCGGCATGCACCTCACCTCGAACATGCCCACATACTCCACGAACACGATGGAGTTCATTGGCACCAGCTCCCTGTTCCCTGGCTTGATGATGCGCTTCGCCAGCAGCTCCAGCCCATCACTGAGATCCACCTCGTCCCCCTGAGCCATGGACGTAAGCCGCAGACAACAGCATGAGCGTGGTTTTTTGTGGCCTGCCGCAGGCAACTCGGCTGTATTGAGCACAGCATCCACATGTGCTACATACTGCCAATCGCCGGAAGTGGCGCTGACACATCATGCACGCAAACCTCGCTGGCCATTAACCGCGTTCGGAAATGGCTTGATGTTTGAGCAAACGCAATCTTTCACCCTGACAAATCTGCAGCAGCAAGGCATTTGGAGGCATCGACTGATATCTGCACTGAGAGCAGCTATGCGCGCACACCAGAAGTTGCGACTCACCGCTTGCTTCTGGCCGCCATGCTGAGCAACTCTTTTCCTCAAAGCCTCTTTTTGCAACAGGTCCCGCTCATGGCCGCCTGGGTCATACGACATCTCACGGCTTGTTTTGCTCAAAGATCAAACTTCAACCGACAGTTTTTGAAGTTGGTCGAACTTCAACTGACAATTATTGATGTTGCGGTTCGGAACGGCGGCGGCGGCGGCGCGGCCCCAGCGCTCGGCCAAAAGAAGTAGATCAGCTGACGTGACCAGCTTGGAGGCTGTCCAACACGCTACAATCTGAAGGTGCGACCAGGCAGGCAGGACAACTTCAAGGCAGTTGTTGAAGTTGAAGAGCGCGAGGAGACCTCTCGCTTGCCAGCATGTGGTGCGACTTGCAGACGCTCTTATGGATCGAAGTCATTGTGTTATGACTGTGCTGTAAATTTGACGCGAAGCCTGCGGCACTGCACTGATGGACTTGCATTCAAGGGCCTCCGGATGTCCCGTGAAAGCCCAGCAAACAAACCCTATGCAGCAAGCTAGTCTGCGTTATGTCCCGTGAACTTTAAGCAGGGCAGCGGTGCTGCGCTTGCTCAGCATTCGCGCTCCGTGTGGCACCGGCTCAACTCTGGCAGCGCCGCTCCGGTAGTACATACACCACGGTGCACTATAGTGGTGGGCGCTGCACCACAGACAGCTTATGAAGGACTTGATGGAACGATGAAGTTACCAGTAAAAAAGCTCAGACCGACACAACTTCAAAGTTACTAAGCTGAAGTTTCAGCTACTTCAACTTCAACCTCGCCAGTAACCGCCCAGGAGAGTCAAATGCAGAGCAGCGATGAGCGGCGAAGGTGTGTATCATGGCGAACTGGCGTCAGGTCTCAGGGAAGGGGCGGGCAATCTACAATGGCCGAACGGAGACGTATACACTGGCAGCTTTCATGCAGGTAAGCTGCCGCATACCTCGGCAGAACAGATCAAGCACCAGCACTGCCATCGATGCGAGAGAAATGCGATCCTGACACCCTCACAAACATGACGACAACGGCGATGAACAATCATCGTGGACTTGCGCGCCATATGGGGGGGGTCATTGACACATAAGCACACGCAGAGGCTTCAGATCCGATGGCTGTGATCTTGCACCTGGTGCCGTGTTGCATCAGACATGCACATGTAGCCGGCGAGGAATGGTGGCGATCGCCAGAGTCACCTGTAAAAGTATCCGTGATACGTACACGACGCTTCTCTGGTGGTCCGAGTGTCGACAGTCGTACTTACCGTATGCCCTCTCCCGCACATCGCTGTGCACAGGCATGCGGCACGGAAAAGGGGTTCTGAAACAGGCCAACGGCATCATCTATGATGGCGAATGGCGGTTGAGCAAAAAGCATGGCCCCGGCAAGCAGACATGGCCCAACGGCGACTGCTACTATGGCAGCTGGGTCAGTGACGCCTATGAAGGGCAGGGGACACTTGCGCGCTTCAGCGGGCGCTACACAGGCGAGGTGAGTCACAGCTGATTTTGTGTTGCAACTGCCGTACCACATGATGTGGCTGAGTGCCACGCATGCTCTGCTGCAGCTGCGCGCATGTTCGGGAAGGCGAGCATGGATTGCGCAGCGTCCCATCGAGTCGTGCACCCGGGCATGCGACGATGCCTGCATCTGGCGTTCAACAGTGAAGGCGCCCACCACTCCTCCCGCACTCGTGCAAGGCTCAGAGCAACAGCAATAGCTCTGATCACATGCAATGTCTTCACCAGACATATGTCTGGACCAGAGGCAATGATGGTATCCAGCTCTAATTTGCCGCCCAGCTAACCGCTGCAAGCGACGATCTCTCCCACGCCGCACCACATCCGCTGCCACCATAGTGGAAAGAGGGCCTGCGGCACGGCCGCGGCGCCCTGCAGCTCCGCCACGGCTGCGCGTACGACGGCGAGTGGCAGTGCGGACGCATGCACGGCAGCGGCAAGTACACGTGGGCGGACACCAGCTGCTACGCGGGGCAGTGGGACGACGGGCTGCGCCACGGCCAGGGCACGCACACGCTCACGACCGGTACGTCCGCAGGCTCAGTCTGTGCACACAAATGACAAACGAATCAAAAGATCATAGAGCTCTAGGCGACAAGGTGTGGTTAGCCGTCAAATCGAATGCCTTCCACAATACCCGTGGTCGCCGCTGCTGCAGTCATTGGCCACGAGTCAAACAGTGCCACTATATCCACAGTAGGCAAAAAGACTTCCGTGTGCAAGCTTTTTAGCATTCGAGGCATGGGTGTTCAGTATGGAATGTTGTGGATGCGGCTGGTAGCGCTGTGGAGGGGACCGAGATGCGTGCAACGGCGTCGTGGACACTCGCGCGCACACTGCAGGGGAGCGTGGAGCGATGCTGTGTCCACTTGGTGTCCCTACGACAAAGCGCTCCGAAGCGGGGGAGTTTGCCGTTTGAGATCCAGCGATGGTGGCCACGCATGTTGCAGGCGCTACAGGTGGCTTGCAAAGCAGCTGTTTGCCGCGCCCATGCGGCGGTTGTGCATGTTCACATGCGGGCACTGCAGGCTCTTGCGCAGGCGCACGGTCAACCGTCTCGTGCGCCCATTGCTCAGCCTGCGCGCAGCTGACATGGCAGGTGACGCCCCCTCAGCAGCACGTGTGTGGGACGTCGTGAGCATCAACCTGAGGGGGCTGCTGCCGTCGCTCCCGCTGCAGCGCTGACGCTCTTCCGCCCCTGCGCAGGTGTCCTTGTGGGGGGAGTTGAGCCGCACCACCGCTCAGTGTGACCCCGCGCAAAGCAGCCACGGGCAGCCTGCTCCGTGCCACCGCACTGCGTCACCGCCAGCTCCCCTCGCCCCCCCCGCCCGTCCGTGTGCCACACTGTGCAGTCACTGATTCCGCTTCACCGCACACGACGCCTGCGTCGTTGTGCCCCCTCCCCCCATGCCACAATGCGCAATCACTGAGCCCGCAATACGCGCACCACGCCGGCGTCGCTGTGCCTGCCCCCCCCACCTCTCCCCCCCCCACACGACCAGGCGAGCGCTACGAGGGGGGCTGGGCGCAGGGCCTCCGTGACGGCGCCGGTGTGGAGCGGCAGCCCAACGGGCGCAGCCGCGCGGGCGTGTGGCGGCGCGGCAAACTCGTAGACTGGACGGGGCCAGCAGTGTTTGGCGACGCCAGGAAGGCGCCGGGCGCCAAGGCGCGCGCGGCGGCGCTGCAGCGCGCTGCGCCGTCGCCTGCGCCGTCGTCTGCGCTGTCACCGCGGGCGCGCGCGCAGTGACGCTGCCAGCGCGGCGCGCGCAGCGTTGTCTCGGTCAGTGGCGAGGTTCAGTGCCAGCGTGGTGCGCTGCTGCTGCCGCTGCCGGCGGTGCCTGCGCGCACCCATGTGCGCCCATAGGTCAGGCTTTGAATATAGTACAGCACCATTGGTGCAAGGGAGGGGGGGGGGGGGGGTGGGGCTGGCTGCGATGCTGTTGCGGTGTGTGGCAGACGTCAGCATTGCATGCACTGCGAGCGTGCTTTGCAAAATGCACGAAAAATGTATTAACACCCGGTTTAATGCTGCAGCACCATGCGGCGGTGCCGGTCCATGCCAGCGAGTGTCATTCTCATGCACTTAAATGCACCTGTTGGCTGGAATGTCCGTCAGTCCTTTCGCGGTCCACAACGCGCGACAGCCATGAATACGCGGACACTTATCGCCCATCCCTACAGTGATGCCCGCCTGGATGCCATGCTGCAACATTGCATGCACAGACTGCGCAATGGCTGAACACAAGCGAGCAAGCGGCAACGGTGGCAGGAACGGGTGACGGCAGAATCAGCCAGAGGCAAGTTGCTCAGGCAGCGCAGCACATGCACTGACCAGCCGATTGCGGACGCCGTGCTATCATCCATTCACGGCGCGCTATGGCGACGCAACACTCGAGCCGTCCGCGGCGACGAGCTCCTGCACGTACTCGTACGCCGTCAGGCCGGCGCCCATGCGGCTGCGCCGCACGGGCCGGTACCCGCGCGCCGCGTAGAGCGCGCGCGCCACGGCCATCGGCGCGAGCGTCGTCAGCGCGACGCGCGCGCACACCAGCTCCGCGCGCGCCGTCGCCTCGCACGCGCGCAGCAGCGCTGCGCCGACGCTGCGCCCGCGCCACGCCACCGCGACGCTCATGTGCCGCAGCTCCGCCGTCGCCGCCGCCGCCGCCGCCGCGCCGCTGCTGGCGGCGCCGTCTCCGTCGGCGCCGCCGTCGTTGGCGCAGCGCGCGGCGGCGGGCGGCGCCTGCGCTGAGATCGCCGCGCATCCGATGATCTGCCGTGGTGCGCCGTCGCCAGCGGTGCTGCTGTCAGTGACTGCCAGCCACCATCTCGCGCCGCCGCCGCAGCAGCTTCCGCCGCCGCTACCTGCGCCTGCTGCTGCTGCTGCGGTGCCGTCTGCGCCCACTGCCACTGCCGCCGCTGCTGCTGCTGCTGCTGCGCGCGTCACCAGCGAGCCGGGCGCGCCGCTGAGGTCGCCGGCCAGCACCGCCTTCACGTAGCGCTGCACCTGCGGATACGTATCGGACAGCGCAGACAGGCCCTGCGCAAACAGCGCACGCACCGCCGGCAGGTCGCGCTGAAGCGTCTGCTCAGACAGGAGCTCCAAGTGATATGCTGGTGCCGCAGCCGCCGCAGCCGTACCAAGGTGGCAGCCAGAGACTGGCTCTGTCCGCTGGCGTTTGCGCAGATGACTCTCCAATGCCGCGGCGCGCGCCTCGAGAGCAGCTACGCAGTCGCTCATCCGCAGCCACCACTCGTGGCGTTGACCATTACTGCTGCTGCTGCTGCCGCCGCTGACTGTGCCGCCGCAAGAGGCATCAATGCCGCCGCTGCCGCCGTGAGCGCTGCGAGCGATCTGATGCCTGTCGCAGCCGACCGGTTCGCTGGCCTCGCCGCCGCCGCAACTGGCGCAGCTGCTACAGGCAGCATGTGCGCTGCCCAGAGGCGGCGGCAGCGGCAGCGGCGCGCCCGCCGTCAGCGCGGCAAACTCCGCGGCCTGCCGGCACGCGACGGCGACGGCGTAGTGCGCGTGCGCCGCCGCCAGCGACGCGTGCTCGTCAAAGGGCTCCAGCGCCGCAGCGCGCGCGCGCGCGGCGCGCGGCAGCCACCGCGCCGCCGCGGCGCCGGCGTCCACGGCGCTCACGTGCGGGAACGCCGCGCCGCGCGCCGCCGCCGCCGCCAGCAGCAGCTGCGCCGGCGCGCTGCGCAGGGGGACGCGCCGCGCGTCGAACGCCGCCGCCAGCGCGTGCGCGTACGCGCCGCCGCCGCCGCCGCCGGCGCTCCGCGGGGGCGCCGCCTCGTGCAGCGCGATGGCGCAGCGCGGGAAGGCCGCCGCCGCCCAGGCGATGAGCGCTGTCACGTGCTGCGGCGCCAGGTAGCAGAGCACGCACTCGGCGACGACGAGGGTGGGCAGCGCGGCATCGAGGCGCGCGGCAGCGACGGCAGCGCTCAGCGCGGCAGCGTCGCGCAGGTCCGCGGCGGCGAGGCGGTAGCTGCGCGGGAGCGCCTGGCTGGCGGGCGTGGCGCGAGCGAGCAGCGGGGGTGGGGCTGGCGGAATGCAGCAGTTGAAGTGTGTGGCGCATGGGTTCCTCAGCTGTGAATCGCAGCGGTCAGTCACGGAGTGCGAGTCTGGCGCATGGGTGTGTGAGCGGCCAAGCACGGCTGGCGGCATGCGTCGCGCTAGCGGCGTCGCAGGTGCCAGATGATCTGGCCTGCGGGCTGTCGTGCGGCGGTGGTTGCTGGCAGCAAAGCAGCGGCTGCCAGGACGCGTGGGCGTCAGCGCCTGCGCCTTGAGCCAGCACATTGCCTCATGGCGACAAGGCACGCATGAGCTGGGGTGAATATGGATCTGCCGCAACGTGAATGGTGACGAAGGCAAGAACAAAATGGTGTGAAAATGGATCTGCCGCAACGTGAACGTCCGCAGCGGCGCGGCATGGCAGTTAACGCACCTTCATTCGACATGTTGAGATCGTGGGTGTGAGGGACGCTGCTGCTGCCGAGCCTCGGCGCTGCGCGCAGCACGCTGGCGAGACGCGGATGGCACAGCGGTGACACGACAAGGCTGCGGGAAGCGATAGCTCCAGACACACCAGCAGCAGGAGGAGCACTGCTGCTGCCCTCACAGACGCGCTGCTGCGCCAGTCCGCGCGCGCTGAAATCCGGCGGCGCTGAGCGCCTTGCACATGGCCGCATGCATGATTTGTGTCCATATGTAAACGCTCCAGGGCAACTTCAGGGGTGCGCTCTGTGCGGCATGCAGCAGCTCTGATGGCCCTGATATGACTACAAGTTTCCAGTGACAGCATCTGGTCGTTGAAAGGTGAGCACGCAGATAACTAGCGCACCTGCGACTCAACGGTGCGAGGTAAACTGCGCCCTGTGTGCCGATGTGATATGTCCCTGCCTTACATAGCGCAAATGCATGTGCTGACTGCATGCAGCACGCCAAACCAGCGTGTGACCAGCTCATGCCATCCTGAGACTATCAACAGTTACTTCAAGTAGCATGCACTGGCTGCACCTGCCATGCCATGCGCACCTGTCTCCGCCAGCTGACTGCAGTGCGGCCAGCAGCTCCCTTTTCTGGGCCACCACTGCAGCCGTATCCACATCCAGAGCAGCATGCAGCTGCCTCCCCCACTTCTGATCCCTGCACCGAGCCAGCAGCGACGCCGATAGTCCTGCTCCGAGGCTGACGAGCTGCATTTTGCCACTGGTGCTGTGGTGCTCCATGAAGGCATCAGTGATGGCCTCTAGAACAGCCATGCGCTCCCAGTAGATTCGGTTGTTTAAAGGCGGCTGCCTGCGCCTGTTGTTGGGCAGGGTTAGCGCCATCTGCAGCTCGGCAAGGGGGCCCTGAATGTAGCCCAGGGAGCAGAGGCTGTGCTTGCATGTCCCTGCATCACAGGCTGTTGCCTCCAAGCGGTTCATGGTCTGCCGAACGTGTTTTGCAGGACGGTGATGAAGTGCAGTTGAATTCTGGAGGCGATCCAACTAGAACGTACGGTAAATGCCGTCGCTACCTCATCATTAGACGCAAGTGCCAGCTGAGCTTCTGACAATGGCTTTTTGAAGGGTGGGAAGTTCACGACTTGAAGTTGAAGTTCACTTCTGTGACAGTTGAGAGAGAGGGGAGAGGAGATGCAAACTGAGCAACTGCAAGAAACCTGACACAAACCGCCCAGTGCACTTCATGATTGTCAGATTCACGGTTGCAGGTGCAATTGGTGCCAGGCTCCGAAAGCACGCATTCAGTTGCCTGATCTGCTGTGGCGGTCGTGTGAATCCAAGCCAGACGAAAAATGCATTTGTTGCCCATGCACCACACAACCGTGGAGCATCGGTGGCCTCAACTGACATCATCACAACAACCAATTGTGTGGACGATACTGCAGGTGCCAATGCTGGAGGCACAGACGCAGCTATGCTTTGCCATGACAGTGCTCCAATGATGATCTCACTGGTACGTCGTTCCCAGTGCAGCTGCCATGCGATCTATCGCTCCCTGCTGAGTGCTGGTGTGCTAGTGCTGAACGATGCGCAAATTGTGCGGGTGCACTGTGCTCTCTCACCCAAAAGCACCTCTCCACTGCTGGCTGCTCCCCCCCCCACACATACACCCCAACCGCCAGCGTGCCCATCCACGAACCGCTTTCTAGGCGCGCTCGCGCGCAGCGTGCGTGTACACAAGGCACCGCCGCGCGAGCCGCCGCTGCCCTCCGCGCCGCTACGACAGAGTCTGCAGCGCACGCAGGCACTGCAGCTCCGCCGCGCCGCACGGGCAGCCCTCGCGCGCCGCCCACTCCAGCACATCCAGATGCCCGTTCAGCCGCGCCTCCGCGCACACGCGCTCGTCCCACGCGCACCCCGCGGCGCGCGCCCACCGCAGCACGCGCGCGTGCCCGCCCGCCGCCGCCGCCGCGCAGACCGCTTCGTCGTGCCCGCTGCCGCTGCCGCTGCCGCCGCCCGCCGCGCGGCACGCCGCGTGCAGCGGCGCCAGCGACGCCAGGTCGCCGGCGAACGCCGCCGCGACGCACGCGCGGTGGTCCCACGCGGCGCCGCCGACCGCGTAGAGCAGCCAGCGCGTGGCGGTGGCATCGGCGCGCTCGAGCGCCGCCGCCATGGCGCGCGCGTCGCACGTGAGCCCGTGCGCGTGCAGCCACCGCATGGTGGCGAGGTCGGCGGCCGCCCACAGGGCGGGCGGGCTGTCGAACACGTGCCCCCTGGCGCGCAGCCAGCCGAGCCGCGCCACGTCGCCGCGCGCCGCCATTTCCACCTCCGTCGGGCAGGCCGTTGCCGTACGCCCACTCGAAGGCCGCGTCCTCGCGGCTGCCGTACGCGACGTCGCACACGTCGAGCGCGAACGGCGCAGCGGCGGCGCGCAGCCACTCCAGCGCAGGGACGCGGCCGTTGGAGGCGGCCACGCGGCTCGCGTGGGCGTCCCACGGGCACCCGCGCGCGCACAGCCAGCGCAGCAGCTCCACGTCGCCGCTCTCCGCTGCGCACGCGAAGACGTCCGCGTCCCACGGCGTCCCGTAGAAGCGCGCCTCGAGCCACTCCAGCGACGCGCGCGCGCCGTACCGCGCCGCGCGCCGGTGCGCGTCGTCGACGGCCACCGGCGCTCTCGCGCGCATCGCCCACTCCATCACCTCCAGCCGGCCGTTGGCCGCGGCCTCCGAGAACGTGTTGTGGTCCCACCGGCCGTAGTGCGCGCGCAGGAGCTGGAGCGCGGGGAGCTGCCCCGTCGCGGCGGCGGCGGCGCACGCCGCGGCGGCGCCGTCGCGCCAGCCGCGCTTCCCGAAGAGCCACTCGACCACGCCGGTCTGGCCGCAGGTGGCGGCATTCTTGAGGAGACAGTGGGTGGTCTGCACGGTCCACGGCGCGAGCTCATGCAGCCAGTGCAGGACGTCGACGCGGCCGCCGCGCACCGCCGCGATCGCCGCCTCCGCGGAGGGGCGGAAGCCGTGCGCGGCTGCGCCCCACTGCAGTACACCGAGGCGGCCGCGCTCAGCTAGCGTCCTCCAGTACATGGCGCCGAGGTAGCTGGGAAGTAGATTCAGCATCAGGGGCGTCACGTGCTCGAGCACCTCCCGTGGGGCGTCTGTCAATGCCCGCATCGCCTCTACTCTGTGGTGGTCCCATGCTATGCAGTTTCTGCCAGTGAGGGCGAGTCGAGCCATGGGCAGGGTGGCGAACAGATCCGCTGAGATGGTGGTCGTTGCCTGGTCGAACAGCATCCTGTAAGCAGCCAGGGCTTTTTTGCTGATGGCGCTGCACAGAAACCTCCCAGGTCCCAGGTAGCTGAGGCAGTGGCCCCAGATAGACTGATCGAGGCGTGCTGCAGCACCAGCTCCTACAAACCGCGTTTGGTCCTCATCAACAGCACGTTCGCGGGAGGGGTCCTGAACTGTTTCATCATCAACCTCGCCATTGACCGCACAAGCGATAGCTTGCATCTGCTGCATCGACGCTTGTCGTCTAGAGCAAGGACGGCTCTGCGTGGCCGCTGCACGAGAGCAGAGGAATTCAATGTCGAGGGAAGACCCAGCTTTGGAAAGAAACTCTGTGCCTGGCGAAATAGATCCAACGTGGACTGCACGCACACGCCTCCAAAGAAACTCTGTGCCTGGCTAGATCCAATGTGGACTTCACGCACACACCTCTGCACCGTCACTTGTCAACCTTTCCCAGAGCGGGAGAGTTGATTCGAATGGTCAGTTGAAGTTGATTTTCGGAAGTTAAAGGTTGTTCATCTCGTGCAACAGCCCTGGGGACATGTAAGGCTGCATGGAGCGCCACAGGTGGATTCCAAGACAGCGAGGCTGACTCATTGCAAAGCAGCCGTCAGCAATGTCGAGATCCAAATAAAGCGTTGGCAACCTATCAGTGAGAGTCAACTCCAGTTGTACAGAGATTGTATTATGGCGGAACCTCCCCCCCCTGATGATTGGTTGTACGAGCAGGCGGATATGTTAGATCCCCTCGACCACCAAATTCCGCCGGCCATGGAAGCAGTCAAAGCTGCCAAGCAAGGGCTGCACACAGCACTGGCGGAACCAGCACTGCGGTCGATCCAAATGTCGCGGATAGTCCTGTCGGGCGGTCTAGGTCGCACCACCTGCACTCGCCTGATTACCGTGGAACTGGTCGCGATGCTCAGATCTCAGTACGACTGGCAGCCGCCCCCAGCCTTCGATCCCGTAATGGCCCAGCTCCGCAGCACCTTCGGCGCCATGCCGGAGTGCTCTCTGACGCCAGCACTGGGAAAGCACTCGCTGTCGCTGACGTTCCGCGACACGCCCGTCACCATCGCCCTCGCGCGCGACTTCGTGCGGAGGGACGACGCCAGCGCGCGCGGCGGCGACGCGGCGGCGCTGGCGCAGGCGCACGCGGCGGTGCAGTACCTGATACCGCACCCGGGGGTGGACCAGGCGCTGCTCGGCGCGGCGTTTGCGGAGCTCGCCAACGTGCACATGCGCGCGCAGGAGCC
Organism: Tribonema minus; assembly: GCA_017506865.1. Lineage (NCBI taxonomy): Eukaryota > Xanthophyceae > Tribonematales > Tribonemataceae > Tribonema > Tribonema minus. The sequence goes on from JAFCMP010000067.1 coordinate 67,450, forward strand.
GTGGGTCAACGCGCTGGTGCGGACGGCGAAGCACAGGTGCGCAGCACGCGTGCGGCCCCCTCGCGCAGGGTAGCTCAGCAGCGTCGTGCGACGTTGCACGGCGCGCGCATGGATTCGTGTGTTCTGGACCACTCATCAGCGTTCGCCGTGGCGCAACGAGGCAAGGGCCAGGCAAGCACAGCTGCGGGCTGCCAGAAGGGTCAGCGCACAGGCTGAAGAGTCTTGCATTTTTTTGCGGTACCGTGCACTCCAGCGCCGCTGCGCGCTTGCGCTTGCTAGCGACGAGCTTCAGCGGCCGATGCGCGGCGCAGCGCAACGCGGCCTAAATGCGCAGGACGTGTCATCGGCTGTGGTGCATTGACAGCCGCGCCTGATACGTCCCGCGCGTGCCCGGTGCGATGCAGCTCATTGCGCAGCGCAACTCGCATGCAGCAGCTGTGCACGTAGCCACGAGAGCATTGGCACAGGGGCCGTGCTGGCACATGGCCAGCCTCACTGCTACGCATGCAGCCACGCAGTCCGTGACGTGCAACACTGTTGCTAGTCAGCAGATCACACACTGAGTGTGCTCGACCGCACCCACGCAGCGGGCTCGCGGTGTCGCTCCCTCGAGCTCCAGGGGGCGCACCGGGCAAAGTGTGTACGGCAGTTGGCATGGCTGAAAGCAGCGCGAGCACTGTGATGGCAGACGGGGCTTCGCCAGCGTTGCGAGCAGGTCTTGCCTCTCCTGAGAAGCAAAGTGAAGATTCAATGGCGCTTCTGCAACACGGGCCCAGCCGTGGGCTCTCAGTACCAGTGTGGCCGGGCTCTCGTTGTTCCGAGTCTGCTCTTACACGTGCAGAGGCCATGGTCATGAAGCTGCTGCGCCTTGCGCCCTAGGCTTTCCAGGCCTGGCTTCACTGGCGAAACATGCCTTTAACTCTGAATCTTGTTCTCAATGCTCGCTTAGCTCACGTACTCAGACGGGATGTGTAGACGACAACAGCACCCCTGGCGCCCTGTCGCTATGAGCATGACTGGGACGCACTGGCTGAGACGGATTATCCGCCGGTACATGGTGCCTTCGTGGCGCCTGCGCCAGTGTCGACACACGCCTCATCATGCGGCTGGCTGCGGACTTCTCATCAGCTCAACAGCGGAATCGCCGCACGCCACCGCGCTGACGGACCCCCCCCCCCCCCCCCCGCCCCCCCCCCCCCGCGCCCCGCCCCATTCGCCCGGAAAACAAGGATCCTCGAGCGCGACTGGAGCGTCACCGGCAAGGACGGCGCGCCGCTGTGCATCGCAGACGCGCGCGCGCGGCGCCGCTGCGGCATCTCCACCTACCTGGTCGAGGCGCTCGCGCTGTACGCGGCGGCGCAGCAGCGCAACGTCGCCGCGGGCGCGCGCGGCAGCATGTCTGCGGCGCTCGTGTGGATCCTGCACGCCGTGAGCAACCCACGCGTGCTGAAAGCGGCGCCGCCGAAGGACGCCTGGCGCGCGCCGTGGCGCGACCTGCACGCGTGCGATGCGCGCTACCGCGCCCTCGTCAAGGCCGCGCACGCGGAGCGCCCGTTTGTGATGGACCCCGCGAATCCGCTCGCGAACCTGTGCCGCGGCGGCGGCGGCGGCGGCGCGCGGCGGCGCATGACGGCGGAGGGGTAGCAGCTGCTGAAGGCTGCGGCCAAGGGGGCGCTGGAGATGCCGTGACGGGCGCGTGTGGGCTTGCGGTTGCTCTGTGTCGTGCGGCCGCAGCGGCGGCGGTGTTGTCGTTGTTTCCCCGTCTGTGTGGTGACACAGTGGTGTGCGTCTCGCTGTGTCAATTTGACACACCACATACGAGCACGGTGATTTCCTCTCTGGTACTCATGACTGATATGGCTTGACGATGAGGTTCAAATTTGAAGGAGCTGGCACTCGCATGCCTTTTGTCATGCTGTTCAGTATGCTCGTGACGTGCACGCACATCAGCTACGTGACACTGATGTTTGTTTTTTTTCGTACAATGCACTGTTTGATGGCTCTTCTCATGAAGAGTGCGCTACTGGACTGTTGTGTAATATCAGATGGAGTCAACTTGTGACATCGGCCGCAATGGCTTCTTAGTCACGTAGGCAGAGGGGGAAGGGTTAGGGTTGCTGGTTAGTAGGGTTCATGAACTCCCGTGTGCATAGTAGTTACTATGTACAGTAGTGAGCTGCACGAGACTGCATCACGTAGCTGTGCCATGCCTACTCTAGATGAAAAAGCCGACAAGGAGATGCGCCGGCAGTGGCACATGCTGCAGCTGCCCAGCGGTGCTGAGAGCAGGGCCATCGTGGGGCGGGTCATCAGCAGACTGCAGGCCGCCCTCAAGAAGCAGGGGCGGCTGAGCGTGGACAGGGTCGTGCCCTGCGGGTCATGGGGGCGCGGCACCAACATCCCAGGCAGCGATCTGGACCTGGTCGCATTCCTGAACCCTAGCAGTGCCCTTGTGCCTCCCAGGGACAACCTGACGATCCTGGGCATCATGCGTGCCGCCTTCAGCGATGACGTGGGGTGCAGGTTCGAGCGCGTGCCCCGGCGCGGCGACCACGCTCTGATATTCTACGTCGACGGCGTCCCTGTGGACCTGGTGCTGGCCCGCAACTGCGTGGGCAGGGCAGCTGCGAGGGAGGAGAGCAGCACCGCGGAGCTGCAGGCGGAGGGGGCCATGCGCATGCTGCTCGAAGACGTCGATCGCTGCGACATGCCCCTCTACATGTCATCCTTCTCCGAGACCGCCAACGCCTTCGTCAAGGCCCAGCCCGGCTGGGTCAACGAGCTCATACGCATCGTCAAGCATCGCGTGTTCGACAGCGACGTGACGGTGACCACGTCCGCGGGGCTCACCCTGCGCATGCGCGACAAGCGCGACCGCAAGCGCGCGGGCATAACCAGCTACCTCATCGAGACGCTCGCCCTGTGGGCGGCGCTGCGGCTCGTGCCGCCGCCGGCGGCGCGCAGCAGCGGCAGCGTCGCCGCGGTGCTGCGCGCGGTGCTCGGCCGCGTCTGCAGCCCTAGCTCCCTGAAGGCGCGCCTGCCGCCGCCGCTGTGGCCGCCCGTGTGGCAGCGCCTGCACGAGCGCGACGCCGCCTTCAGGGCGCGCGTCACCGAGGTTAGCGCGCAGCGCCCCTTTGTGAGCGACGTCGCCTGCCCGCTCAACAACCTGTGCGCGGGGCGCGGCGGCCGCGCCGTGACGGCGGAGGGCTGGGACCTGCTGCGGGCGGGCCTGGAGGCGGCGCTGTCCCGGAGCGCTGCCGTCGCCGCCGCCGCCGGTAGCGCTCGTACGCGCGGTCCGTCGCGCAGCGCAGCCGACGCGTCTACTTACAGCAGCTGGCACGCGTCGTCGTTCAACGTCGAGGCGCTGCGCCAGGCGCTGCCCGAGTGCCACTGAAGCTCGAGCCACAGGCATCGCGGCGGAGGCGGCGGCGGCAGCGGCGGCAGCGGCAGCGGCAGCGCGAGCACAGGGGCCACTTGCAGGGGCGCGGAGTGCATGTTTGCAGCGTCACGCGGCTGGCGGCAGCAGCGCCGGCAGAGTGCGCAAGTGTGGCCGTGCATCGCGCTTGGTGGTGCCCACGGTCCAGCCAGGTGTAGGGCGGCACTACTGTACAACCGCTGTACATGTGATGTCGTTTCTGCATGTGTCCACGCTTAGGGTTGCGGTAGCTTATAGGGCTAGGTCAACCCTAGGTCAACCCTTACCCCAGCAGTAACCCCAAGGTGCTGCTTGTGTGACACGCTGGAGCGCTGTTGCTGCAGATCTGCAGAGTCTGGTCCAGCGCCGTTCGCGCAGAGGCTCCTCTTGTTGGGCACAACAATTGCGTACATGTAGATGGTAACACGGGAAGGTCAGTGCAGTTAGGCCGGCGCGCTACGCCGCTGCGGCCCCATGCTCAGCAGCTCACCAAAACAAGCGCCACGCAGGGAGGCCGCATTTCAAATGTGTCTGCATGTTCCCGTAGTCCGACTTCATGCTGGCGCGCTGCCGGAGCGCTGGCGACGCACGGATGCCTGATTGACGCGTATGCAGTACAGGGTTAGGGTTATGCCCTATCAGCGCATCTCGAGTGAACGCGCACGGGGTTGCTATTCTATGCGCATGCTTTCAAATACCATTATGTGGAGGGATTTGTACTTGTAGGTCCACTGGGGCATATAAACCCGGTGGTGTCCGCGGCGAGTTGTGCTGCTGCGTGTCCCGCAGCATGCAGTTCGTGGTCAACGGCCATTAGCAGGGCGGCCGCTATGTCTCAGCGGCGCTACGCGCATGCGAAAGGAATCTTTAGGGTACGGCAGTGCAGACCAGGTTGCAGCATGGAGTGTGAACCTACATGGGAGCACTAGGGGCTCTCGGCCCTCCCTTAAAACCTTCATTTTATGAATACAAAACCATGAGTACATTTGCATGGCATTGGCGAATGTGTGTGGATGCCGCGCCCTGCAGCTGCGTCTGTTGGCATTGCACTGCTGTTACGTCTTCATGTGCACTGCCATCAAACCCAAACCCTCTATGCCTGTCACAACTGGCAAGTCCAGGACACCTGCTCCTCAGGAGAGGCTTGCGCGATGGTATGGGCACTGAAGATTACTCGGAGTGTACGTGTGTGTCGCATTGCACCTGATGTTGCCGTCTGCAGCGCGACCGAATGCACGCACCCAGCTCTCACAGGAACGTATGCGATGGCACATGTGCACGAGAACAGCTGCTGAGACACAGGAATGGTGAGTACAATGCAGTGGAAGCTTTGCTTAGAAGCATCTGCTGCAGTTGGCATTCCCATGTATTATTATCACTCACAGATGTACACACACTGTGAAAGGGCTGGCGATGCAGAAATGTTATCATCGTGCAGTGCCCGGTGGCGCTGCATACGCACAAGTATGTCGCGCCGCTGGCGCATGCACCGAGCAACAGTGCTCAGCGGTTAAGGGCATCAGCGGGCACGCTGCACCGCCGCAGCAGGCGCGTCGGCTGCATTACGCAGCGCTTCCCCTGCCCAAAGCAGCACTGCATGCGGCATCTCCCGCGTGTGAAACGCCAGGGCACGAACGCACACTTGCAAGCCATGTGCGGCACGGCGCAACGGCTGCGGTCCGCATGTCGCACCGCATGCCGCGCCGCCGCTGCAGCAGCGCCCCGCTCCGCAGCCGCCGCAGCAGCCAGCATGGCTCCACACTCATTATCACAGCTCTCATGATCAGCGGCGGGCCGTCGGCGCAAGCGCCCCGCGCTGCCGCAGCGCGCCGCTCCGCCGCCGACGCCGCAGACAACAGCACTCCACATTAACTATCACAGCGCTCATGAACAGCGACGGCCCGCCACCACAAGCGCCCCGCATGACAGCGCGCGCGGCGCCGCGCCGGTTCACTGCGCGGGCGCCGCGGTGCGTGCCTCCGCCGCCGCGACCACGCCCATCACGGTCGTGAGCGCCAGCGCGTTGACGGCGGCGCGCGCCTGCGCGAGCGCCGCCGCCGCCAGCTGCGGAGCGCTGCTGCCGCTGCCGCTGCCGGCGGCGGAGAGCGCGCGCAGCCGCGCGGCGCCGGGCACCAGCGGGTAGTCTGGCGCGAAGGCGACGGTCGCCGCCGCGCCGGACGCGAGCGTCACGCTGACCTGCGGCGCGGCGGTGAGGGGCGGCAGGGTAGTGTTAGTTAGCGTGTGCGTAGCGCTGGCGCTGTTGCCAATGCGCACCCGCGTCGATGCGTCCCTGAGGTTGTGCGGATTGACCGTTGGCCCATCGAGAAGCGTTGTCTGGGGGCACTGCAAGCCCGGTTGAGATTTGCGCAGACTGACGTCCCAGTGAAACTCTGCAATCTGGCAAGCCTCAAACGCTACCCGGCAATGGTGCGGTGACAGGAGTTCGGCCCTCGGTGATGATATCAAGCGAGTGAGCGAGCGTGTCGAAAACGGCACGAACCCAGAGCAGACTACCATGCAAATGTGCAGAGCGGGCAGAACACAGCTGCTGAAGCAGTGATGCAGCGGCCTGCGCATTGTGAGGACGTTTCAACACACGCAACGGGATAAAGCGGCACACTCAGCACGGCGCTCTCATGTGCGACTGTAGTAGCTGGCTGCTTCACAATATGGCTCTTGAAAGTAAGGTCTAGGTTAGCAACCTCCGCTTCGACCACAACGTTACAAAATCAGCATCAGTACTATCTATGTTGCGGATGGACTCTACTGCCTAGTACAATCTCAACTGCTCTCAGCCTGCTCACCTCCGCGGCGTCGGCGTCGTACGCCACCGCTGCGTAACTCTCGCGCAGCGCGTCCACGTGCGCCGCGCGCGCCGCCAGCGACGCCAGCGCGTGCCGCGCCTCCCGCGCCGCCGCCGCCAGCTGTGCGCCGCCGCCCCCCTCCCCCCCCGCCGCCGCTTTCGCTGCCTCCAAGACGCGCTCCAGCTGCAGCCCCGGCGGCGGCGCCGTGCCCGGCGGCGCCATCGCCACGTCAACCACGTCGCCGCCGCCGCCGCCGCCGCGCGCGCTCAGCGCCAGCGCCACGCTGTGGCCGCTGTCGAAGTGCAGCAGCACGCTCACGACGCCGCCGCCGCCGCCGCTGCCGCCGCCGCCCACGACCTCCGCGCGGAAGCCGCTCAGCGTCTCGAGCGCCGCCGTCGCGTGGGTGTACCACGCGGCCATCTCCGCGTGCGCGCGCGCGCGGCGCGCCTCCGCGGCGGCGTCCGCCTCCAGCTCCGCGGCGGGGACGTCCGCGAGGGACAGCAGCGCGGCGGCGCCGCCGCCGCCGCTGCCGTCGCCAGCGGCGTCGTCGTCCGCGGCGGCGGCCGCGGCGAGCTCGTCCATGTCCGCGCACGCGTCGCGCATGGCCTCGTCTGACAGCGCCGCCGCCTGGCATTGGCGGTGCGCGAGCGCACGCATGGCAGCGGCGATGAAAGTGGGACTGGAGCAGTAACAATGTGTTGCTTGAGATCCGCGTGTGGGTGTGATGCGGGGCCTGTGATGGCGCCATCTGTGTGGCAGTGCTGTGTGTTCGTCTCTATTCCATCACACAACAGCGTCGACAGCACCGCTGGCGCGGTGCGACCTGTGTTGGCAGTGCTGAGCTGGCGGTCTAATGAGCATCGGAGGCTGTGGCATGGTACTCAGATCGCCAGCTCGTCGGCCTTGGTCATGCCAGGCGCAAATCGCGAACAGAGCATGCGGCAACATCAATGGCGCCGCTGAGCTGTAATCTGCTAGTGGGCAGCGGGCTGCGTGGCAATCTGGCAGCGGCAATTTCAGGCTCGGTAGCACTGGAATAAAACCATGCCCCCACGGCGCTGTTTCGGTAATCTGCACTTAGGGCGGCGGCAGCAGAGCTCTGTGTGTGGTTTGCTCCGCAGCGGCCAATGGCACCAGCAGCAGTGGTTCCGCACCACCAATGAAAAGTATCTGCCCCTAACAGTTGCTTACGTAGTACCCGGATGATGACGCTTCAGTGAAGCCTAACAGAGATACTGGCAAAAGTCTTGCATACTTGTGGTACAGAAGTCCAATGTTCATTGGAACATAGTTGGGCACATCAGCGTCGGAAAGCATAAGGTATACGTCGAATTCAATTGTGCAGTCTCTTCGTTAGTCTCTCACATGCCGACAACACCATGTATCAGCGACTGAGGTGATCCCAACGCAAAACTGCAAGGTTTGCGCACCATGTGAAATGGGCCACCCCCATGCGCTTCGTCAAATACCTTGTGACCACACCCACCTGCGCCTCCAGATCCGCCAGCTCTCCCTCCTCGAGCGCTACCGCCGCCGACAGCTCCTTGCACAGCGCCTGCAGCTCTGCCTCCCGCGCCTCAGCTGCAGCGGTAGTAGCGGCCACCGCCGCGTCTCCGGGAGCAGCCCCCAAGAGCTCGTCAAGCGACATGGCATTAGGGGCCAGTTCGCTGGCCTGCTCCCTCAGCGCATCCAGGCTGGTCTTAAGACCATCGCTGTCTGCCGCGAGAGCGTCTGTGTCAGCTGCCAGCTGCGCCAGATCCTTGCTGATTCTGGTTTTCAGCTCGCTGACGGCTTGTTGCGCCTGGGCCAGGGCCTCCGACTGATCTGGCGCATCGTCCTCGGAAGAGAGAGTGGGGTGAGCAAACGGGTCTCCGGGACGCACCAGCTGCTGCAATAGGAGCTCCCTCAGCTTGAGGGGCACGTATTTCTCTAAGCACGCCGCAAAGCGGTCGCTGGCTTCCTGCAGCTCCCGCTGCTGTTCAGCGCTCTGGTGCAGCAACTGAGTCGTCTCTGCTGACGGCTGAGTCCACCCCAGCTCCTCGCCCTGGCGCAGCAGCTGCTCTACAGTGAATGTATGCGTATCACCAAGGTTCGGCAGCTCCATTATAGTCGCCATCGTGCTGCTAGCTTCGCAAAGTTTGCAAAAGTGAAATCGACCAACTGTCATTCCAAAAAAGGGGGCTCTTCCCCCCATAGTGAGACGCAACGGCGGACCTGCTCAGCGGGGGTTCGCTGAGTGTGTGTGCTGCCCCGCAGTGCTTGATGGAATGCTTCCAATGGGGGCGCTGCAGCATCCGCAGCTGTTTGTAGAAGCGGCAGCTGCAGATGGCGTGCAGGAGGTGCAGCTTCTGCAGGAATCATTGCCAAAAAGCATGACAGACACGACCGCAGAGCCTGCTGCGGCGGCGGCTGTTGCTGTGTCGGCTCCAAGAAGCCCGTGCGCTCTCAGTTATGCCATAGTATTGCCTTCACAGCAGGAGAATGGAGGACCACCTCCTCCCAGCAGAGCCACGTTCTTGCGGCCTCTGCTCAATGTGGCGGCTCCGCGTGCTCATCGCTACAGAGCATCCTTTCCGTCCACAGGGGGCAGCGTCAGCATCGTTAACGGCGATGATGTGCTCAAGGCTGGCTACATGAACGACATCAGTCGTACCATACCCACCAGTGTCGCCCGCCTGGCTGTACGCATCGCCATCGTGCCGCCATCGGCATCCCTGGAGGACATTTCGTCGTGCTTGCAGCCAGCTGCCGCCGTCATCGCCATTGCGGACGCGGCAGCAACGGGGGATTACGGGGGGGCGATGAAGAGCGAGAGCGAGCGACACGGACTTACGCCGGTTTTAAGTGCAGCAAGAAGAGCGGGGGCGAGCATGCGGGATCTGCTGCTGCGCGTCAACAGCGCGAGCAAGCTGCATCCGCAGGAGCCGCCGGCCACAAAGGTCACTCTCTACTGCAGGTAAAGCGCTTAGGTAGTTGTGATTGACATGACCAGCGTCAGTCCAGCATCACTGCAGCCAAGGCAACAGCTGGGCCAGACAGCACTGTCGTGTCATGCAGGTGACCATTTGTTTTGCCCTCGCAGGCACGTGATGATGGTGAGCGCCCTTGTAATGAGCAGCGCATCTGTCACTGTGACGCTGCCTGCGTTTGCAAGGTACACAGGCAGACGTTATCTCTGCCTCTACCCATGTCTGCTGTACACGCAGGTTTGCCACGCTGTGCCATGCGGTGCCGGTGCCGTGCTGCGCCGTCACGCGCGGCGGCGGCGGCGGCGGCGGCTGCGGCAGCGGCGGCTCGGTCGCGCGGCAGTGGCGCGCGCCGCCGCGCGACGTCGACGTGCTGCGCAGTCTCTGCGGCATGCTACCGGCGCTGCACCACCAGCTCGCGGGGCTGCTCGCTGACGCGCACTGCGCGGAGGACGCGGAGGGGAGAGCGCCGCGCACGCCGGCGGCGGAAGCAGCGCATGCGGTCACCATCACGCCGACGGACGTCGTCGCGAGGTTTCCGCAGAGCAGCGGCGACGGCGGCGCGGAGGGGAACGGCGCGAGGTGCGTGTGTGCGGGGTTACGAGGGGGCTGCTGTAGACTCAGCCTGGGACAGTTGCGTTTTCGTCAGCACGCCTGCTGGCCAGAGCCGCGCAACTGGTACTTCACACACGGTGACTGCGTCGGCCTCAATGCGCTGCACGCGGCGGCCTCTGCTGCGCAGCGGCGGCGTGACAGCAGGCTGCATGGGGCGGCCTGTCGCCTGGCAGCGCAACTCCGGCGTCAACACGCCACGCGCTCAGTCGCTTCAAACACTCGTCCCTCGATTGCCAGCAACACACACGCCGCTGCTGCAGAGCCGCGACAGGCACGCCCCTCACCCCGCTGCCGCGCCGCCGCCGCGCCCCGTACAGGCTGGTGAGCCTACGCCTGGAGGTCGCGACCAGCGGCCAGCTGGGCTGGCGTGCCACCGCCAGCAGCGGCGTGCGGCGGCGCCTGCTGCCCTGCACGTGCTCGTCCGACCAGCTGCTGCGCATGGCGGCGACGCTGCGCGGCGACGGCAGTTTCATACTGCCGCCGCCGTCCGCCGCCGGTGTCGCCGGTGCCGCTGGCGGCCCTGCTGCCGACAACACCGCTGCTGCTGCTGGCGCTACCGCTGCTGCCAGGCAGCCGGCGCGGCAGCTGCTGCGCGAGCACGGCTCTGCGGACGGTGCTGCTGCTGCCGTTGGCGCCGGTGCGCCATTGCAGCACAGCAGTCCTTCGCCCCAGCGCGACGGCGATCGAGCACAGCGGCGGCAGCTGCGGAGGCAGCGTACTTCCGGCGCGTCCCTGGCGCTGCAGCGCACGAGCTCCACAAAAGTGGTGCCCAACTGCGCTACTGAGGACATTGCACCGGTGCCAGCGCAGCGAAGCAGCAGCGCTTCAACAGCACCGCCGGCAGCAGCAGCAGCAGCGCCCGAGCCGCTGACGGCGGAGCGCGTGCAGCGCGCAGGCGACGCTGAGGTGCGCGGCTGGTCGGCGGAGGCGGCGGTGTGGGCGGCGCTCTGCGCTGCTGCGCAAGGCGCTGGCAGCAGCGAGCAGCGGGCTGCTGCTGTCGACGCGATGGCAGCGCTGCTGTCACGTATATATAGCATGAGCTGCGGGGTGGCAGCAGGGGGAGCAGCGGTGTCATCAGGCGCAGCAGCAGCGCTTACAGCTGCGGCGACGCGCACCGTGAGTGCGGCTGCAGAGGCGACGGCGGCGGCAACGGCGGCAGTGGCAGCGGTGGCAGCAGGGGCGGAAGCGACCGTGGCAGCAGCGCCGGCGGCGGCCGCGGCGGCGGCGACGGTGTCTGGAGAAATGCCGTTCGACATCGCTGTTACAGCTTGGCACGACGCGGTGTGGAAGGAGGCGGGCAGCGCCGCGGCAGCAATAGAGCTGCTGCGGCGCGTGGCGGCGCGAAAGCCGCGCGTGCTCGGCGGCGCGCTTCAGCACGGAGCGCTGCTGCGCAGGCTGCTGAGCGCCGCCGGGCTGGGCGCGAGCGACGGCGGCGGCAGCGGCAGCGCAGCAGTGCTGGACATGGCGGCGGATGACGAGGAGGAGGAGGAAGGCGAAGGGCGCCACGGCGGCGCGGAGCGCGCTGCTGCGGCGGAGGAGAGCGCGCAGCTGTGGATGGTCGTGGAGGTGGGGTGCGCAGCGCCGGCGCGCACGTCCGAGGTGAGGACTGCTGCGGTGACGGTGCAGTGGCGTGCGTGCTCCCGCCTGCTCCTGCGTTTTGTCGCTGGTTGGATGGCTCGTGCGTTGGCGCTTGGCGCGCTGCTGAACCGTGTACCGTAGCGCACTCTGCCTTGGTTCAAACTTCAATTTCGTTTCGCTTCTGGAACCGTCCACGCACGCGCGCCCTTTCACGCCAGCCCCTGCGCGCGGCACGCTACCGTCAGGGCCCCCATCACGTGCACATGCGCTCGTGCGCACACATTTGCGGCCTCTCTGACATTTACACACAAGACACGCTGCTGCCGCCGCTGCTGCCGTCGCCGCGCCGCAGCCGACAGACAGCGCCTCGGACGGCGCAGTCGCGACCACGACGCGCGACGCGGCGTCCGCACGCGGCAGCAGCGCCGGCGCCGCGCCGCGCTCCGGGCTGCGGCTGGAGGCGCTCGAACACCACGAGCGCAGCGGCAGCGGCGCCGCCGGGGACTGCGCCAGGGACTGTTCCGCATGCCTCAGCGCGCAGCAGGTGCGCACGCGCGCGCGCGCGCGGTGCGGCTCGCGCGGTGTCGGGGCGTCGAGACGCTGCCTGTTTCATGTGGCCGACGCTGTTAGGGGCAGTCGGTGCTGTAAGTAGGGCTAGGGTTCGAGGCAGCGCCAGGCTGCCATCATCGGTTGTGCGCGTCGTCGCAGCCATGCGCTGTCATGCGCTCACGCGCCGCCGCTGATGCTGCGCGCCCTAGGGTCCAGCGTGGATAGAAGGGGCGGGCCACGACTTCGATTGCCCGCGCGCACGCGCGATGGCGAGTGACAAGACGTTGCTGCTGCTGCACCCGGCGCTGCATGCATCGCGTGCACGACGCGCCTCACGATGTTGATCCGGCGCAGACCATGTGTGCATCTGTGTAAGGATAGTCACCCGTGATGCCGTACCGTCACGCGCAGGGAAAGGCGACAACGGACGGCAGCGGCGGCGGCCGTGGCAGCAGCGGCAGCGGCGGCGGCTGCGTGCACGCGCGCATCACGGCACGCGACGCCTACCACTCCGCACGCGGCAGCGGCCGCAGCGTCAGCCCCGTGGATGCATCGCTGGAGATGGCTGGCAGCCCCCGAGTGCTTCCTACCAGCATGGACAATGCAGGGGGCGGCGGCATCGGCGGGGGTGCGGGGGGTGACGGCCGCGTCCCGGCGCTGCCGCTGAAGCAGCTGCAGCAGGCGGCGGAGGGCGGCAGTGGCGGCGGCGGCGGCGGCAGCGATGCCGCAGCGGCGATGACGCCGGTGCTGACGTGCGGCGCCACGCGCAGGTGAGACGGTTGCAAACAGGGTTATATTGCATGTTTGTAAGCAAAAGGTATGGATGGTGCCTGTGCAGCGCGCTCGGCAGCAAATGCCAGCAGACGCCACCGTGTCTTCCACTCCACGTATTGAAAGCAACACGCTTGCCATGCGCGCCAGCACAGCGGCGCGGCACTGCGGCCGCGCACCGCTCACCGCCTCCATTGCTGCCGGCACGCGCGCGCCGCCCAGAATCGATTGGCGGCCGCCAGACGGCGAGCCGCTGCCCGCGGCCCCCGGCGCTGCTGCAGCAGCGGCGCCGGCAGCCACGGCGAGCGCTGCCGCGCCGACTGCGGCCGCGCAGCTCGCGTGCCGCGCCGCCGTCGGCACGGTGGAGTGGCTGCTGGAGGTCGAGCGCAGCGCAGCGCGGCGCCTGCTGCCCAGCGCCGACGGCGAACTCGACGCTGCACGCGCCGCGTTGGATCTGCTGCGCGAGCTGCAGCGCGGAGAGAGCGGCAGCGGCGGCGGCGGCGGCGACGGACAGGACGTGGCGGCGGCGACATTGCGGCTGCAGCTGCGCCTCGCCGCCGCTGCGGAGGGCACGCCGGTGGTGCTGCCGTGGGAACAGGGCACCGCTTTGAAGGACGCCGGGAGCTGTCAGGTGCGTTCTCCGTGAATGCATTGCGCATGGACTTGAGTGCACTCGCACCAACGCACGCGTCTCGGGTTCTCTGCGCCTGCCTCTCACAGCGTTCTTGATTCACGGCAACAGCGATTCGCTCAGGCAGTGTGCCCCAACGTTGTCCTGAAGCTGGGCGCTGCCATGTGGCCCTTGGGACTGAACCGCCAACGGTCTTCTGCGCTTCATCGCAGGTGCCCAACATGGCCGTCATCGAGCGGTGCTGGCAGCAGTGCTCAGCGAGCATTGCGAGCGTGCACATGCAGCAGCGGTCGTCCGCCGCCGCCGCCGCCGCTGCCGCTGCGCCCGTGCGCGGCCGCTGCCGCCGCCGCCTGGCGCGACGCGCGTGCCGCGCTGCCATCGAGCAGGCGCTGCTGGTGCGTGCCGCCGTCGCAGCGCTGCACGCGGCGGCAGCGGCGGCAAACGCCGCCGCGGACGCCGCTGCGGACAAGGCAGCGCTCGATGCGGCACCTGCTGCCGCTGCCGCTGCCGCGGACGGCTGTGCGCGGTGCCGCGCCTGGCGGTTTGCGTTTGACGTGCTGCGCAGCGGTTCGGCACAGCGCCGCAGCAGCAGCGCCACGCGCGCCGGCAATGGGCCGGAGCGCGGACCCGTGCTGCTGTTTGCGCCCGCAGCAGCGGAGGCGGTGGCGATCCTCCGCGCCGCCACCGACACGTGCTGCACTCCCGCCTGCGAGCGCGGCTGTGGCTTCGCAGGAAGCGGCGCCGCGTGTGACGCCGCCGCTGATGCCGCCGCTGCCGCCGCCGCGCTGCTGGAGTGGGCGGCGAACGACGACAGCTGGCGAGTGCCGTACACCTCTCCGCAGCCGCGGGAGACAGCCGTGCTCGCCGGCCGCGCCGGCTTTGCCGCGGCGGCGGCGGAGCTCGTGCGCGCGCTGCTGGCGGCGGCGCGCACGTGGTTGGCGGGGGGGTGGGACGGCGCGGAGGACGCGGTCCGCGGCGTGCTGCGCGGCGTCTGCGCGCTGTTTGCGCCCGACGGCGCCGTGACGGCGCTCGTTGCGAGCGGCGAGGCGGCGCTCGCTGCCGCCGTGCGCGCCGACCATTCCGCCGCGCAGCCGCCGTCCGCAGCGGCGGACGCGACCTGCACTCCCGCTGCGCCTGCGGTTGAAGGCACGGGGACAGGCGGCGCGCGAGGCAGCGGCGGAGCGCCGCCGCTGCCCGCGGCGCACCTGGCGGCGCTGCTGCAGCTCAGCGCGTCATTCTTCTCGCTGCTGGGCCGGTGCGCGCGCGCGCCCGACGTCGCTGCGGAGCTGTGCCTCGCGGACGCCGCCGCGTTTCACGCCGAGTGCTTCCGGCGTCACTACAAGGCTGCTTCTGAGCCGGGCAGGAGCGGCGATGCTGGTAGCAGCAGCGGCAGCAGCAGCAGCAGCAGCAGCAGTGCGATCTCTGCTGATGCGACGGGCGACCGCGCTGGCTCCGAGATGCGCAGCAACGACAGCGGCAGCGCGCTTCCTGCCAGTGCTCCTGCTGTCATGACCGCCGATCAACCTGCAGCCGCCGCCGCCGCCGCTGCCGGCCGGACTGCCCCCGCCGCTGCTGACGCCGCCGTGACAGCAGCAGTGCTCAGCAGGCTGCACCTGTGCGTCGTCCTCGCGCTGGCGGAGGCGGACGGAGGCGGCGACGGCGGCAGCGACGGCGGCGGCGGCGGCGGCGTGCGCGACGCGCTGCACCGGGCGCGCCTCGTCTTCTTCCTGGCGCGCGAGATGGGCGACGAGCTGGCGGCGCGCGACCCAGCGCGCGCCAAGCGCGCCGTGCGCAGCGCGTCGAGCGGCGTGGGCTTCGGCGCCGCGGGCGACAGCGGCAGCAGCGGCGCCACCGGCGCAGCTGCGCACATGCAACGCGAGTCTGCGAGCGGTACGCCCCCCCGCGGCAACGGCGGCGGCGGCGCACTAGGCTCGCCACCGACGCACAGAGACGCCTCCGCTGCCCAGAGCTGGCCGCCAAGCAGCAGCGGCGACGCCATCCGCGCTGGCGCCCTGCGAGACGCGCTGACCGTCATCACGCCCGTCGGCAGTCCCGGCCGGCCGCGCGCGGTCACGTCGCCGGAGCTGCCCGCGCTGGACGACGACGCCGCCGCCGATGCGCGCGGCAGCGGCGGCAGCGGCGGCGGCGGCGCTGCGGACGGCGGCGGCGGCTCCTCCGCGCGCGGCGCGCGCGCCGTCACGCTGCCCGGCAGCATCGCCGAGGAGGCGGAGGCGTTCGCGGCGGGCGACGCCGTGGAGGGCCTCTTCTGCACGCGCACGGGGCGCAGCCGCTGGTTCCCCGCGCGCGTCGCCGCCGTCAACGGCGACGGCACGCTGCACCTGCGCTACGCCGACGGCGACGAGGAGGGCGCCAAGCCCGCGTACCAGGTGCGCGCGTACAGGGCACAGCCCGCGGAGGCGGCGGCGGCGGCGGCGGCGGCGCGGCGCTCCACCGCCGCCGCGTCGCAGTCCAGCTGCGGCTCCGACGTGCCGCTGCCGGGGGGGGTGACCGCTGCCGCAGCGGCGGCGGCGGCAGCGGCGGCGGCGGCAGGCCCGGCGAGACACGGCAGCGGCGACGCCGGGGGCAGCTGGTCGGCGCAGCGGCGACGGCCGAGCCTGCGGCTGAGCCTCAGCAGCAGTGGCGAGGAGGAGGAGGGCGGCGGCGGCAGGCGCTCGTCCCGCAGCAGCATTCAGGAGGGGGGGGAGGGCGCGGGGCGGCGGCAGCACCGGCGCTCGTCGTCGCTGCTCTCGCGCTCCAAGCTCATGCAGCTCGGTGTGGAGCTCGTGCAGAGCGACAGCAGCGACAGCGACGGCGGCAGCGACGGCGACGACGGCGCGCGGTCCGCGCGGGCGCGCAGGGAGCGCGGCGCGGGGGCGCTAAGAGGTACTGGAGGTACTTTTGCCGAGCTGCGCGCTCTGAACTAAGCCTGCTGACATGATTCTCCTTGCCATCACCATGATATATTCCATCACCAACGATATGTCAGCTCTAGTCCGTGCGCGCTTGTGCTCACACGCGCCGCTGCCGTGCCCCGCAGGCGGCGCGGACGGAGGCGGCGGCGGCGGCGGCGGTGGCAGCGGCGGCGACGGCGACGGCGAGCGCGATCGCCGCGGCGCGACCGACGCGTCCGAGGACGACGACGCGTGCTATGCGGTGCCCACGGTCATCCGGCCGTGCAGCAGCGCGCGCAGCGGCCTTTCGTGGCAGGCATCCGGCGGCGGCGGCGGCGGCGGTGGCGGCGGCGGCGGCGGGTCGCCGTGCGCCGTGCCGCTCATGGACCTGCGCTCGCCGCACTTCCGCGGCGGCTCCGCGCTAGCGCTGCTGAGCGGCGGCGGCGGCGGCACGTCACCGTCGCTGTCCGCGCACGCCGTGCTCGGCGGCGGCGACGGCGGCGACGGTGAGCGCCGCGCCGCGCCGCGCGCGTGCTGGTTTGCCTGAGTGCTTGATCTACTTTGTAATCGTTCACTGAGGTTTGCTCTCTTAGGGTAGGGCGGCTTGGCACCGCAGTTGGACAAGGTTAGGCGCTCGGGATGTGTGGGTGTGTCCTGAAGTGGTCCTTACATTACCTCCATGCGCCGCTTGCTCGTGTGCTGCGGTATGACCGTGTTCTTGCACAAACACACTTCATGGTATCTCAGCACTGGGGCTCCACACTTGCGATGCTCGCTCGTTGTATGAGCGCCCTTTGACTTCAACTTGCGGCTGACCTTGGCAGAAAGCCGCGCCGCTGCTCGCGCGATGCTCCCGCTGCACTGGTCTTCCCAACCTCGGTCGAGCTTCAGATTTTGGGCCGTCAACCCTGCTCCAGGCGCGCGCCCTGGCGTTGGTGATGCTC
The DNA here is from genome assembly GCA_017506865.1 of Tribonema minus. Lineage (NCBI taxonomy): Eukaryota > Xanthophyceae > Tribonematales > Tribonemataceae > Tribonema > Tribonema minus. Next base: position 84,614 of record JAFCMP010000067.1, read on the forward strand.
AATCATGGTCTATCCCACATTGCACGCGTCCATGTGTCCTTTCGATGCGCAGGATCGGCATACGCTGCCCGCTTGTGAAGAAGTTGCTGCACGTCGCGCATGCCTTCAAGTGCCGTGCAGCTGCCGCCGCAGTTGCACCAGTGCAACACCTGTGTAGACTGCATGCACACCATCTGCTCAAGCACTACTTGCATATGTGCTCAAGGCCGTCGCCAAATGACATCGCTCCGCGCCGCGCCGCGCCGCCCGCCGCAGGCCCGCACAGCGCCGCGTCGCTGTCCATGCAGCGGGAGAGCTCCGGCGGGGGAGGCGGCGGAGGAGCTGCGCGTAAGCCGCCTGCACCGTTCTTCGCGCCGACCATCGCCCAACGCGCTGTCAACAGGAGCAGGTGACGCTCCTCTATTTGACCCTACAACCCCCCTGATCCTGACCGCGCCTCGTCCCGCGCGTGCGCTGCCCGCCGTTCCAGGGCGCATCTACTCCAAATGTTTGCGTTGCTGCGCACGGCGGCAGGCACGCTCATCACAGTGCTCAGCAGGCTCGCGCAATGCTTGGCGCTGCACGCGGTGTGCTTCGGCGGCTGCGCGTCTTGCGCCGGTATCCTGTGGGGCATTGCGCGCTGGCGCATGCGCGCTCGTATGTCGCAGGCCGCAACAGTGGTTCACTGCGTAGCTCGCTGGCTCTTTGTCCGGTCACGCCATCATGGAGTACACGAGAGGTGACATGGTGACACATGCTGTGTATGGAAGGCTGGGTCACACGAGCGCAACGACCGCGACACGCGCCGACACCACCACCCCCGCCAGATGCGGCAGACACTTCAACGTGAACTTCAGGCGCTCGTGTTCACGCTCACGCGGACGATGCCGAGAGACATGCCGCGCTTGACCTGTCTGCACCACACGTAGCGGCCCTCTCAATTCCTCCAGTGGCTGGTGCCGAGCGTTGACGCGTCTGCGGCCTTCCAATCTCCGTATTCGCAGAGTGGCGCTGCTCAAGATGGAGGCCAACTTCAACTCCAGTCCCGCGCACACGCGCGACTCCGCGAGTCACGGCGCTGCGCTCGGCAGCGGGCTCGCTTCCGCCGCCGCCGCCGCCGCTGCCGCGCCCAGCTCCACCGCCCAGCTCGGCAGCGACGCCGCCAGCGCCATCGGCAGCAGCGCACGGCACGCCAGCGCCGGCAGCAGCGGCGAGATCAGCAGCGCGCGCTCGTTCACCGAGAGCCAGCTCGACGTCGCGTCGCCGCACGCGGGCGGCGCGCCCGCCGCCGGCGCCGCGCCGCCGCCGCCACCGCAGGGCGCGCTGTGCGGCGACGCCGCGCTCCACGTGGCCGCCGTGCTGGTGGTCGCCGCGGCGGCGGCGCAGGAGGGCGGCCTGGACGCGCGCTACACGTGCGGCTGCCAGGGCTACGGCGGCGGCAGCAGCAGCGGAGGCGGCGGCGACGGCGGCGGCGGCGGTGGCGAGGTGAACGTCGCCTTCGCGCTGCAGTGCCACCTGGCGGAGTTGCGGCACGCCGCGGTTGCTGCCGCCGCGCTCGCGTGCGCCGCCGACAGCGCGCCGCCGGCGCAGCGCCTGCTGCGCTTCCTCGTCGAGCGCCGCGCGCCGTACCCGGAGGGGCGGCTCATCGCGGCGGGGCGGTTCGGCGCCGTTGCGGTGTCGCGCGCGCCGCTGCCGCTGGCGCTGGCACACGGCCCTAAGGGCGGCAACGGCGGCGATGGCGGCGGCGGCGGCGGCGGCGACGCGAGCTTCGTCGCGATCAAGCGCGTGCCGCGCGAGCGCACGCCCGCGGACCGCGGCGTCATCGCGGAGGCGCTGGCGGAGGCGGCGGCGATGGCGCGGCTGCGCGGCGCGCCCGGCGTGTGCGAGCTGTACGACTGCTGCCTCGAGCCGGCGCACTACTGCCTCGTGATGGAGCGCTGCGCGGGGAGCGTCACGGCGTGGCGCGCGGCGCGCGTGGCGCCGCTGGACGACGCCGAGGCGGCGCTGCTGCTGGGCGTCTTTGCGCAGGTGCGCGCATGCGCAGGCGGTATGACTGTTACAAGAGTGCTTTTGACTATCTCGTAGTGCTCTCAGAAGATTGTGTGGGGCGTGACACGTAGGTTCATACATATATACACAGCTGTGCGCCAGTGCACGAGATGGGTGCGCCGATATGACACGGTGCACTTGGCGGTGGTCAGATGAAGACATGCTGCTGCAGGCAGGTGCACGGTCTTGCTGCTCTATGTACATGGGTGTATGCAAATCACAACCACTGTTCAACGAGGTTGGCACAAAGGTCACGCTCCAAGGACATTAGCAGCAGCCCAGCCCCACGTCCGCAGCTCCACGATTGCAGGATAACACGGCAGCTTACATCAGTCACGTTGGCTGACGCAAGTAGTGAGTGCACTGATGCTGGTCATGCTGAGACATTTCATTCGTCATCCCAAACTTGACGGTGCTTGCCGTTGGCGGCTGCTGTCACCGTGTGCGCTGGCAGTACCGCCGAAACTTCACCTGTCGCATCCGCCTCAACGCCGCGCCTCGCCCGCTGCTGCCGCGCTGCCCGCTGCCGCGCCGCGCGCGGCAGGTGCTGGACGCGGCGTGCGCCATGGCGGACCGCGGCGTGCTGCACCTCGACATCAAGTGCGACAACATCCTCGTACGGCGGCGGCAGCCCGGCGCCGGTGCCGTCGCCTCTGCGGCCACTTCCGCCTTCACCGTATGCCTGTCCGACTTTGGCGAGGCGGTCGTCGGCACGCCGCGCCGCGCTGCCGGCGCCGCCGCCGGCGCCGCGGGCGCCGCCGCCGCCGCGGGCTTCGACTACACGGTCGAGCGCGCGCGCGGCACGGAGTGCGTGCAGTCGCCGGAGATGGTGCTGCTGGCGGCGCGCGGCAAGTTCGGCGACGCGCGCGCCATCACCGCGGCGTCCGACGTCTGGTCGCTCGGCTGCACGCTGTACGAGCTGCTTGCGGGCGCGCACCTGTTTGACACGGCGGACTGGTCCGAGTTCTTTGTGCGCATCACGGGGCCCGGCGCCGGCGTTGCTGCTGCTGCCGCCGCCGCTGGCAGCAGCGGCGGCGGCGGCGGCGGCAGCGTGCTGCCCGTGCTATCGGAGGCGCGGCTGGAGGCGCTCGCGGGCGCCGCGCGCACGTATGCGCCGCTGGTGGCGCTGCTAGAATATATACTCGTGCGGCGCGCGGCGGCGCGGCCGTCGGCGAGCGACGTCGCTCGGCGCACGGCGGCGCTGCTGGCCGAGCTGCGCAGCGAGGCGGGCAGCGGCGGCAGCCTTGCGGCGGCGGCAGCGGCGGCGGCGGGGCCCGCGCAGCAGGCGCGCGCGCTGCCGCCGGCGGAGGGGGCTGCTGATGACAGCGACGAGTCCTTGGACGAGTCCTTGGATGCGGTGAGCGCCTCGACTGTCCCACATGTTCGCTTAGTGGCATCAGCATCACGTCCCGGATGTTCGCGTGTCCACGGCTGGCGTGCTAGCCGCGGATTGGGACAAGCTCAGGAGCTATCAAAGATTGGAGGACAGCCTCTTGAACTTGGGTGGCGTGTAATTTCACTGCGCAATACCAAGGGGCGCCGCGGCGCTGGCCTCTCTGGAAGCGGAGCCGCCTGCCCCCCTGCACCTTTGCCGTTCGCACTCCGCACCCTGCAGTGCCGCCTACGGTGCCACCGCGCCGGTTGCGCGCGCGCGCCACGGCCTCTTTTCAGCAGCGCTCAGAAGTGGCCGCCCCGCGCACACCCTGCCGCGCTCTCACTCTCACACGTCCGCGGCTCACAGAACTTCACCGGCAGCGCATGTCTCCATCCTCCGCCCCGTCCCCCGCTCCTGCCGCTCAGGACTGCGGAGACGACGACGCGTTTCGCGGCACGCTGCGACAGGCGCCGCCGCCGCCGCTCGGCGGCGCGGCGGCCGCGGCCAGCAGCGTGTGGGCCCTTCGCGACGGCCTCTACATGCTGCAGCCCCCCACGGAAGGGGGCGCATGGCAGTGGCGGAGCGCCGCCGCCGCCCCCCTCATGGTAAACTGGTGCAGCGCGCAGCGCCTCTGGGCGCTGGGGGGACCGGAGGACGTGCTGGGAGGCGCGCTGCCGCTGCGCGCGCTGCTGGCGCGGCTCGGCGCCAGGCACGTTCTGGTGGACCGCGCCGCCGGCGAGGGCGCCTGCAACGCGCTGCAGGTGAGGAAGTTGAATTTGTAATTGGCGGACTGCTTTCGCTGGTGCCGGCGCGTGAAGCGGCGCTGTCGCTCTCCACGGACCACGCATCACGTCACATTGCCGTTCGGTGATGACGACGCGTCGCTTCGAGGCACGTGCGGCTGCCATGAGCGCTATGCGCCATCAGGGGGGGTGGCGGCGGTTGGCAGTTGCCACACGATTGGTGCACGGTTGGCGCTGCGTGTGCTGCACATTACGTTCGCAGACTTCCGCGAGCACGGTGCGTGCGGTCCCGCTTGTGGGGACGCAGCGCACGCAGTGCCATTGCTCCGAATGCGGTTCCCTGCAGGCCTATGGGTGGCGTGCCTTGCATGTCGCAAGATGCGGCGAATGCACGCACGGTTCACCCCAGAGACAGGCGCTGCACTCAGGCATGAATGTTCCTGCGCTTGGTCTGATGTCTGCGCACCTGAAAGCGCACTGCTCAAAAGCGTGTGCTGTGATTGGGGGCTGTCGCTTCCGCTCTGCCCATGATCGAACCCCTGTGCCGTGAGCGAGCAACACCGTGATGACCACTTGCATGCGATGCGCTGCTGTAAGTGGCGCACTGGCTGAGCACGCACTACGCTGGAGCCACGCCTGATTGCACCAGCGCCACTCATGCCCTGCCTACACAGGTCTTCAGTTCACATTAGTAGTCAGCATCGGCACACACTCGGGGTTCCCTCCCACATATCCCACTTGATAAGTGCGACACACAGGAGAGTCACTCTCTCTCTTTCCACGGGTGCGACCCCCCCTTGCCCGCCGCCACCGCGTCCAGGAGCAATTGCCGGGGTGCGACGTGACCTCCGTCGACACGCTCGAGGACGCGGCGCAGCGCGCCGCCGAACGCCCGCGGCACCCGCTGCTGATCGTCGGCTGCGAACGCACGGCGCTCGCGGCGGCGATGGCGCGCGCCGACTCGGAGCTGGAGCGCAACAGCCCGTTCCGTGCGCTCGTGCGCATACAGCAGGCGTGTCCGCACTTCCATGTGGCGTGATGGAGGGCGCGCGCGACACGCCCTGGGCCGCACGCGGCCGCGGCGTTGATACAAACATACAGTGTGTACAAAGATATACGTGGGGGCATCACATAGGAGGACTGCATCACATCGTCGACTGCGCGCCTGCAGGCCGCCTGCTTGTCAGTGTCGTACATAAAGACGTTCATACATCCCTTCCTGGCATCCATATCTTGCAGTTGACGCGCAACCTTGCACCCTTGACATCCAATTTGCACCTCCACACGAAACATGGTCTGTATTCTGGGCTCTGCTTTTGGTATGGTGATCTGATCGATGGGTCCTGATTGTGTCCTGCATGCCATTCACGTGCCAATCATATCATATGTCAGTCAGCCTACGCACCATGGGGTGATTGCAATTGCATGTCATACCCCTAACCTTTCATGATAAAGCGAGCGAGTGCGATATCGATGTGGTTTTCTTGTACGCTGCATATCACGTGCTGCAAGGTTCTGGCTGCAGGCGCCAGTGCTGCTGCAGTCAGGCACATCTGGTCGGCTGAGGTGCCATCCCGCTTTGCGGCCAAAGAGCAGCAGTGCAATTCACCATGGAAGTGACCCTGATCGCCTGCCTGCCGGCGATTATTTGCATCGTTGTTGCGGGACAACGACTGCAATTAATTGCACCTTGTATGCCACAAGTGCTTGCACTACGATGCAGCGGCTCTGCGTGCAGGCCTTGCTCTGCGGTGAGGGTCCAGCTGCAGGACGCACCGTGTATCCCGTGCTGGTGTGTGGTAACGAGCAAGCAAGCGCGGTGTGAAGGCATGCGCTATCGCATTTGATTGTTTTTCAAATCACACAAGTGTCGTCAAGTATGCCAGCTTTTTTGGTTGTATTTTTATGCCAGCTTTTTGGACAATGGATTGGATTGGCACACAGCAACAACTTGAGAGTGGCTGAAGGACAGCCCCTCCAGCTGGTCTACATACCTGTTGGCGTGGCGGCATGCCAGCCTGGCGGCTGAGGAAAGGCGGACGAGCTGAGAGACCATCATCATAGACAGAGAACGACACATCACGAGGAGGACAACGAGAGAAAAAAGCAAGCACCAGCAACAGGCTGTAGCAAGCTGCACAGACGCCTGGCTGCTTCGCCATCCCACGCAGCAGTGCGAGCAGACTGTCGACACAGTGTTGGCGCTGAGTTGGCAGCAGGGCACCCTGAGGTACTTGCAGCACACACAGCTCACCAACTGACAACTACTGCTGCAAGCGGGAGCGAAGGCGAGGCTGTCTAGGTATAGACAGCAAGAGTTCAGCATGGCTCATTTCGGCAATCAGGAAGCCATGGACATGGCTCGCCTCACCCTTGGGCCCGCCCCACGTATCAGCAGAAAACGACCTGCAGCCGCGATGACAAAGGGCATTCAGACCACGTACAACACCATAACGGATAGGCTACGGAGGGAGGCGACACTGGCAGCAGCTGATAGGGAGGCCCGGCCGGGTGGAAAGTACAATCACGGCTACGACGACAAAAATTTCGATTACATTGCGGCACTGCCAGAGGAATTTGGGGGACGATACGTACTGCTGGAGGCGATCGGAACGGGCTCGTTCAGCAAGGTACGTGACTTCATCGCAGCTGAACGCCATGACCCGCATAGACTGTGCAAGATGTTGGCGCCTGTTTTGCGATCGTGGCGCACTTTGCCGCGGTGCGTCATCTGGCACGTGGAGCTTCGCCAACTGCCACATTTCGACGCTCTGTCGCTGCACCAACCCAGTCACACCGACACTTGCGGTTCGCACGGTGTGACTAAACTTGCAGAGATTCACCCTGCGGCAGCACCGTCACCACCGTACCATGCTGTTGGCGTGCGCACATGAGCCTCTCGTGTTTGCTTGCACTGGGCCGAGGTGGTTGAAGCAAGCACTGGTTCTGGCATCTGTACCGTACCGTAAGCATGTGGTTGTGGAGTGACTGCTGTAGCACACCCGGGCGCGCAACGCCGGCAACGACGCTGATGTCGGGCACACGATGCCGCGCCCGGTAGCGGCAGCCGCGAGTACAGTTGCGCCCTCCTACATGCACACCTCACAGATTCCCTGCACACCAACACGCGACGCAGTAAGGACTCTCTCTCTCTGTGTCCACTGCGAGCCGGCGCGCGTGGGGCCCGGAACCTAATGCAAGCGCTCGGCCACTTGGCTGAGAAAGCGGCGTGTCGTATCAGGGGCGCTTGCCTGGCTGGCGCTGCGCATGTACGCACTTCGTCGCCATGTCTGCGCAGCGGCGGCGCGGCGCGCGCCACGCGGGCGGCTCGATGTGGCAGCACGGGCAAGCGCGCACGCGGCGGCGCGCGACGTCGTGCGCAACGCCGTGCGCGGTGCCGCTGTGCGGTTTTGGTACGCGTGCGTACACGAGAGAGTCCGCCGTAGGCCCCTGACGCTGGCGGCGGCAGCAGCGTCGGCGCCGCCGCCGCCGCCGCTGCGTCTCTCCATGCCCCCGAGTCCCGCGCATGCCGCCGCCCGGCGCTGCGCAGCAGCCACTGCCTCGCGCCGCGCTCTTCTCCGCCGTCCATCTCCGCCCCGAGTGTCCCGTCCCCATTCAACGCCGCCGCCGCCGCCGTCGTCGCGCGCTGCCGCCTCTCACGCGCGCCGCCGCCGCTGCCGCCGCCGCAGGTGTACCGCGCGCGCGACCTGCACAACGACGGCGCGCTCGTCGCGCTCAAGGTCGTCAAGAGCAAGGCGGAGTTCATGGCGCAGGCGCAGGCGGAGGTGGAGCTGCTGCAGCGCCTCCTGCGCCACGACCCGCACGGGCGCCACCACTGCACGCGCCTGCTCGACAGCTTCTGGCACCGCGGCCACCAGTGCCTCGTCTTTGAGGTGAGAGAGGAGGGGGGGGGGCGCGGCGCCGCGCCGCGCTGCGCCGCGCAGTGCGCGCGCGTGTGCGGCGACGAACTACGTCTTGAAGTCGATGGCGCGCGTGGCCCTGCGCTGCGCATGTTTGGTGATGCTTTGCCGAGCCTGTGCGCGGCGCTGAGCGCTGCTGTTGCTTGCGTTGCTGCGGCGGGCGCGCGGTGGCTGCCGCATGCGCGGCGCCTGCACGCGGGCAACAGCGGCGTGCCGTGATGACGCCGATGCGGCGCCGTTGCGGCATGTCGACCCCAAGGTGACGTCGGCGCCAACTGTTCCTCCGCGACTGCGGCCGTGGCCGCTGGTGCGAGAACGGCAGTGGCGCACTGGTCGTGTCGTCAGCGCTCATACAGCCGCCCTTCCCCCCCCCCCCCGTGTTCGCGCAGCTGCTCCACGGGAGCCTGTACGAGCTGCTCGACGGTCACAACTTCGAGGGGTTCAACCTTAGCGCGGTGCGCAAGTTTGCGTGGCACGTGCTGACGGCGCTCGCCTTCCTCGCGCGCCCCGAGGTGGACGTCATCCACGCCGACATCAAGCCCGAGAACATCATGCTCGTCCACCCGGACTACTCCGTCGTGCAGGTGAGCGCGCGCCGCCGCCGCCGCCGCCGCTGCTGCTGCTGGACTCCCCCCCCCCTCCCCCCCGCTGCCCCGCACGTGCGCGCGCTGGGCATCGTCGCCGCTGTCCCCCCGCGCGTTGCGTAGAGGCGTCAGCAGCGCGCCGCCGCCGCCACTCAGGAATTCGGGCCGCATGCCCCCTCCCACAAAGCCCGCCCGCCCGCGACGTGCCGCATGCCCGCCCCTGCATCGCTGAGCACCGCCACATCGCCTGGGTCGCAGGGCTCGGATCGCCGGCCCTCGCCAGTCGCGCGCGCACCGGAGTGCTGCGAAGGGGCTCTCGCCGCGCCCCGCCGCGGCCCCTGAGACGCTGGACGGCGTTCGCGCGTGCGCGCCGGTGAAACTGCGCGCTCCGAGCGCGCCGCGCCGCGAGCGAGGCAGGCCGTGCGCTGCATGGACACTGACCGCTGCGCTGTCGCGCCGCCTCTCCGTCTCCGCCGCGCGCAGGTCATAGACTTTGGCAGCAGCTGCCTGGGGACGCAGCACATGTACACGTACATACAGAGCCGCTTCTACCGGTCGCCCGAGGTACGCACGCGCAGCGCCCGCTGCTGCTGTCCGCCGCCCGTCGCATGCCGTCGTTCTCCGCTGCCATGCGTGTCCTGTCGTTGTCGGCGTTATATGTGCACAACCTAGCGCTGCACGCGTGACTCAGCGGGGAATGCCATGATGTGGCTCTTGGTAGCTGCGTGCATGTTCGGCAGCAGAACCAGCGTCGTGTTTGACGTCTACGTCTCGTTGATGGTGATGTCAGCAATAGGGGGGTTAAGGTGGGAACGTGATTGCGGCGTCACGCGCCAATCACCGTCTGCGCGCCGCGCAAGCCTCAGGGCCGCAGCATCCGCGCCGATGGCGTGGCACTGCTTGCGGTGCATCGCGCAGCAGTATGGCGCAAGTGGACGTCGGCGGCAGATTGTGAACAGTACCACTAGCAAGACAGTGCGTGAGGCCCGCCCGCGCCTTAGGGTTGGCGCGAGGTGAGGTTGGCGGCAGGTTGTGAACATGATGGTTACCGAGATTGTGCGTGAGCCCCCCCCCCCCCCCCCGCGCCCCCCCGCCGCGCAGATCGTCCTCGGCATAAACTACACGCACGCGATAGACATGTGGAGCCTCGGCTGCATGCTCGTCGAGCTGCACTCGGGCGAACCCCTCTTCCCCGCCGCCAACTCGTTCGACCACGTCTGTCGCATGGTCGGCGTCCTCGGCATGCCGCCGCCCGACGTCATCGCGGGCGCGCCGCACCGCGCCAAGTTCTTTGAGCCGGCGGACGACGCCGCCGCGCCGCCGCCGCCGCCGCGGCTGCGGCGGCAGCGCGGCGCAGCGACGGCGGCGCGCGGCGGCGACGATGTCAAGGAGGAGGAGGCGGCGGCAGCGGTGGCCGAGGCGGCGGCGGCAGCGGCGGCGCTGCCCGCGCAGTTTGCGCCGAGCGGCGGGCTGCGGCTGCGCGCCGCGCCGCTGGCGGCGTGGGCGCAGGAGCGGTGGCGCGAGAAGGAGACGACGGCGTTGGCGACGCTGAGAGATGTGAGTGGGCCAGCGCTTGGCGGCGACGGATCCGCGTAGCGTGAGGTGCGCAGCGCCGCCGCCGTCGCTGCATGACGCATCGCGCCATTTTGCGCCACTGGGGAGCGCGACGGCCCGCGTGCGCAGCTGCTCCGGAAGGAAGATGTGAGAGTGCACACGGCAGTACGGATGCGCGGGTCCTTGGCACGCGGCCGCTGACTGTCGCGCGCTGCCCCCCCCCCCCCCCCCCCCCCCCCAGGTGATCGGCGTCAAACGCGGCGGCCCCAAGGGCCCCAATGGCGCCTTCGCGGGCAAGCCGGGCCACGACCGCGCGATGTACGAGCTGTTTGCGGACTTCGTCGCGCGCATGCTCGACTACCGCGCCGAGTGCCGCATCACGCCGGCGCAGGCGCTGAACCACCCGTTCATGACGGCGGAGCAGTGGGCGCGCGAGGAAGCAGCGCAGTGGGGCATCGGCGCCGCGGCAGCGCCGGCGGCGGCGGCGGCGGCGGCTGCGGCAGCGCAGCCCGAGGACGTGGAGATGGGCGGCATGGCCGCGGACCGCGCGGAAGGCGCGGTCCCGATGGAGACGCCGCCACCGTGGCGCGCGGCGGCGGCGGCGCCGCAGCCGGAGCCCATGTCGCCGCAGCCACCGCACGACGCGGGCGGGCCGCCGAGCGGTGCGAGCGGCGGCAGCGGCGGCGGCAGCAGCGACGCCGCGTCGGCGGCCGGCGGCGCCGCCGCGGCGGCGGCGGCGGCGCGGCAGAGCGGGCGCGGCGCCTACTGCACGCGCGCGGCCGCCGCGGCCGCGGCCGTCGCCGCCGCCGCCTCGCACGCCGCCAGCGCCGGCGGCCTGCACCACCACCACCACCACCACCACCACGCGGAGACGCGCACCGGCATCAAGCGCCACGTCACGCCGTCGCCGCTGGACGGCGACGGCGGCGGCGGCGGGCGCTCCGGTCGCAGCGGCAAGGCGCCGGCCGCCGGCATCCACCTGCGGCGGCGGTGACGCATCACGCGCGCGCGCGTGCCTGTCTCCGCAGCACCGACATGCGCATGCGCAGGCGGTGGCGCCGATTATCGCTTTGGCCGTCTCATTCCGCGCCGCAGCGGCGCGCTGACGTGCAGCGCGCTGAGCCTCCGGGCAGCAGCAGCGGCGGCGGGCGTCGTCGCGAGCGGCGCCTCGCGGGGTGCTCGTCCCATCTCGCGTCGACGGAGGTCGCCGGCGGCGACGGCGACCGCGAGACAGAATTGGTTTTCTGGTTCACCAGCATTTACTGCCGCGATGCCCACGTGCAAGCGGCTGCTTGCAGCGAGACAGCTCCGGCCGGCATCGCTGGAGCCGTCGGCAAGCTTCCTGCGGCCGCGGCTGCCGCCGCCGCTGATGCCCTGTGTGGTTTGACCACGGCCGCTGCCTGCACCACGGCTTCGCCTGGTTCGGCGGCGCGGACGACAAGACACCGCCTGTTCGTTGCTCACTGGCGCCAGTGCAGTGCGCCTCCGTCGCCGCACACGCCGCGCTTCAGCGGTACGCCAGGCAGCAGCGGGTCGCGATGCCTGCGCACGGCAGCGCTCCATGCAGCGCGGCGCTGCGCGTCAGCGCCGCCGCCGCCAGCTGCCGCGACCACTTCGCAGGCGAGCAGCAGCAGATGATACGGCAACGCTCACAGCCGCCGCCACGCGCAGCAGGGCTGTGGGTCGTTGGGACCGTTCCGAGGGGGGGGGGGGGGGGGGGGGGCTCTCTCCAGTTCCCCCCCCCTCCCCCCCCAATCCTCGCCGTCAACCCGGCTGGAGAGAGAGAGAGAGACAGGGGGGCGACACGATTAAGTTTGGGCGCGTACCGGCGGCAGCAACGCTGCGCGGCGCGCGCCGTTTGTGATTTACGCCGGTGCTACTGTGTAACGTCCCCATAACGAAAAGAAGACATCTCCCCCATGTAAGTGTCGGGGCGGGCGGGCCGGGGCGCGCCGCGCAGGGCGAGGGTTACCCCCTTGCGCGGCGAGCGTTGCCCCCCCCCCCCCTACCCCCTTTCCCCCCCCTCCGTCGTCGCTACGCGCGCACGCCATCCGCCGGTACGTGGAGCGCCATTCGCGCGCACACACGCCTGTCGATACTCGATGATATAAGATCTCGTGTAGCGCATAATGCACACACATGCACAGTGCTGCCGAGCAAAAGTTCTTGTAGCGTGCCTGCTGCCGTCGCTTGCGGTTCTCGGCGGTCCTGTGCTGTTGCGTTGCCATGCACCAGCACCGATGTTTTGTCGGGCTGCGCCGCCTGGGCTTGCGGCGATGGTGATGACTGCTGTCGCCAATACCTGACGCTGGGGGGGCAGCCGCGTCAAGTCTGGGTTGACGCCCCCGCAATGATGTCACGACTCAGTTGTGTTTTTTATGATGGTGCATTGTTGGAGAGTATGCTGCACGTGAAAATGCGTGCGGCAAGAGTCGACTCTTGATGGCAGTGCGCACCCAGCGCAGCGACTGTGCACGCCTAACACGTGTTGATGCGCGCTGCTCTGTCAGCTCATGGTGCCTGGCACGGCAGCATAATGAACGATGCATGCGTGCATTGCTCCAGCTTCAAAGCTTTCCATCACCAGAAAGAAAACTACGCAGGGGCCAAGTCAGGTCGAGCATGCTGCCGGTGCAGGCCACTTTGTAGATTTGCAAGGTTTTGCAGACATGAGCTGCCAAGTAGCATTCACAGCGACAGCAGAAGAACGCGCTCAATGCGGTATGTAGATGTAAATGAAGGTGGAGTTCATTGCGTGTGTGGGGGCCGCTCCTGACATATGTTTTGTTGAATGACTTCCAACAATAATGGGATTGTGGAAGGTCAGGCGCTGTTGTGCTATAAGATGCCCAATAAGCTAAGCATAATGGCTATGTATTGAGACAGGGGGGCACATCCAGTCGTACCAAAAGGCATGCGCACTACCTGGTCGGACTTCCTCAACCATATGGCCACTTGCCTCACGTGCACCCCTCCCTTACCATGTATGATGGAGGTGCACCCCCCCCCCTTACCCCAGGCGTCACTGGCACGACCTGGGACGGTATAGGCAAAAACTACAGGACTACCGGCCTTGACACTAAAACATGCGATGTGTACGTGTCGGCGCTAGCGCCTGTTGTCCTCTGACACGATGGCGAGCTACCATGATGATGCTGAGCCGCGCTGTGCACGCGGGCGGCGTGCGCACGCACGCACGCTGGCGCCGCCGCCGTTGCCCTTGAAGTTCGCACGCGACAGCGGCCACGCCACTTCTCCCGTTGCTGTTCGCTCACGAGCTGAAGTTCACCCCCAGCTCCCTGAGCTTGGCCTCCGCGACGTCGACCGGCAGGAGCGCCGCCGCATCGCTGCGGCTGGGATGAGCATCGCTCCACTGCGCCGCTGCCGACATGCCGCGCCGCAGCAGCTCCCACCCCGCAACCGTTACGCGCGGGCCGTTTGGCCCCGCGCAGAGGTTGTTGAGGGGGTTGGCCGGGTCCTCGACGCACGGGCGCTGCGCGCGCGTTTGCTGAGCGAGCGCCCTGAACGCGCCGTTGCGCGCGAACAGATCCTGCCAGACCTGCGGCCAGTCGCGCGTCTCGAAGACGGCCTGCAGGCTGGCGGCGCGGCTCGCGCTGAGGTACATGTAGAGCAGCGCCGCGATGACGCTGCCGCTGCCGCTGCTGGTGCTGCGCGCTGCGTGTGGCGCCACCTTAATCGCCGCCCAGATGGCCAGGACCTCCACCGAGTAGCTGGTGAGGCCGTTTGTCGCGCGGTCCCGCTTGCTGCTCATGAGAAGCGTCTCTCCTGTGGTCATGGTGACAGCCGCGGTGCTGTTGAAGACCCGGTATTTGGCTATCCGCACGAGCTCGTTGACCCACGCTGGAAGGCTCCTGACGAAGCTGTTGGCTGTCTCGGAGAATGCTGTGCTGTAATGGTACATGTCAATACGGCTGACATTCTCGAGCAGCATCTCCATGGCCCCAAGCGCCTGTGCTTCTGCTGTACCAGTACCCTCAGGCTTGCAGTTCCGCGCAAGCACGACATCCACCGGTGTGTTGTCCACGCGCAGGAACAAGGCGTGATCGCGGTCCCTCGGCGCACGCTGCAGCTGGTAGCCTGCCTGTTGCTGAAAAGCCACGCTTAGCTCCTGCAGCAGCCTCAAGTTGTCGCTGGGGGGCAGTAAGGCACTGCTAGGGTTGACGTAGACCACTAGGTCAATGTCGCTGTCAGGGATGTCGGTACCACGCCCCGACGACCCGCAGGGTACCACCCTATCCACGCTGAACAGACGGGAGGTTCTGATTGCCGTAGCTGAGTGGATAGTGCTATGTACACGCGCGATGGCTCTGCCGGCATCGGCTGCAGCGACCGTTGTACGGGGCTGGATCTCGTCCTGCCACTGGCGGCGCAGCTGCTGGTCGGTTGCTATCACCATGTTGGCGGCTTGCTGAATGAGGCACATCCTCTGAACATGCGCGGGTCATGTGGTCACGTGACCATGGGCAGAAGGGGGGCTGATTCAAATTTGTACTCCGAGTCGATGTTAGCGCAGGAGGCTTCAAGGCAATCTAATGGATAATGGACGATAGTCATAAAGCTGTCTGCATGTATGGCAAACGGTAGGCTCATTGCTCAGACAAGACTCTGTTGCAGTTCTGAAGCAAGCAACTGTGGTCAGCGAGATTGAGACGGGGGATTGCAAATGGGACACAAGCTGCAGAGATCGACTGCAATGTTGTGAGCAAAGCAGCACAGCAAAAACGCCGCCAACGTGCGGTTGCCAATTCATGCCATCAAGGTCGTTCACCTTTGAACAAAATGATCTCTGGACCACAAGGTGGTAATATGTCGAACATGAAAATGCCATACACGGTAGACTAGGCCTGCTCAGCATGAACAGCGTGGCGACGCTACTGATTGTTTGCAAGTGTGCGCGCTTTGGTCGTGTCCAGGTGTTGTAAACACAAGTGCACTGCACGTGTCTGAGAACCTGTGCGAGTGTCGTGCTGCATGCAAATGCATCGTCAACCCGGGACGCTCAGCTTACACCGCCATCGGTTCTGTCAGTAGACTGCGATTGAATGTGCGCTTGTAGAATCCGCAAAGATATCAAGTGCTTATTGCCATTTGTGCTCTGAAGTTTTGCGGGGACAGTCGCACGGTGCTGCGCTGCTGAGATGGCGCATGGCAGGGTGGAACAGTTCAGCAGCCGCGCAGCTTATGCAGTAGGCATAGACGTGCCCAATTGATTACTGGCAATCATGGCGCCTGCCTTGCTGAATGGTTGTTGATGCATGCGTCAGGTGAGCCTCCTGCCTCAGCAAGGGTTGTCAATGGCCCCATGCAACGAGCTTGCTGCTCCCAGATATGGTGCTGAGCGCACTCTGATTGCGTCAGCGGGAACGGCGGGTACCAATGCTGTAGCTATAGCTGCCGAGTCGTCCACGAGAGACACCCCAACGCCCTTGCAGGTGTCACAGCGCTTTTGAAGCCCGTGCGGCAGCAGCGGCAGCAACAGGAGATGCGCGCGTCGCACTCAGCTATACCTACCGACTGCCACTGCCTGGCTCGCATCGGCAGCTACGTCAACAGTGCTGCCCGAGAGCTTCCCGCTACCTGCCAGAGCGAGTATTCCTCATATATATGTATGGTCTATAGGCACATGCACCCACCGCTGCTGCCAGTGGTTTCCTGTGCTTTCAGGATAGCTGACAGCATCAGAGCGCAGCCCAGCCCTTCAGCTGCAGGGGGCTGACCCGTCAAAGCCCAGCTCGCTGAGCCTGACAACCGCTGCCTTGTCCGCGAGCACCGGCTGCCCCGCGATGCCGCCGTGCGTCGTCGCCTGCGTCGCCGCGGACAGCGCCAGCTGCAGCAGCGCCCAGCCCACAGCCGTCACGCCGTGCGGCCCTGCACCGAGGTTGTTCAGCGGGTTGGCGGGATCGCGAACGCACGGGCGCTGCGCGCGCACCGCATCGCAGCGGCTCCTGAAGGCGCCGTCGCGCCTGTACAGGTCCCGCCAGACAGGCGGCCAGTCGGCCAGATCCAGGCTCGCGCACAGCTGGGCGGGCGTGCGCGCGTGCAGGTACATGAGGAGCAGCGCCGCGACGACGCTGCCGCCGCTGCCGCCGCCGCCGCCGCCGCCGCTGCTGCTGCTGCTGCTGTGCGCGGCGCCGCGTGGTGCAACCTTGCGCGCCGCCCACACCGCCAGAGTCTCCAGCAGGCAGCAGGTGAGGCCGCAGCTCTCGCGGTCCGACTTGCGGTTGATGCGCAGGGTCTCCTCCTGGCCGTCCGGACTGGTTCGCGGCGTGGCGATGGCAACCGCGCTCGTGAAGACTCTGTACTTGACGATGCGCACGAGCTCGGCGATCCGGCTCGGCAGGCTGCGCGCAAAGCTGTTGGCTGTCTCGCAGAACGCCGTGGTGTGGAGAGTCTCGTCCGTGGCGTCAGCGAGCTCGAGCAGCATTTCAATAGCGCCGCAGGCCTGCGCGGCTGTGCTGACGCCTGGATCTGTGCTGGTGGGTTTGCAGTTGCGGGCCAGATCGAACCCCACCGGGACACCGTCCACTCGAAGGAGCAGAGCCTGGTCTTCGGCTTTCGGAGGCCGCTGCAGCGTATAGCCTGGCTCCCGCTGAAACATCTCGCTGAGTGCCACCAGCACGAACAGATTGTGATGTGGCATACCACTGGCCGAGTTAACGAAGACCGCCAGACTGATGGTGCTGTCAGGGATGTGGGTACCTCGCCCCCACGAGCCGCAGGGCACTGCTCTGTCAACACCGAGCAGATGGTGTTCCCTCACAGCGGAGTCCTGCGTACGCTGCACTCGCTGGATGGCTTTCCCAGCGCCAATTGCCGCAAGCCTTATCTGTGGAACGACATCGCCATGCCATTGGCGGTGGACCTGCTGGTCTGTCGCTAGCCCCATGGCAGCTCACTCAGCTCTTACAACTTGACGTTCATGAGTACATACCTCAAGTTCAACCAAACTCGTGTCAGTTTCACCAGGAGTGAATGAAAATGCCCCACTGTGAGCCTTCACATATGCCCAATGCTGAGTGTGCTCGTGACCACTCTCGCGGGTGTGTCAGGCTTGCGGCATTTTCCGGAGACCGCCCGTCGGACTCATTGTCGTTGCCGCTGCTGTCCCTGACCCTATCAGGCGCCTGAGAAGACTGCTTGCGGTGTCGCAGCGAGGCTGTCGACAGCACGCCGGATTGCGGGGTCAGCCTGTCCGACATCGGGATCTGTGGGCATCAAACTGTCGTGAACATATGTTGCGCAAAAGGGGAGACAACACGGTGCTGTCGGCGGCCTCCGGTGTCGTGTCAATCCGGTATGAAGAACGATGGAGGGGAAAACTTGAGAGAGTGCGAGTTCGTTAGACGGCAACGCTCCTGTAAAGCAGAGAAAAGAGAACTTGCGAACAGCGAGTGCCGTGCTCCGCCCTAGGGCCTCCCGGAAGCGAGGGAACAGAGAAACTAGGAACAGAGAAACTAAATGCCGTGCTCCGCCCTAGGGCCTCCCGGAAGCGAGGGAACAGAGAAACTAATTGAAAATGATTACAACTTCAAGGTCAAGTTGAACCTCCTCTCTTCATGTGTCGCTCTCTTGCCTGTCTGGCATCAATTGGGTTTACCCTGCCTACAGTCTACAGCCTAAACCTTGTCTGTTGCTCGCCAGTCTGTTGCAGTTCAACAGTTGGCCAGTCTGCAGCTCAACCTTATCCCCAAGGCTCAACAGGTGAACCTTTATATCCCAACTTGAAGATGGATCAAATGAGTATCCAAAATTTGACACTTGTTTGTCGTTTGTACATAGGCATTGATTGAACGCGATGTTCCCAGGCATTAGGCTTGCCTGATGTAACATCTAGCGGACTTTCACAAAGAATTTTGAAAGCTCCAGCAGGCTTGATAGTCTGATCATCTGTAAGTACGCCATGCTCATCTTTTTACATATTTGTATGCCAATTAATTCCAGTCAATGCCACAGGGTATTGGTGTAGAGGAAAGCAAGCGGACACACGCACTACGGACTGCCCCCAGGGGTGTGAGAGTGGGGCTTGAGCCTCACCCAGGCGACTTGCGTAGGTATCCCCACACACCGTACGCTGTTTGCACTGACAGCTTACGCATTGCATGCAACATTGGCATGCACACTATTTTCTAAACGCACAACATCAGGCTGCAGGAAGGCACCAAGTCCCGGTTACTGCATACAATGGCAGCGTACAAGGGCAGCCTTGACACTCATGTCACAACAAAAAGCATATTGCACATGGCTGCCATTCATGGATGATTGTGCTTGTTCAATTAGTGTCTACACTGCATGTGCATGCCCATGGAATGCACAGTGCGGCAATCATTGCGGCGGACAGTGTGCTGGTGCCCGCACGCAGGCACCAGCAGGGTGGCAGCAAGCTAGCAGGACAAGATCCGTGCGCTCGTGAAGTAGCCTTATTTTCAAACTTTCCACTGACAGAATCCACTGCATGTACCAGTTGCGCACTTTGGCGCGTTCAGCGTCAACCAGTGAGTGGCGCTGCCTAATTTACCACCTGAATCAACAGTCCATAAACCTCTGCCACACTAATTACCTACTGCTCAGCCTGCCTACCTAGTACTACTCCTGTGGGGTTGTCGAGCCAAGGCGGAATAGATGTGCGTATGCGCACTCGTTACCTACTAGCCAGCAAACACGCCTACAGCGCCGTGCAGCGTGCGCGTCTGCACATGCATGCGCCGTCGCCACTGACCTCATGCTGGCGACATTGGCTGTTGCA
Source organism: Tribonema minus (assembly GCA_017506865.1). Lineage (NCBI taxonomy): Eukaryota > Xanthophyceae > Tribonematales > Tribonemataceae > Tribonema > Tribonema minus. Next base: position 103,582 of record JAFCMP010000067.1, read on the forward strand.
GAAGCGGCTGCAACAGATTGCCCAACAGCATGTCCCTGCCATGGCGCTGCGCGCTGTCGCCGCTTGACCAGTGCTCAGCGTCATCAACGACGCCCCGCTCGACCGCAACTCTAACGAGCGACGCAAGCACCGGCCAGCGGCAGACACCCCCCCCGCCCCCCCTCTTCCCCCCTGGCAGCATCATTCGAACATGCTATTGCTCAGCCTGCGGCGGAGCAGCACGCCACGAAGGGAAGCCGCTGTGGGGTAGCACCTGCGCTGAATGCTCGACGGAAGCGCCGACGCCAGCGCCCGCCACAGCGGTGCCCGCCGGAGTACCACGGCGCAGCGCGTGCGGCGCCAGCGGCGGCTTGAAGTTGGGCCGCGGTCGGCGGCGCGCCGACGGTGTAGCGCGAGCCGTAACATTGGAAAGAGAACGCGGGAGCAGCGACGCCGGCGGCGGCGGCGGCGGAGCGCACCGCGGCAGCGCCCGCATGCGCGGCTACGGGAAATTTGGGGACAGCGTAAGCCGCCGGGGGCAGCCACATGGGCCCCGACGGCCCAAAGGGCGTGTGGTAGTAGATGGCGGGAAATGAGGTGAGCTGCTCCTGTGGGAAGGAAGGGCGGCCGAGGTCACAGCCAGCGCCGACACCGCCGACGCTGCCGCTGCCGCCGCAGGCGCCGCTGCCGCCGCCGCCGCCGCTGCCGCCGCCGCCATTACTGCTGCTGCCTGCATTGCCGCCACCGGCGCCGCCACCGCCACTGTCGCCATCGCTGCTGCTACTGCTGCTGCTGCCGCCGTCATCGTCGTCGCTGCGGACGTCGATCGCGCGTCCGACGTCTCGGGGGGTCTCGCCGCCGCCGCCGCCGCAGCGCTCGGCGCCGCTGCTGACGCCTGCGAACGCGTCCGCCAGGCCCTCAAAGTCCTGCATGCTGTACTCCATGAAGTGCGCGTGCAGCTGCCGCGCCCACTGCGCGTGGCGCGCCCTGTCCTCGGCGCTCAGGCGCGTCGCCACCGCGGCGTACGCCTGCTTGCACAGGGACACGATGCTCTGCGGGCGCGCGCGCACGCGCGAGGCGACGTTGCAATCGACAGAACGGGCAGTTGTACGGTGGTGAGCGCTGCTGCCGGACAGTGAGCACGTGTGGGGGCGTAGGCCTCCTTGAGTGTGCGTGTGAAGAGCTGCGAGTGCACGCGCGATGCCGTATTTGAGGAGAGGGCAGCAAAGCGGTGAGCGCTGCTGCTGCATCATTGAAACTTCTTTGTAACATCGCCTGGCAGCACGCCGCGACCAAGTGTGCCTGCCGATGATCCCCCCCGTACGGCGCAAGCGTTATGTTATACCTAGACACCTACCACCCGCGTATTTTGAGGGAAGGGGGCGTGCCCGGCGGTGGCGCTCCCGCCCTTCCTCGGCGACCGTGAGCGGGCGCATTAGCGACATGGCAATCGCGTCTGTGGCGTAGAGCGCTGCTGAATAGAGCGCGCACGCATACAAGCCAGACCAAGCGCACAGTGAAACCGTCAGCAACGCAAAGTCTCGCCGCAGCCAGGCGCGCTCGCTCCGCTCCTGCCCCGCCCCCCCCCCCCCCCCCCCTTGCGTGCGCCACCACCTCCCGCACCTCAGCGGTCGGACGCGCCCCCAGTCTGCGTGCATACCTTCGGAGCGTCTGTCAGCGCAATGCCGAACGCGAACTACAAATCGCGTCACGCACCGAACACTCGCTCTCCACGCGCCCCCAGCAGATGACGTACTCGCGGTACTCCAGCATCGCCTCCATCACCGTGGCGCACACCTCGATGCCCATAGGGTGGCCGTCCTTCACGACCCCCTTGTCGAACGCCTCTTTCTGGGAGCGCACACGCGGGGGGGGGGGGGGGGGGGGGGGGGCAAGAGGGGGGGCTTCGCGTCAGCGTGCTGGCTTATGCGCATGCGCACGCACGGGTGGCAACGCTCATGCAGACCCATCGCAGCAACGCTCGCCTGTGACAGCCAGGGCGGCCGTGTGAGCGGCAGCCGTGCGCTTAGAAAAGCTCAGAGAATGGCAAACGTTCACCGACCCAGTTCGCTGGGTTGGTGGTGCGCCGCTGTCTCGACGCACGCGCCGGCGCCGGTGAGGATGCGTGTGGATTGGGATCAGGCGGCGCGTGAGCGATGCTGCTACTGCGCTCCCCTGCAGCGCCAGCGCCGCGGGCGCTTGCACTGCGCACGTTGCACGCTGTATCCACACTCATGCAACGGCAGGCATGCGGCGGGTCGGCCGCAGCGTGCGCGCGCACTGCCCTGCTTGTCCGCCGCTGCCGCCGCCGCCGCCACTGCCGCCGTCATCGCCGCGCTGCGCTTAAGCGCGCTCCGCACCTACCTGGATGAGCTTCTCGCACAGCCACGTGACCTCGCCCGCGTGGCGCTTGATCTTGGCGTCGGTCCACTTGGCGTTGTCGGCGCACATCTTGGCCTCGACACGCCGCGCGAGCGCCTCCAGGTCCGGCGCGCGCGTGCTCGGGCGCCGCTTCTTGGTCGCCGGCGCGCCCGTCTCTGCATCGCGCACGATCTCGCCGCTGCACGGGTCGACCAGGACGTTGGCCGCGCGCTTCGGCGCGCCGACGCCGCAGCACGCGCAGGACGAGGTCATACTTGCGGCCCGTCGCCAAGAGGCCGCGCGCGCGGCACTCGCCCTTGGCGTCCTCGAGGGTCACGCCGTCGCGGCCGCCTGGGGGGCGGGGGGGGGGCGGCAGGCAGGGGGTAGGAGGATAGGTATATAGGTGGAGTTTTGGGGTTGAGCGCTGCAACACTAGTCGGGGGCGCGCCCTCGGGGGCTGTGTGATGCTGCAGTCCGCCCCGAGGGGGGGGGTAGGGCGGTAGGTTGGTGTGGGGGTTTCGGGCGTAGGCGCTGAGCGCTGCAATACAAGTCGCGTGCGTGCCCTCAGGCTGTGCGTTGCTGCAGTCCGTCCTTTGCGTGTGTTGGGGGCGCCGCTACAACGATTCCGGCTGCTTGTGCGGCTGCGGTCAAGGCGCTCGTGCTCTGGAGGGGCGGCACCGCCTACGCGTCAGCCTGCGCTGCTGATGCCGAGCGGAGGCGTCCGGGAAGAGACAGTGGTGCACATGCATAGCCAGTGCAAGCAGTGCAAGGCGTGTTTCCTCGGCACTCACTTGCTGAGCTGAAATTGGCGGCGAAGGCTGCGGCGTTTCGCTACGCGCATGCAGGTCAAGCTGCTGATGTTGTGTCAAGCTCAACTAACCACATCGTGGAGGCTCGTGCATAGTCAAGTCTCGTACGTACACCACAAGTTTTCAAGTTTGACGCCGGGGGTCTCAGCGACCCGGAGCGCACGGTTTCGACGCACGGCGGGCAGCCTGCTGTCACCTTCAGGCAGATTCCGCTCACTGAAGTGCATGCATCGAAAGCGAAATCGGAATGCGTGCCATCCACCGCCAACAACGCATCGCTCACCGGCATAATCCAGCGTGACGCGGCTGAACGTGGCGGCGCGCGACTCATAGCCGTAAGGGCCAGTCACGGGATGATCCAGCAGCCGCGCAATGAGGTCCGGCTTGGTGCCGGAGACGGTCTGCTTGGTAGCACGCAGTAGGTCTTTGAGCTGATCCACGGTGAGCTTCTCGAACCAGTTCTCCGCGGGCTTCTTCCTGGGCTTGCTGGCCTTCTTGCGCATGCCGCCATATTCGTAGAAGCCGAACATGGTGCCTGCCTGAGTGCCCTACAAGGAAGGCGAATTATGTTGCGAACGAGTTGGGCTTCTGATACTTCGCCAGTAAGTTGAGCATCAGCGCGTAGCGGGCTTCAGCGATGATACAAGCGTGCCCGCAACGCACACGAGAAGCTGTCATTTGAGACACAGTAAGCATGCAATTCACAAGGGTTCAGCATGCACTCTGCCCTTTCATGTCGGCAGCCTCACGAAGTTTGGCGAGCAAACCCTGCTTGCTCGCAGGTCTTGCAATTCAGCTGGCAGCGCCCGATTGAATTGCTCAAACCCGATGCGAAGCGCCTGCGTCTAGCGTCTGCATAGCGTAGGGCGCAGCAGAGCACCTGGTTCAAAAACAGGAAACGAGATCGCACCTTTGTTATGTGCGCGGAGGCTCGCGGAGGCGGCGATACGGAGAACAGCCGCAGCGGTGATGAAGTAAGTTGCGTTGGCGACTGCACGCGCGCTCCGCCCGTCGCCGACCTTTCCTTTGCACAGACAGAGTTCACACCGCGCAGAAGTTTTGCAGCGCGCCAAAATTTGAAAAGTTGTTGAGTTTGGACGGGAGCAGCTGTGGCGACGCAGCCGTGTGCAGAGGAGGCTCGGTATCTCGGACTCTCGGGACAAGCTGCGTTAGGTGACTCTGCATTCAGGGAGCTGCACAGGAAAGGGGGGCTGGTGAGAGGGCAGGGGAGACAACAGAGGCTGGGTCCTGGGACAGAGCACACCTCGCCTCGCTGGCCTGGATGTGCGGCATTGTCGGCATCCTGCTGGCTGACGAGACCAGCCATGCAAATCAGCTCATATTCGATGCTTTGACGGCGCTGCAACATCGAGGACAAGGTCAGCAATACTCTAGCCACTTTTGTGCGATTTAGCCACTGCTTGTGCGGCTCTCACTGCGGCCTTTAGTAGTGGTCGTGTATGGTCATAGAGTCAGGACTTCAACACAAATTTAATGGTGGCAGTGATTCAAGCCAATGCCTAGCGGCCTGGAGCTGATTTGCCAAAGCCAATCACGAATTCCGTCCAGGACTCAGTTCCTTGTTCATCATAGACATGGCGCTCTGAATGATACCATAGTATGCACGAGTCATGTGCACATTGACTTGAGGATTGTGATTAAAGCTTGACAGCGCTTGCTGATGCAGCTCTCAGTCCGAACATCCCCTGATGTCATGCTATCGAGGCTAGGGGCTGCACTAATTTTCTTAGCAGAAGTGCCAACTGGTATTCGTCAACTTCAAATGATCCCGTGGGCATTACTCGCCGCTCTCGCGTCACGCCACAGATGCGGCCGGTATCACAACCTGCAGCAATGGGCGCTTCTTCGCCCGGAAGGACAACGGCCTCGTCAAGGATGTCTTCCAGGCGAAGGACATGCTGCTGCTGACGGTGAGCGCCGCAGCAGCCGCGGCCCTGCGCTGCAGATAATACCACGATACCAAGCTGGCGTTGAACTGTCTGGCTCGTCACAATGGCACTGAGGATAGACATTGCGCATACATGCCACATATTGCAAGCTTTGGGGTGATGAGCTGGTGCGTCTTGACGCGGCGGTGTGACGGTTGCAGTGTGCCAGCACCAGAAGCTCAGAGCTTGGACTGCTTAGCAGTACTCATATCGGCAATGACGCTGTGCAGCATGCAGTTATTAGTCACTGCAACACCTGCGACGGTTTTGCGTATGTGTGGCATGCGATGACCAACCTCTTGCTGAGTCGTGAGCGGGTATTCGAACATTGACGGAGTTCCAGCCCACCAAAGTGCATCATCCTTGCCATAACCTCAGAGCGCAGCAGCGCACGCGATGTCTGCACCCATGTGCTGCGCGGTCCCGCGCTGCGCACTTGTGACATGACAAGCTCGCAGCTGCTATGTGCTGAGTGCGCACCTGCGTCCTCTGTCAGACTGTCACAGCGGTCGGTGATGGCTGATTTCACCGGTTGCAAAACGGTCCAGGCCACCCTTGACGGCCGCTTGCCCTGCGATCCCATCATCCATAAAGCAGGAAAGCAGTGCTCGTAGGCAGCGTTGACAACGCCCTCCTATCACGCATGCTGCGGTGCTGCCGCACGTACTGTTCCGCTGGCATAAACCAATTACATCGCCGGCATGGCCACGCGCGCCAGAGCAATAACCGCGTGACCCCCTCACGCCTGTTCGTGGCCTCACCCGCCGTGCCAGGGCCCCGTCGGCATCGGGCACTGCCGCTACCCCACCGCGGGCACGTCGTCGTGCACGGAGGCGCAGCCGCTCTACACCAACTACCCCTTCGGCATCAGCCTTGCGCACAACGGCAACCTCACTAACGTAAGTGCCGCGCCGCCGCCAGCCCAGCGGTGCGGCTTGGCTGCTGCGGTTTGCGCGCTGCGCATCGACGGTGTGGCCGGGGTTGTTGAGGTCTGCATGCTGCGTGTGCTGCTGCGCGGATGGCCTGAGGCGCACGTGAGCGTGCCGTGCTGCGTTTGGCGTGCTCCAGAGCCGCTGCGGAAGCAGTACATGCACGCCCGATGCCGCGCTCAACAATGCTGGACGATGCTTGCAAACGGCTGCGCGTCATCTGTCACCGGTGGCTTACGACTGATCAGCTGCTCATTGCCGTGTCTCGCGCCGCTGCCGCCGCCGCTGCCACCGCCGCTGCCGCCGCCGGCTGCCAGTGGCTTCCAACTGATCAGCTGCTCGCTGCCTCTTCTCGCGCCGCCGCCGCCGCTGCCGCCGCCGCTGCGCCGCAGGTGGAGGAGCTGCGGCGCGCCGTCATGTCGGAGGGGCGCCACTGCAACACGGACTCCGACTCGGAGCTGCTGCTGAACGTCTTCGCGGAGGAGCTCGGGCGCGCGCGCGGGCGCGCGCTCGGCCCCGAGGACATCTTCCACGCCGTCACGCACGTGCTGCGGCGCTGCGTGGGCGGCTACGCGGTCGTCGCCATGGTCAACGGCCACGGCCTCGTCGCGTTCCGCGACAGGTGGGGGATACGGCCGCTGTGCTTCGGGACGCGCGCGAGCCCGGGGGATGGCGGCGGGACGGACTACACGGTCGCCTCGGAGAGCGTCGTCATGGTGAGCGCTGCTGCTGCCGCTGCCGCTGCTGCCGTGCATGTCGCAGATCTCCGTTTTCTTCGTGACGATGGACGCGGAGACGCTTGGAAGCGCTGGAGAAGGGGCAGGCGTAGAGCAGCGGTGAGCGCGCCTGGGGGGAAGGGGGGGGGCTGGCACGGGACGGGGGGGGGCATCGGCTGCGCGGTGGCCCCGAGGAGGCGTGATTGCGACGGACGCCGTCGCGCATATGTCGCCGCTGTGGACGCAGCGGTCGTCCCGCGACAACGTGACGAGCGATGCCCCCTGCAGGTACACTATGACATGGCGGAGCGCGCCTGCGGTTACAGGAACGGCAAGCGCTCACGCGGGGAGCGCTGCCGCGACCTGACGCCGTGGGGTTGCCGGCGGGTATCGAGGGGAGGAGGCCGCGCCGCGCTGCGCTCCGCGCGGGCGAGCTGTGCGGGGGGCGGGGATTTGGGGGGGGGGGGGGGGGGGGGGGCGTGCTGCGGCGACGTGTGTCAGCTAGTTGAGAGCACTGCCTGCAGCCGCCTCATCGGCGCTTTGGTTGCTGCACGCACGGCGGTGGGGGTGCAAGCATTCACCAGAAACCTCAAGCGGAGCGGTATGTGTGCATGCCGCCTCCTCAAATCATGAAACGCGCGTGAAGCAAGGCGCGCTCGCGGAGGACGCACTGATGCGGCGCCTGTCGCTCGATGGTGATCTCACGGAGGTGCAGGAGTCCCAGGATGTGGGTTGAGGGACGAGCGCAAGCGTGGCGCCAGTGCGCAGGGGGGGGGGGGGGGGTGTCATAGTCACAACGCGCGCGGTGCTGCCGCGGCAGGCGCCGCTGCGCGCGCGGGGGCAATTTAGAAGGGGGCTCGGCGCGAGTGAAGGTCGCGCCAAGCGGGCATGCAAAAGCTATAGGAGTAGAAGAAACTCCCAATGCATTTGGTGATAAAAGCCGACGATGCCGCGGAGACGGGGAGGTGCGAACTTCACGCGCGTCGGGCCCCCTTCTACATTGCCCTGGCACGCGCAGCGGCGCCAGCCGCGGGGCGCCGCGCGCGTTGCGACGCTTACAACCGAGTGGGCGTGCCGCGGAGACGAGGAGGTGCGCGCGGCGGCGCGGAGCGATGCGCACTCGATAGAGGAGTGTGTCAGCTAGTTGAGCGCTGTCAGCAGCCGCCTCGTGTCGGCGCTGCTGTCACCGCGCGCACGGCGGGGGGGTGCTCCTGACTTGAGGGACGAGCACAAGCGCTGCGGCGCCAGTACGCGGGCAGGGCCGGTCGTAGCGGTAGCAACGCGCGCAGTGCTGCCGCGGCAGGCGCCGCTACGTGCAGGGGCAATTGAGAAGGGGGCCCCCGGCGCGGGTGAGGCGAGTGGGTGTGCCGCGGAGAAGGGGAGGTGCGCGGGCGGCCATCGCTGCGATGAACCGCTTTTGAAGAGGCTAATTGCAGCGGTGGTCGCCGCCTCCATGCAGCCTGTGCGGAGGAGGCTTAGATCGCCATGGCCGCCCCTCGACGTGTCGGAACTCCGCACACTGTAAGCAGCATCCGCATCCAGGGCCGGAGTTATACTGCGCTCGGGCCCAGGCGACCTTGCGAGTGACCATGTGCAGGGTGCAAAGCAGCCTTGTCGAGTTTGGGTCTGGAAAGGTTCATCCGGTAGGCGGGTCCCAAGCGATGTGTGTGTCGCTGGCAAGAATCACGCGCGCAAATTGACGTCAACACACGCAATGTCGCAGCATGCATACGTGTATTCGACCGACACTTGAAGTTGATTGGCACCCGACCGCAGCGCCGGGGATGCGTACTTCAACATGGTGCTCTGTGACGTGCGCGCTTGAAGGTGTCACGCCGTGTACCCGCCACGCATGCTGCTCGAGTGATACTGCGGACCGCGGCGCTTTGCTCACCCCCTTAAGGACGGGGTGCGGCAGCGCTCAGACTGTCGCCGTCAGGCACGGCGTGCCTTCCGCAGCAACGCAGCAAAGCCCGCGGTGAAGCGCTGCGCGCAGTGAGACTGTGGGCCGCGCGCGGGGGCACCCCGCAGCATGCTCGGCTACGCGCACCGCGCGCCTGCGCCAGGCGTCGCACAAGCATCCGTTGCTCGTGAAACGCACGCGCGGCGGCGGCCGTTCTCACCTACGCCTCTCGAGGCCCCGCTGCCTGCGCACTAGCTGTTCCCCGCGCAACCAAAATTGGGTAACTGCCATCACGTAACTGCTATCGCGCGTACCCGCTGCCATCGCGTAACTGCCATCATGTAACCGCCAACGCCCTCCGCCGTGCGCGCGCGCGCAGGACATGGTCGGCTTCGACCTCGTGCGCGACGTCGCCCCGGGGGAGTGCATCTTCATCCCGCTCGCGGCCGGCGCCGCCGCCGCCACCGCCGCCTGCGGCACCGCCGCGCTGCGCGCCGCCGCGGCGCCGCGCCACCTGTACACGCGCCAGTGCTCGGACGCGGCAGTCCTCTCGCCGTGCCTGTTTGAGTACGTGTACTTTGCGCGGCCGGACTCGATCCTGGACGGCGCGCCCGTGTACGAGGCGCGGCTCGAGATGGGCGTCGCGCTCGCGCAGCGCATCCTCGCGACGCGCGACGCCGCGGAGATCGACGTCGTCATACCGATCCCCGACACGGTGAGCTGCGGCGCCGCGCGGCGCTTTGTCGCTGCTGGATGTTACGCAGTGTGTGCGTGTGTGTGTGGTCAATGAGTAAACGTGTACGAGGCGCGCCTGGAGATGGGCGTCGCACTCGCGCAGCGCGTCCTCGCGACGCGCGACGCCGCCGAGATCGTCGTCGTCATACCGATCCCCGACACGGTGAGCGAAGCCGTGCGGCGCTTCGTCGTCGCTTCGTCACGTCATTGACAGTAAACGTGTGTATAGGGGTGCTTCATGGTGATGGGCGTCGCGCTCGCGCAGCGCATCCTCGCGACGCGCGACGCCGCAGAGATCGACGTCGTCATACCGATTCCAGACACGGTGAGCAGGGCAGGCGGGGGGGTGTTGAGGCTGCGGCGGCAGTTGGTGGCAGATACAGCCACGCATGCGCGTGCGCGTATGTGTATACGGTGCATACTTTACACAGGCTTGCTTTGCAGGGAAGGGTGTCGCAGCGCATCACACCCCTCTGCGTGCGTGCGCCCCTCCCCCCCCCCAACACCCTCCCCTCACCACCCCCGCGCGCTTGTCACGAATGGGGGGCAGCATCACTTCACCTTTGCAGTCACGTAACCCCCCCCTCCCCCCCCCGCTGAGCGCTGTGTCGCAGGCGCGGACAAGCGCCGTCCAGTGCGCGTACGCGCTCAACCGCCCGTACCGGGAGGGCTTCATCAAGAACCGCTACATCGCGCGCACGTTCATCATGCCGGGGCAGGCGGCGCGCAAGAAGACGGTGAGCACTGCCACATCGCAGCACTCAGGTCGCGTCACGCATAACGTCAGAAGCGTCCTCAGTCCCCATGTCGTGCCTGCACGCCTGCGATTGACCTCTCTCGGAACTGCTCGCCGCCTCAGACCGTCAGTTGTCCAATCATATCCATGACGCGCTCCAACAGCAGCGCCGCAGCCGCCGCCGCCACCACCACCTGCTGGCAGCGGCTGCGCCATCCCATCAGCGCTCAGCGCGCCCGCCACTGCCGCCGCTGCCGCTGCCGCTGATTGCGCGCTCCCCCCCCCCCCGCCGTCGATGCCGCCTCCGCCGCTGCCGCCGCTGCAGGTGCGCCTGAAGCTCAACACGATCCGCAGCGAGTTCCGCGGCAAGAACGTGCTGCTCGTGGACGACTCCATCGTGCGCGGCACGACGAGCATGGAGCTCGTGCAGATGGCGCGCGACGCGGGCGCGCGCAAGGTCTTCTTCAGCTCCGCCGCACCGCCGGTGCGCCACCCGAACGTGTACGGCATCGACATACCAACCAAGACGGAGCTTGTCGCGCATGGCCGCACGGAGGAGGAGGTGCGTGCGTGTGCGCACTTCAAGTGTGAAGTTGTGCAGGAGTGCGCGCGCGCGTGAGGCAGTGTGTTGTTGGCGCACGCCGGCGGAGGCATGCGACCCTCTGAGCATAACTGCCGCAGTCGGCGTGGAGGAGGAGGTGTGCGCGCGCGCTGTCGCTGGTGCCGCCGCCGCTGCTGACGAATGAATTGCTTTGGGCCAGATTGCACACATCGATGACCAGCCAGCACGCAGCTGTCACGGTCCTGTGAGCACGCGTAGCAGGAGGAGGGGCATGCGCAAGTGCATGAGGGAGCTGGCGTCAGCACAAAGGCCCCTAGCATGTGTGTGCACTTCAAGTTTGAAGCATGCATGACTGTACACACGAATTCAGCGCGCGTTGGCGCTCCAGCGCGCGTCGGGCGAGGCGGGGCCGCGACCCTCTGAGTGTAACCCTTCAGAGAGGGCCACCGTTGCAGCCAGCACAGCGGTCAGGGGCGCTCATGCTAAGTCTAACCCTGGGGGCGCTCGTGCCGCGGTAGCGCGCACACGCAGCGGTGGCTGCCAGGCGTGAACGCCTGCGAGCATGCGGAAGGCCGAGTGCGCGGATGCATTTAGCACTCCCGCGTTGGTCAAGTGCGCTGCGCCGGTCGGCCACCCTAACCTCCTGGCCGGCCATGCGCAACGCTCGCGCTGTCGCTTCCAGGCCAACGATTCGACAGGAGCTGCGCGACTCTATGGGCGCCTCCGCTTCACAACATGACCTTTGAGTTGGCATTGGTCGCTGTCAAACGCCAACCCTTTGCCACCCGTCGCTTCCAGGCTCACGAACGCCGAGCAGCTCACCGCATCGATCGACGACGCGCTAACGCCGCTCACCTCTGCGGCTGCGCGCGCCGCGGCTCCGCGCCACGACAGATCGCACAATTGTTCAGCGCCGCCTGAGTGCGCCACCAGAACCTTATGGCGCTCGCGCTGGCCGTGTGCAGAGGGTTGACCGTCACGCGCCATCACGCCGACGACCGCCCATTTCTGTCTCAGTCGACGCTCAAACGCCGCAACCGCCGCCTCGCAACCGCCCCGCGCGTCGCCGCCGCTGCAGATTGCGCAGTGGCTCGGTGCGGACTGGGTGTGCTACCAGGACCTGGCGGAGCTCGAGCAGGCGGTGCGCAGAGGGTCGACGCTCACACGCCATCGCCTCCACGCAGGCACACCGACAACCATACTAACCTCATTCGCTTTGCTTCCCCCCAATCAACGACGCAACTGTTCGCTCCTGCGTGTACCGCTCTGCGCCGCCGCCGCCGCCGCAGATCGCGCAGCGGCTCGACGCGGACCGGGTGTGCTATCTTGAATGGTAGGTAGTAAATCTGACCCTTATCCTGACCCCCCAGGCGCCGTCCTTGCCAGGCTCACGAACGCCGAGCAGCTCTCCGCATCGACCTATAATGTGCTGACGCCGTGACTGCCCGCCACCGCCCTGCGCGCCGCCGCCGCCGCAGATCGCGCAGTGGCTCGGCGCGGACTGGGTGTGCTACCAGGACCTCGCGGAGCTCGAGCAGGCGGTGCGGCGCGCCAACCCGCGCCTGCAGGGCTTCGACTCTAGCTGCTTCAGCGGTTTGTACGTCACGGGCGACATCACGGAGGCGTACCTGTCGGAGCTGCACGCCGCGCGCAACGACCTCGCGCTCGCGCGCAAGCGCGCCGACTCGGTCGCCGCCGTCAGCATCAGCAGGCGAGAGAGAGAGAGAGCGCTGCGCGCGCTGACTGCCCCCTGATTTTGAGACGCCGCGTCGCGACGTTTTGTCGCGGCGCGCCGCGCAGACCGGCTCTGCGCATTGCGATGGCCTGTGCAAGTTTGGGCTCAAATTGCTAGCTGTGCGCCTGTGCAGCGAGGACAAGTTGGTGCGGTTCGACCCTGGACCTTCAGCACTAGCCAGCATGTCGTGTACAATGATTGAAATTGCTTGGCCAGGGTGTGTGCGCATCAACTTCTCCGCCCGCTGCTGCTGTCGCATGCAGTGGGACCGAGGGCCAGGCGCTGCGCATCAGCATAGCTGCATCGTCTCTGCCTTCAGCATCAACCCTCGTTCTTCACATGCATATACACCTAGGGCTAGGCGCTGCGCTCCAGCACCGCTGCCTCAGCCCTGCCTTCAGCGTCGTCTCTCCTTCCTGCTTTTGCAGTTCTGTCACCATGTCAGCTTGTCACCACCAGCAACGTGGAAACATAAATACAAGGAAGAAACGGAATAAAGGAATCAGTAGAAGCAGCTCGTTGATACTTGGCAGTGCTTCAACAACTCTGTCAGGCTTTTATCAGTGTGTAAACACTGCACACGCATCTCTTTTCACTCAAACCCTCATTCTCAAGAACTGCGCCGCCGTGTCTCGCCGCCGCTGCCGCCGCTCCCCGCTGCAGCCACACGCGGTGCGACGACGACGGCGTCAACGGCGGCATCGTCACCACCACCGCAGACAGCGGCTCCGAAGGCGGCACGTCTCCCTGATTTCGAGCGCTGCCCCCGCGCGTCGCGCTGAGCGTTGACACCACTTTCGCCAGCCCTGATTTCGAGCGCTGCCCCCGCGCGTCGCGCTGAGCGTTGACACCACTTTCGCCAGGAGTGCTGCGCGTGCGGTGCGCTGTGTCGCCACAGCGCATGGCCGGTGGCAGCAGCACCAGCGGCGCCGCGCTGCATGCTCGCGCTGCGCCGTGCAAACCTCCACTACTGCTTTTGCGATGGCGGCCGCGCGGCCGGCGCAGCGCAGCGCGCAACGTTGCAAGCACCCTCTGGGAGGGGGTGGACGGGCCTGCGCGCCCACCAATCGGCTGGCCACGGTCACCAGAGAGAGCTGCGCTTGTGGCTGCGGTGGTGGTATCGTTGCACTGCAAGGGGGGGGGGGGGGGGATAGGTTGCAGGATGCGCGTAGACATGCGTTGAGGGCAGCTGCTGCTGAAGGGGCAGCCCGTGTACATACGTGGCAGTGAGGTTGTGTAGGGGAACATGGGGCGCGCGCGTCGCGTCTACCAGTCCCTCACAGGGTGTGTGGGGGGGGGGGGGGGGGCGATAATACACTTTACTCCGCCGGGGCATCGCTTGCCAACAACGCACCCCCACACAGAGCACTGCTGCTGTGCTGCACTTGCGCTTGTGACATGATCGATTGCTCAAACGCGCCTGTCGCGTCTGCCAGTTCCTCACAGGGCGTGGGGGGGGGGGGGGCAATAATACACTTTACCATGCGGCAATGCACCACCTGCACCTGCCCCTTGAGCACACAGAGCACTGCTGCTCTGCTGCACGTCCGCCACGACATGAGAGATGTGGTCAAGCATGTCGATGCAGTGAACAGCCCGGTCGGCGAGCTGTGCGCGCTGTGCGCGCTGTGCAGCAGCGCAGTGCGCATACGATAAGCAGCAGCAGCCGGAAGCAGACACACGCGCGTGCGCACCGCACAAGCTCAAACCACAAGTTTCAGAAACAGTGATGTGTTGGTTTTATTGACGTGGGGCCTCTACTGTAGCGGCGCGCGCGCGGTGACGGCAACATTGGAAGCAGCGGCACACAGTCGCAGTAGCGCGCGCACTCTGTCCCCCCCCCCCCCCCCCCGGTTTTGTGTTGAGCTTCACCTATCGCCGGGCAGCACTGAAGTGCCAGCTCTATTCGGCGCTGGTCCCGCGCGCACCACCGTTTTGGGCCCATGGCGGCATGCAGTTCGCCCCCCCCTCAGTTCTGTGTTGAGCTTCAACAATGTTGCCACTCGGCAGCGCGCTGCTGGAGTGCCCTGCCTGCCCTGTTGAGCGCTGCTGCCCTACTTGGCGCTGGTGCCGCGCGCGCTGTTCCAGCCCCAGACGACGACGTCCGGCGGGTACGATGACTCGACGAACGCGGGGTGCGCGAAGATCGTGTCCATGTACTTGTGCAGCGCGGCAAAGTCCGGGTTGATGATGGTGTTCTTGAACTGCGGCGGGGGGGGCAGCGGCGGCGACAGCAGTGTTCGCAATGAGTACGCGCACACCATTCTTTGGCGGGTATGCTTGTGACAGGGTTTGATCGCAGGTTCAAGGGAAACCGCAGCTCATTCCGCCGATGTTTTTACAATAAGAGCCACAGTGGCCAACGTCAACTTCATCAGCTGCACATGCAGCAAACTGCTGGAACATGACGCGATGCTGCACTTGTCCCCAAATGCGAGGGTGCCGACCCAGCGTGCCCAAACCCCGCACCATCACGCGGGGCTGCGCCTGACACACACGTCACCGCATCTACGGGTAGAATCCCCCCCTGTAAACACACACAAACAAATGCACGCGACCCTCCCCCCCCCCTCCTATCCGTGCCCCCCCCGCGACTCGCTCACCTGCGCGAGCGCCGTCTTGGTGTGGTACAGCTTGGGCGCGAACGAGCAGTCCGCGAGCGTCAGATCCTTGCCGCACAGGAACGGCCCGCCGTTCTTGCGCAGCAGCGCGTCGACGCCCTTGAGCTCGCTCTCTATCGCGCGCACCATCTCGGCGTCCTGCGCCGCGTCCAGGTTCTTGACGCAGCGCGCCATGAGCGGGAAGAGGCCGCTTGTGGCCTCCATCGCCTCTGCCATCTGCGCGCTCGCGCCCTGCGGCGACAGCGTCGGCTCCGGGAAGAAGTACTCGATGTAGCGCACGATCTCGGAGGACTCCGTGTACGCCTCGCCGTCGTGGACGAGGCAGGGCATCTGCGCGCAGCGCAGTTGAAGTTGGGATGAGGAGGGGGGGGGGGGGGGGGGGCAGGGGGGGCGCGCGCATGCGCTCCCTCTTCATTTTATGCGCGCTGAGGTACATAGGAGTGAGGCCATTGTAGCAGTGTGTTAGCGGGGTGTGCGGGCGCGATGCGCGCGCCGCACCGCCGCCGCAGGCAGAGCGGGTGACGCGTGCGACACGGCGTGGCGCACTCGGCGCGGTCGCCTGCAGAGGTGACATCCGCGCGGGGCGTTCGCGGCGCAGCACGGACCGCACAGCGACCGCAGCGCGCGTGAAGCGCGGCATGCTGCGCGCCGCCGTCCGTCGTCCGCCACCTCTGAATCCGCTGTGGCCGCCGATTCAGTGGTGCAAGTCCGCGATGCGCATCGCAGCGCGCGCGCTGCCGTCTGACTTCCGGCAGCTCTGAAGTTTCGCGACAGAGCTTCAAGCGCGCGCGCCTGCATGTTAAGCGCCGCTGCTCACCTTGCCCTCGTGGTCCTCGACGAGCCAGTCCGGCTTGGCGTCGGGCGCGCACGGCACGAGCGTCACCGGCAGGCCCTTGTAGCGCAGCACCATGTGCGCGTAGTGCGTGAACGGGCAGTCGCCCAGCGACTTGCTGTCCGGCCCCGCCTTGCAGTAGAGCTCCATGGTGCCGACCTGCGTGTGTGTGTGTCGGGCACGGGAGCGTGGCGGTGATGGCGCAGCGGGGAGGTGACGCTCAGTTTGAGGGGATGAGTAAGGGTGTGGGGGGGGTTGCGCGGGGGGTCGCGTATGCATTAACCGACCAGGAATGGGTGCAGCCGCAGCGGCACTGAATTGAAGCTGCGCTAATTTACGCGTGCAGCGCTGCTGCTCGAGCGTCGCTGCAGAGTGAGGTAGCGCCGCGCATCCCATCTCAGTGGCAAGTGGAATGGGGGTTTACGTGATTCCAGCCTCCATCCCTTCATGTGGTAAACACTTTGATCAAGTTTTGCTTGCGATTTCAATCGTTTTGTTCGTAAACAGAATTTGAAAAAGGATGGGTTTTAACTGTATCGAAAGGGAGTCGAACTACAGGTGATGCGCCGCACGCACTGCTAGAGTAATTGATTAATCGTGCCGCCTTTGCAGCAGTGTGTCAGCAAGCAACCTAGGTTCCTAATCCTTTCTTTGGCTTCAACAGTTTCTGTGCGAGTGTTGAGGGGGCTGCGAAGCTCAAATCGTCGACTCGGCCCTGATTCCAATTTACCTGAGTTGGCTGCGGCATTGTGCGCTGCACAAGCCACTTCTCGGCAGACCGATGCTCGGCAGCTTCTGTGCTATGTGTCCAGTGCTGCGTATAGGCCGCAGCTTTGGCGATACTACCTTGAGCAGAGGAGCCAACAGCGCGCAGTCGGAATGCCATCGGCGCTGAATGACGTAAGCACAAGAACGCGCCTACTTCGCGGTGCCTCGGCGCGCCAGGCACCGGGTACGACTACCAGACAGCGCGAAACACACCCTCGAGGTTGCTAGGCTTAACGTAGTCATTCATTGCGTGCGCGCATGGTCTGGTGTTCTTTCTTGCTGACACAGGAACGAGACCAGGCAAGTCAGCGCCTGCGCCTGCGCCCTGATCGACAAGGGTTATCGCAGCTGACAACGTGCACCTACATCTGCGCTGCTCATTATCATCAGGCGTAGCGCACTAAAGCTCGGGGGAAAAGTCTCGTTTCAGGCCTCAAGTTGAAGTTGATTTTGGCGTGCGAAACAGAGCCACCAGTGCTCTGTGCCCATGTTCGTGCGCCTGCAAGATCAACCTGCAGTTTATCGAAAAACTTAATTGCGGCAAGTTGGAGGCTTTATTTAGAGTGGCCGACGTCAAAAAGATGTTAAAATCAGGACGATCAGACGTACCGAAGCCCTGTCGGATCCGCTGAAGCATCACAGCGTCGGGCCACGATGCAGATCAGTGGCTACAGGCAGAGAGGGATGATTGTACAACGCTGAACGAGGGCACGTTGTGCGCCTGTGCCTTTCCTCTGTCCTCCTGCCATTATTTTTGACAAAGCCTCCCTGTGTCAAAGCTCAGACCCGGATGGCAATCAAAGCCAATCCTGCCCTGCGCATTTGACCAAAGCTAGGGCAGTCGGCGTGTGCAACGAAATGTAGTACTTCAGTAAATGAAGTATTCAGGTTTAAAAAGAAGACGAGGGCTTCACGGGTGTGCTCACCTCGACGCTTCCGGGCTTGGCCTGATTTTTGACCTCCTTAGGCGCGTCCTTTGTGATCTGCCCCGTCTTGACGTTCATTTCGATGACGCCGTCAGCCAGTATTTGCGCCTTAGGGCTGATCTTGAACTTCTGCGTTTCGTCAGAGACAGAACAACACCATCGGAGCAGAGGCTGTGTCAAATGCTGCGTCAACAGGCGTCCAGCAGAGGGGTCCCATGCAGCACAACTTTCAGTCGCTTGCTGCACTTTGGGGTACCTGCATTAACTGCAACTGCTGGCGCTCTTCGATACTCCAGCGCCGCAATACGTTGTATCAGATGACTCAATCGAGCATCTGCATACGGCGCTCGGGGGATGACACACGCGGAATGGACGCGCGCTGAGAACTGCTGCGGGCCCGCCCACCGCCGCAGCACTGCTCCACTGGCACCCCTCCCACCCTCGCGGAGCGCACTGCGCTGACGCCGTGCTGCGCCAGCGTGAGTTACAGTGCCCGTGTTCCAGGTTGTGACAATTGTCTGCGACAGAAATGCCGCCCCCCTGCAGTGTCCGCCAGCTGAGGGCGAGCTCCACTACGATACCGACAACGACGCTGACGCGGCTCGCATTGAGCCGCTCGACCGCTCGTTTGGCCCCTCGCGCAGGTGACTGTGGCGCCTTCGTGGCATTGCCGCAGTCATTGGCGCCTCACGTCTCGCACGCTGTGTATTTTTGTGCTATTGGCCCGTGCGCGCCAGCAGCCCCTGCAATGCTGGCACATCTTCAACAAGTACATGAACTTCGAGGCTTGCTGCCGACGTGAACGGGCTTTTATCGAGCATGGCTTGCATGGGACAAACGCGACAACATATGCATGTGCCGCAGTGCATGCTCACCATATACCAATGAACAGCGCACGCGCTGTCTCTCTGATGGTAAATTCTCGTTCCCCAACAAGCACAAGAACAAACATGCAGGCAGTCGCAGTCTGGAGCCTGTCCAGCCACGCGGTGGCGGCCTACTGTATCAGCAGCTGCTATAGAAATCCTGCAGCAGCAGCATCAGCAGCGGGCCTTCCAGGCAGACCCAAAACATGTCAAAACATGTCATGCTGCTAACCAGCGCATCATCTGGCAGAGACGCTCTGCGCTACCGCCTCAAAGCTCAGCAACGAATCTCTAGAGGACATTGTAAAGATGCTAAAGACTTGCCTTGGGCCGCACGTGCGTGTTCTTCTTTTCGCCCTTTTCGCCA
This sequence comes from Tribonema minus, assembly GCA_017506865.1. Lineage (NCBI taxonomy): Eukaryota > Xanthophyceae > Tribonematales > Tribonemataceae > Tribonema > Tribonema minus. The sequence goes on from JAFCMP010000067.1 coordinate 122,376, forward strand.
CCTTTTTTCATGGTGAGAGCTGATGAGGCTCCACGCGCCGCCACCCTCCCAGCCGCCAAGCTGTTGCCCGTGAATGCAAATCCTGAGGCCACCTGGGCTACCGCCAGCGCCACGATACCTGCACAAGCTCCCCTCATGATTGCTGCACGCGGTCTCTAGCTAGTGCTGCTGCCGTCAGAAAACATGTCATTTGGATCCAAACCTAGGTTTTGAAGTTGCCGTAGGGTGTGAGGTTCTAGGCATGACCTCTGATACACCATTGACGCCAGGATGACCAACATGGAGCTTAACGTTGTAAATTAACAGGTCTTCATCATCATGTATATACATTGACCATGTACACGCGCGGCAATCCGCCGCTTGGGGTTGCCGAAATAGCCGGACCAGCAGCTGCGAGCGTCAGGCGCCATGGGATCACTCGCCGCAACAACTTCCTGGCAAATGGCTCAGCCGTTTTGCCATATTCTGGCAGCTCATGTCGTCCAGGCTGATGCCAACAAAGGCCCTCGCGCCGCGCCACGTGGCAGCAGCTGGCACTGGCCTGCTGTTGATGATGCTCAACCCAGCTGGAGCAGGCAGTGCGCAGCATCGCCCGCCTTCCGAGGCGCCGCAGTGCCAGCATCGCCCCTCAGCAGCGGCGTCGCGCACTGTGGCACGCTGGCCGCCGCGCCCGCAGCACAGCGGCGCCGACAGAGCAGCCTCTACCACGCGCGGCACACCGCCTCGAGTGCCAGCGCCCACCGCACGCGACGCCGCGGCGCCGCGACCACGCAGCGCAGATCTACAGCGGGGCCCGCGCGCTAGCTGTGCGACGCGGCCACTGCCGCCGCGTGCACACCGTACGTGCGCGCCCCTAGCGCCGCCGCCGCCGCCGCCGCCGCTACGCCGCCGCTACGCCGCCTGCCGCTCGTCGCGGCGCGCCGCCTCGTCCGCCTCCGGCGGCACGCGCGCCATCTCCGCGTGCGCGCCGCCGAGCGCCGCGAGCATGTCGCCCCAGAGCTCCGCGCGCGCGCCCACGGCGAGCGACGGCGCGCCGCGCGCCACGACCCACGCGCCACGCCCCAGCTCCGCCTCGAGCATCCCCGGCTCCCACGCCGCGACGCCCACGACGATCTCAAAGTCGGACGGCGCCGCCTTGCGCGCCGCGAGCAGCGCGTTCGCCTTCATGAGGTCGCCGCCGACGTGGATGCAGTCCGCCGGCGCCCCTCGCTCGCCGCCGCCGCCGCCGCCGCCGTCGCTGCCGCGGTCGCGCCGCCTCCGGCCAACGCCGCCCGGCGGCGGCGTGCCGAAAGCCAGCGGCGGCAGCGGCAGCTGCGCACTGGCAGCAGCGGGCTCTGCCGGCGCGGATGACGACGTGTCGCTGCCGCCGCCGCCGCCGCCGCCGCCCTCGCCGCAGATGAGGCGGCCGCCGACGTCGGCGTAGCGGTGTAGCATGAGCACCTGCCGCACGGGGCCGCCCAAGTACACGCGGTTGTCGCCGAGGTGGTGCATGAGCAGCGCGCGCGCGCTCTCCGCGTCCTGCCAGTCCGCGGCGTGCGGCACCGCGCGCACGCGCGCGCGCAGCTGCGTGGGCGTCGGGCAGTTGACCTGCGGCGCGCGGCGGCGGCGGCGGCGCGCGCGGCGCAAGGGACACGGGGAGGTCAGATGGCGGCGGCGCGCCGGGAGGAGCGCTGCGGTCCGTTTAGCGCACCCGGGGGGGGGGGGGCAGCGTGCGGCCAGCGCACGATCAGCGGCGCGCAGGACGCGGCATGGGAAATTGCTAGCGTGCTCTTGTGCCCAGAGGCCGCATGACGTCCGGCGCCGCTCTGAAGACATGTTCGACTTCCGTGATAGAAATATCTGACATTGTGCGAAGCGCCACATGCGCTTTTTGTGACGTCTGGCGCAGGCACAAAAAACGTTTGGTTTCAGTGTTGGCGACAACTGTGTGAAGCGCCACATGCGCGAGGTGACTCACCACAACACCGCGCGTGCCGTAGTCGTCGACCTCCACCACGAGCACGACGGAGCGCTTGAAGCACTCGTCCGCCACCATCGGATGCGCGATCAGGTACGACCTGCAGCGTTGAGGCCAGCATACGCGGCAGCGGCGTCAGGGCACGCAACCAAATATTCATCGGTGCGCATCTGTACCCTCACCATGGGTCAACGCCTTGGCGGTGCACAATCCCTGCACAATTAAAAGTGAAATGTCGCCGAGCTGGGCAGGCTGGCGCTGCGGTATGCTGCATACGGGCGGGCTGTGTCATGATACTGTCACACGATCCTACTCTTGGACGGTCACACGATCCTACTCTTGGACGCCATGACCATGCCTGCTGCTAGGATGCTGCGCAGGCAACATCACCGCGTCAATAGAGCCGCATGTCGAAACTCGGCACACCAGCGGAGTGCACACATGCTCCCTTCGAAGAGTAACTGTTGCTGTGTGAGGGACGTGCAGCCGCCGGCCGCGCACTCACCCCTTACGAGCGCGTCCAACGGCGCCACCGACTGCACCTTCTTGCTGTGCTGATGGCGCGCAGCGCATGTATGTATGCATGTACCAGTGTTGTCGCGTGAGAATGTGCCTTTGTTGTCGCGTGAGAGACGCACAGCTGCTGACGGCGGGCGGTGCGTGTACGCATGTACCTCTACTTTCGAGTGAAAGACACGCAGCCGACAGTCCTGCGTGCACTCACCCCGGTACCGGCACATCAAGCGGCGCCACAGACTCCATGTTCTTGCTGACGATGACGTGCGGCGGCCTGCTGGGCACGCCCAGCTGTTGCGCCCAGCCCCACGTGCCGCGCAGCAGCCGCAGCGCGGCGAACGCCGCGCCGAGGCGCGCCGTCGCCTCCCGCTCCGGCCCCTCCCACGCAGCGCCCCCCTCCCCGTGTTCCCCCACGGGCCTCCTGAATGCGTCTCCGACGTGCTTTGCGAATGACCGCGTTATCGCCTCCGGGGTCGCAAAGCGCGCGGCGGTGGCCTGCGCGGTGTTGAGCGCCAGCGCGATCTCGTGCTCGTAGATGTGTTGGTGAGGCGGCGGGGGCGGCGGCGGGTCTTCATCGTACTGGCGGCGCCGCTGCTGCTGCGTGTCGTCGTGGATGATGAGGGCCTTGCCTGCCGGGCACCTGTCGAACTTCTTGGCGGATCTGCACGGGTTCCAGGCAGCAGCGCGCATGCGGGAGCTCTTGTGTGCAGTGCGAATGTGGCGGCAGAGCCAAGCGCGCAGCAGAGGTGTTCCTTGTGTGTAGGGTGATAGTGTGCAGGGTGATCATCTGATCATGTTGTTGGTCATGCCCTCAGCATGACAACGTCCTGTTTGAAGAATTTGGTGAGCCTGCTGAGCAGGCGCCACTTGGTAGCATGCACAACGCCTTGTTCGTGCACTGTGCAGCACAGTTGCTCGGTTGTCTGCCAAAATGTGGTCGCGTCTTATGTGCAATGCCTGAAGCTCAGGCTGTCATGCGTTTATAGCAAAATGAGCTTGATGTTGACGGTTGGCGTATTAGTGCAGGTTGCTGTGCTGTTGCTATGAGCAAATTTGACGTGTGTTTGCTGGGGACGCACTATGGCTAACCTGAGCAGGGCTCTAAACAGGGTGAGGCACACCTCCCTGTTCGGCGGCGGCATGTTTGACCTGTTGCAATTCGCGCAGCTATCCTGTTGCCAGTGCCCAGCGCTGTGGCACTCACTTCGATGAGACCTTCAAATAAAACTTCAAGTAAAACTTGAAGTAAGACTTGAAGATCCTGCGAAGTGTGTGTGCGTGCTCCTGTCAGTGCGATACGCAGAAGTTGCCAGCGCAGCATCATCGCCTTAATCGTACATCATCGAAGGCCTGAGCGCAGAAGCTTGCACCGAGCCGAGGCAGAAAAATGGGTGAAGGCAATCATGATTCCAGGCGACAAACAGTGACTGAGCTCTTAGCGCCCCGACTGTCGAGTCACTTGAGAAATCAGCAAGGCAGGCACTTTGAGCTCGATGCCGCACTATTGGAGCGCAGGAGGGTGCTGGCGGAGCAGCAACAGCAGCTAGCGCAGGCAGCTCAACCTTCTGTTCTGAACTGGAGAGAGTTCGCGGCTGGCCTGGACACCAGCGATGGTGTTGCTGCAAAGGCAAGATTGCATATGATTCTCAGCATCGCAAATACACTCCGCACATACCCATGTATACAAAATTGAAAGTGCAAGGTGAGGCATTGTTCATTTTCAACATCGTAAACTCGTGCTCTGACACACAACGGCGCTCGCGGCACTTCCGCGCACCGCGCCCTCCCCCTCTCACTTGCATCGCCGCTCGCCTCCACGCGCGCACCCACCCCTCAGGCGGCGCGCAACACCCTCACAGACTTCGTGCGGCTGGCGGCGGACGTCGCGCAGGGCGGCGCCTTCGCGGAGGCGGACCGCACCCTCTTCGCGGCGCTCACCGCGGGCGACGGCGCGGCGCGGCAGGCGCGCCGCGAGCTCGAGGCGGCGGTCGGCCACGTGGACGCCGCCAAGTGGAAGCGCCTCGTGGCCGCGGCGAGGGAGCTGCAGGCGTGGCGCGCGGCGCGGCAGCGCGAGAAGGCGGCGGCCTCTGGCGCCGCCGCTGCTGCCGCCGCAGAGCAGCAGGAGTGGGGCCTGGATCTGGACATTGATGTCACGCCGCGCGAGCTGCCGCGCGACGACGCCGCGCTCATCGCCAGGCTCGATGCGCTGCTGGCGTCCGCTGGCGACGAGCCTCCGCCGCCCGCTGCCGCCGCCGCCGCGGCGCCGCCGCCGCCGCCACCAGAGCCGCAGCCCACCCGCGCCGCTGCACCCAGCGCCGGCGGCGCCACAGCAACGTGGCTGTTGGAGCGCTGCGCGGCGCACGCGGCGCTGGGCCTGTCCGCGCTGCCGCCGCGCGACCTCGCGTCGTCGATCCTCGGCGCGGCGCACGCGGCCGGCGGCGACGCGCACGCGCTGCAGGGGCCGCTGTTCGACCTGCTGGGGGAGGCGGGGCTGGAGCTGGTGATGGAGGTGCTGGAGCGCGCGACTGCGCTAGCGGGCGTAGATGCGTTGGAACTGGAGGCAACGGCGGGCCGCAGGGGCGGCGGCGCGGCAGCCGCGCTGCAGCCGCGGCGGACGGCGCCTCCGCCGCAGGCGCGCGCGGGTCCCACGTGAGTGCCCTTGTTGCGTACGGTATTGAATGCTTCAATTGGAGGCGCTGAGTTTGGGTGGTGGCTCTCGCTCATCGCATCGTGTTGGATGTCGAGAAGCGCACAAAGCGCGGACGGAGTGTGCTGAGACAAGCGCTCGCCGCCAGCGCTGTTGCAGGAATAAGCGCGGCCAGCGAGCCGCAGCCAGCTGCAGCGAGCCCTGTGGCACGGCACGGCGGCGGAGAATGAGACTGCGTACACAGCCGGTGCGCCGGCGCTTGGAGAGCGTGTTGCGGTGCTACGCCGTCTGGGCGCTGTTGCTTGATGCAGCATGATGGAAGTAGTCACCATGGCGACATCTGCGTTGTGGCGACAGCTGCGTTGCGAGCCCAATGCAAAAGCCAGTAACCCTGCAGCAGGGACGCGCCTGCTGGCACTGCGGGCTCTTGCTTTGGCAATGAGGTGTGCCGTGGCCGCTGGGCGCATGGCGTCGCTACAAACCGCTCTGCGCGGCGCTGCGGGGGGCACAGTCGTCTGAGCGCTGCTGCTCAATGCTGCAGCACGCTGGGAGCAACGCTGACAGCGGCAGCTGCTGCCGCGGGCAAAGCGAGAGCTGTCAGTGGACGCCGTTTGCGCGACGTATGCAGCGGCAAAATGCGTGATTGATGTGATACGAGCAAGCGTCTTGGGGCGCCGCACGCCTGCGCAGACACCGTAGGCACATGCAGTGTAGGATAGGTTAGTGTCATGGAATCGCATCAAAAGATCGTAGAGCAAGGCGTGGTCAGCCGCAAATGGCTTCCACCAATAAACTTCATAGTCCGTCACAACATGCTGGAGTGCCACGCGTCCGCCGGGCTTGCAGCGCCGGCGCGCTTCACGGCGTCGACGACCTGTGCCAAAAGTGCGCGGCGGCTGTAACTGTCCCCTGACACTTTGATGCTGAGCACTGATGCAGTCTGCGCGCAGTTGCGCCGTTTACGCTGACTCGAGCTTAAGTGCGTGTTGTTGTCGTGGTGTCTGTCGCGGATCTCGCAGCGTGGGGGCGCAGATCACCATCAAGACCACGTCCGAGATCGAAGCGGAGAAGCAGTGGCGCAAGGTGAGCCCGCAATTCAAGATTGCTGAGCGTCTTCTACTCTGACGTACAACGTTGACTTTCGTATGCATTTATTAGCTTCTGTGTTGCACGTAGTTGTGCGTGCAGGGGTTTTGCGCTCATTGACCCCCTGCCTGCCCATGCAGTCGCATGTCGGTGCTGTCGCAACTTGCAAGTTCGTCTGCGCCAGGCAGAACCACACCAACCTTTCACCAACAAGGCCGCCGACATGCAGACTCGGGACCCGCAGCATGCACAGAAACAACAGCTCAGCCCATCTTGAAACTGTCCTGTTTTCTGCAGTCCAGGACAGCGCGCGCGCGTCATCGCAGCGTGCGCCGTTTCACCGTCGTCGCTGGCCACCAACCACTCCGCAAGGGCAGAGCGCTCCGCGCACGCTCGCTGCCGCCGCCGCCGTTTCCATCGGCATCGCCACGTAACTGCCGGCACAGCGCTGACGTCAACGCCTCCCCCCCTTCCCCCTCTCTCCCCTCGCCGCAGGAGCAAAAGCGTCAGGGCAAGGCCGCCGCCGCCGCCGCTGCAGCGGGCGCGCCAGCGGGCGTGCCCGACTGGCTCCAGGCCATCGGCTTCGACGAGCAGTACCTCGCGCAGGAGAGGGCGCTGGGGCTGCAGGGCGGGGCGCTGCCCCCGGGGTACCGGTACGACCCAGGTGGGTGTGGAACTCTCTTCAGCAGCCAACAACATCAAACATTCCATCCAGTATATTCGAGCCATGCATACACAGATGAGGTGGTGATCCGCACGATACCGTGGTCTCCCGCGACAAGCGACGGGGCCTGCGCCACGCGCGTATCGCACGCAGCAGCCAAGTTGCTGTTGAAGCTGGCCTTCGCCGGGGTACCGGTACGACCCAGGTGGGTGACGCTCGTCGCTGTGTGCTGCGCCTGGTGTCCTTCGCAGGTTGTTTCGCGAACAGTATCACGCCACCGCAAAGATGAAACACAGACTCACATCTTTTCGCAAACAAAAAAACAACACCTCATAACCCAGGCCGCCCAGGCGCTGACTGGTAGTCTATCCCCGTGACGTTCGCCGGGCCTTGCCGTAATGCGGTGTGCCGCCGAAGGGGCGAGAGCGCGGCGCACGGCGGAGCGGGGCTGCTGACAAGGGCGCTGGTGCCGCCACCGCTGCTGCGAGGGCAAAGTGCTTCCGGGGGCGCAGCGCGCGCTCCTCTTGTCGTGCGGGTGACGGCGGCATGCGTGTCGCGTGCGGACACGCGCGATGCAGTCCGAGCGCTGCCAGCGCCGCCGTCGCACCCTCCTCTCCGTGGCGCGTCCTCGCACCACCGTTGCCGCAGGCGAGCGCGCCTGCACAACGGAACAGCGGCGCCAACTGCAACCCCCGCATGCGTGCGTACACGATTCTGAAACAGCATCCGTGACTGAACCCCCGCACTTCCAGTGGGTGCAGGCCCAGCGCGGCACACCCTCCCCTCCATACCCGCAGAGCTGGTGGTCCTGGCCCCGGAAGGCACGCGAGAGTACCACGAGCAGCGCGGCGGCCTGCCGACTGCGCCCGCCGCATGCTCGCACACACAGTTTTGAGACAGCGTCTGTGGCTGAACCCCCCCCCCCCCCCCCCCCCCCTTCCCCATTTCAAACACAGAACTGGGGGTCCTGGCCCCGGAGGGCACGCGCGAGTACCACGAGCAGCGCGGCGGCCTGCCCGCGGACGCCACCAAGACGGTCGTGCCGGGCGAGTACGAGGAGGTACACATCCCAGCGCGCAAGCGCAGCAGCGCTCAGCTCGACACGTCGCGCCTCGTCCCCGTCGCCGCGCTCGAGCCGTGGGCGCAGACCGCCTTCCAGTGAGTGCGCGAGCGCGCAAACGCATACCTGGCTTTATGTACAAGTAAACATATGTGTGTATGTTTCGATTGCGGCGGCGACGCCGCGTGCGCACTCCTCCCTGCACGGCGCCAGCGGCGCAGTCGCGCAGCCATTTCGCAAAGCTTGCTCAGTCGCAGCGTCACCACTGATGCGTGTCCCCTACCCACACACACAGCACTGCACGACGAATGGACTGACATTTGGCCCTGTGCCCCATCGTCGCCGCGCGCGTGCGCGTGCAGGGGCACCAAGCGTCTCAACTCGATGCAGTCGCAGGTGTTCGAAGTCGCCTACAACAGCGCTCAGAACATGCTGGTGTGCGCGCCAACGGGCGCGGGCAAGACCAACGTGGCCATGCTCGCGCTGCTGCAGCTGGTGAGTGCTCATACTCCCTACACCTTCATGCCAAAACATTGTACTTGAGGGGGGGTATCGAGTGGTGACGCTGGCGTCGTGGCGTGCTGTTGTGCGGAAGCATCCGACTCACACAAGTCGGCACTCTACCGATCACGTCCTTGTCGTTTTCCAGACGTGCACGGAGGCGGCTGCCGCTGCAACGCGCGGTCCTCAGGGTTAGGGCCAGGGTTGAGCAAGATGACCGCTCTGCCTACGACCGCATGCAAGAGGGCCACTGCACGATGCGTTTACTGATGCTGCTGCGGTCGGACAATGCGCAGCAGCGTCGCCTTGTGCGGCATGTGACGTGTGCGTACTGCTCGCACACGTCGCAGCTCCTCAGAAAGACAGCGGCGCACGGCGCGTCACGAGCACGCTGCTGGCGCATGTTGCGGATGCGATGCCCTGCCGCCGAGATGTCGGTACATGACAGCCGCTCTTGTCCATGCTGACCTAGGGACAGAATTAGGGTCAGGCGCTGGCGCCAGCTATGCACCACGCAGTGCAGTCACCGCACAGCACAAACATCCGCATCGTGTCGTGATAGGTACCGTCAGATGATGATGTGGCATGTATTGTCATCAGCTTATGGTCTGGAGCGACGGGTGCCGCACTTTGCCCGCGCACTTGGCGTTGGTTGCTGGCCGGCATGCAGTGCAGCGCCCTCGCAGCGAATCTGCAGCAACGCAAAGTCTGCGGATTCATTGCCGACTGCTGACATGACACACCAGCTCGCTCGCTTAATGTCGCCTGTGCTGGGTGCTGCGCTGCATGATTTTTGCCCCCGAGTGCTTGACAGTGTTGCGAGTGCTCAACATCACCTACAACTTGTGGTGCCGGCGGCGGTTGTAGCCGTCTCTGGGAACTTGGCGCTCTTTCCTGCCACTTTTTTGCATGCCAGCCACCGGCAATCTGGTGTGTTTCACGACATAGTAGAGTCTGGTATAACATTGGCTTCTGAGTGCGCACAGCAGCCACGCTTGGCTGTGCTACTTAACTGTACTTAACTGACAGCATCGCTAGTTCAACTTGTACCTTGCGGAGCGCTGCACTGATATGAGACACACGTGCATGAGGTGCGATGACGCTGAATCGCCTCCGCACACACATGTCAACTGACGGCTGTGCACTCGTTTTCGCCCCCATTGGCGGTTTCGCAGGTGAAACGGCACATGCACAATGGGCGCGTGGACCGACATGGCCTCAAGGCCGTATACGTGGCCCCCATGAAGGTACGTCAATTTACATGATGTATCCCCCCCCTCCTTCGTCGGCTGCCTGTGGCATGCACACGCACTCCGCCCTTCAGCCGTAGCTTGATGCTGGTTTTACTTTAGCCATTTTGTACCGGTGAATCGCACTGTTGATCCTGTGGTTGCCTTGGGGCAGCGACATGAGGAGCGCTTGTCACTTCGCACTGCACGCATTGGTTTGCTGCGTGTGCCGCACTGTGCGCACGATCACGACCGTGGCGCGTGTCGGTCGCACTCTCGTGCCGCCGCCACCAGCGTGCGGACCTGCGCTAGCTGCAGCATTGGGGTTGGGATCGGGGTTAGGCGCCAGGGGTTGTCCGCGTACCGAAGTCTGCGCTGCTGCCGGTGCTTGCCGCTGCGTCCCAGCGTGCTGCGTCGATGGTGACGCGCGCTGCGGACTGCAACCTGTCGCTGGCGCGTTCAGCGGCGTTGTTCACGTCCAGAGCGTTTATTCTGCAGTGCCAAGCGCAGGGCATCAATACGTATATGTATATATATATGAATGATCTCCAGTACATCTTTGCCTCTACGGAATCCATGCAACCAGATCAGTCACGCGTTCGCTGCTCTTAGCTGCTCCCACTCGGACGCTGGCTGAGGGCCGGCGGCCCTAGCGTTAATGTCAGGCCAGCAGCGGCGGCCTTGGGGCCTCGCAGCAAAATGTAACAAGGGCAACGCTCGCAATTGCCTCATTGTCTTCTGCTGGTGATAAGGTGGTTTGTGAATACGCTCTGCCTTTCCTTGTGTGCTATCATCCGCTGCTGGTGAGGTGCTGAACGCTTGCCTTTGCCGCGTGTGCTGGTTGTTCCCGCGCAGGCGCTCGCGCAGGAGGTCGTTGCCAAGTTCAGCCAGCGCCTCAAGCCGCTGGGCCTCGTCGTCAAGGAGTACACGGGCGACATGCAGCTCACCAGGGCGGAGGTATGTAAGTAGGTTTCGCGCGTACATACAACATCTCGCGTACATGTTGTAGTATGTTATGCCGCAAAAGCATACTCAGACCAGTGTTGAGGCACCGCACCTCACCAGGGCAGAAGTTTGTGCACATGAATGATGCTTACCGGATTACACAGACGAGCGATGAGGCACGCCGCAGCGCTCTGCTGCGCGTGAATGCGCTGCGCCGCGCTCGGCGGTGCGTGGCACGCCCACGTCCTCTGAGCTGTGTAGAGCGCTCCATTCTGTCGCTTCTCCAATGCAGACGCCGCTAGTGGTCTGGGTGGAGTGTGGTGTTGCTGTGACCTCATGCGGCGCCGTCAGGGGTGCGCTGTCGACTGCTGGGGGTGAACTTCAACAACTGCTGCCGTAGGTGACGCACGTCCGCGCGTGCCAGCATAAGCGCACGGCGCCTCCGTCACTCACTTCTGAGCGCTGAGCGCGCAAAAAAAAGCTGTTGTAACCGCCGCAGCGTCGTACCAGCGGGTTTCATTGCAGGCGGGAGAGTTCTCAAGCAGGTGCACCACGCCAACATCATGTCACCTAGAGCTCTACGATCTTTTGATTCGTTTTCATCATGGCCACACGCCCGAAATGTGGTTCGCATAGGCATGAGTTCCGTAAGCGACTGCCCCATGTCGCCGCTCTCATGCCCAGAAGTGGGACGCACAGGCATGAGTGCAAGGAGCGACTGACTGACTGACTGACCCGTGTCTCTGCTCTGATGCCCTGCAGGTGGAGGACGCCAACGTGGTGGTCACCACGCCCGAGAAGTGGGACGTCGTGACGCGCAAGGGCGGCGACGGCGCGCTTGTGTCGTCCGTCGGGCTGCTGCTCATCGACGAGGTGCGTCACGCTTGAAGAAGCGCTTGAAGTATCGAGGCGTGGCATCTACGAGTGGAGTCCGCCGGTAGCGCGCTGCGCGTGCTCCGATGCACCGGTTAGATGCTGCGGTCAGGTGCTGCTGCTTGAAGCCTGTGCGCTGCCGCAAATTCTGCTGCCCCGAGCACTGCCGCTTGCGCTGCTGCTGCATGGCCCGAACCCGAGCCCTGCCACGCCATGACCGCCGCCTCTCGCGCGCCGGGCGCGCCCGCTGACGGACAACAGGGGCGCCGCGGCTCACAACAGCCTCATATGATGCGCGCGTGCTGGTACGACATACGATGCTTGAGCGCTGCTGCTCATTACATGTATACGGTGTCTTCGCGCTACTGCGCTTTATTATGCCTGAGCACTCATCTTCATGCTCTTTGCTTGAGTGCTGCTGCTTGATGTTTAGTAGTATACAATATCCAAGCGCTGCTGCATGAACTGGTGTTTGAGCACGACCACTTGCCCCCCCCGCCCCCCCCCCAGGTGCACCTGCTCGCGGACGAGCGCGGCGCCGTCATCGAAAGCGTCGTCGCGCGCACGCGCCGCATGGTGGAGTCCTCGCAGCGCTTTGTGCGCATCGTCGGACTCTCGGCGACGCTCCCCAACTACAAGGACGTCGCCGCGTTCCTGCAGGTGCGCGCGAGCCTACCTACCCTTGAGTTTGAACTAGGGTTAGGTGTAGGGCTCCTAACTCTATCCCTAACCCTGTCGGCAACGCTCCCCAACTACAAGGACGTCGCCGCGTTCCTGCAGGTGCGCGCGTGAATGCATGCGTGCATGCCTACCCTTGCGTTAGGGTCAGGCTTGGGGCCAAACCCTAACTTGTGCTAGGGTTAGGGTTAGGCCTCATCGTGACCCATGGGGGTAGAGTGAGAGGTTAGGCCTAATCTTAGGGTTCGAGTTCGGGTTAGAGGTAGTGTGGTAGCATCGCGTGTCCCCTATGCTTGGGGCTTGCTGAGCAGTTAAAAGTGGGAGCGTCACCTGCCTTGCATGCACTTGCACAATTTAAACACGCTTGCACGGTATCTGGTGGTAGGGCGTCTCCTTGCTGGCCAGTGGGCCTTCTGGGGGGCCGAGAGGCCCCGCGCCTCAACATTAGGGGTTAAGCCTAAACCTAAACCTAACCCTGTCGGTGACGCGGCTACGAGGGTGTCGCCACCTTCCTGCGGGATTCGTATGCACACCTGCCCTGCGGCCACGGCGACGAGAGGGCTGCCTTCAGCACCGGCGTCGAATGGCAATGAGCTGGCTTCTGTAAGCGTTGATATCGTTGCCGGATCTCCGACAGCAGCGCTGCGAGCGCCGTCGCTCGCGCGCGCACGGCGCTCTTCATTGTGCTCGCGCTGCCGCCGTCGCCGCCTGCTGAGCGCTCGTGCGCAGAGCGACTTGCCGCCAACCCTTGCTGAAGTGAATTGTGCTAATTTGTCGGCGCCAGCCGCCCCCTCTGCCTGACCCTCACCTAACCTTGGCATACACGTACTCCAATTGTGCAGACGTGGCATTGCGTCATCTCAGCTGCTCTCATGACGACATTGTACTTTCACTGCGCTTTGTTCGTCAACAGACGCTCGTAAGGTGCCTGCATCACCAGCATCAGGTGCTTGTTAGATGCTTGAATTACCAGCACGGTTTGGCGTGATGCGCGCGCAGGTGCGCGTCGGCGACGGCGGCGGCCTGTTGACCTCTGTAGTGCTTCAATGAAAGGACCTACTTCTCTTGTTTCCAAATCACCTGTTATATCCTTTTGATGCCTGAACTACCGGCGCGACGCGGCGCGACAGCACGCACAGGTGCGCGTCGGCGACGGCGGCGGCCTGTTGGCCTCTGTAGTCCTTCAACGAAAGCACCCACATCTCCAATTTCTTGATCATCTCTTCTATCCATTTGACGCCTGAATTACCGGCGCGACGTGGCGTGATGCGCGCGCACGCAGGTGCGCGTCAGCGATGGCGGCCTGTTGATCTCTGTAGCGCGTCAATGAAAGGACCTACTTTCCCTATATCTATATCATCTTTTATATCCTTTTGACGCCTGAACTACTGGCGTGATATGCATGTGCGCGCGCAGGTGCGCGTCGACGACGGCGGCGGCCTCTTCTACTTTGGCCCCGAGCACCGCCCCGTGCCGCTCGACCAGACGTTCATCGGCGTCGTGGAGAAGCAGCGCATGCGCCAGATCGCCAAGCTCAACGCGATCGCGTTCGAGCGCGCCGTGCAGTCGGTGCGCGTCGGGCACCAGGTCATGGTCTTCGTGCACGCGCGCAAGGACACGGTGCGCACCGCGCAGGCGCTGCTGGAGCTCGCGGCGCGCGAGGGGAACCCCGATGTGAGCGCTGTCACGCGCGCGTTGCTGCGTAATTGCTGTTAGTTGAGTTGTTTATCATCGCTCAGGGCGCGAGAAAGCCCAGGTGGTTTGCTCATCTTCGCAAAGGGCGCAAAGAGGGCCCAGGTGGTTTGATGTCGAGCTCGCTGTGTCAAGCGCGCCACCACAATTCACATGTGCCTTGTGACAACGTGCCTCTCATCTCGATGCGCATTGATGATGAGTGATTGAGTGGGTGCCATTACGGCACATGCAGTCTGCTCCATGAACAACCGACTGCCCTTGCGCCGCCGCCCGTTCAACCGCGCTTGCCCGCACTGCGCTCCCGTGACCGCAGGAGTTCGCCATGGAGGGAGTTCGCCATGGAGGGCGCAGAACCCTGCGCCAACCCCAATGCTGAGCACTGATTCAGCGCATGCTATTCAACACTTGACGGCACATGCAGACTGCACTCGAGAGCTCGCCGATGAACCAATTCCCGTCACGCCGCTGCCCGGCTGCTCCCGCGTACATCTACTCCCGTGACCGCAGGAGTTCGCCATGGAGGGCGCGGACGCGCGCGCGAAGCACGAGGCCGCCGTGCTCAAGAGCCGCAACCGCGAGCTGCGCCAGCTCTTCGCGTCCGGCGTCGGCTGCCACCACGCCGGCATGCTGCGCTCGGACAGGTAGGCGGAGCGGCCGGCGGCGGCAGCTGAGCCGCGCTGCGCGTGCCGCGCGCTCGTTGCGAAGCGCGCCCTCCATGTGGTTCTGGCACTGGAGGGAGGGTTGCTGCATTGAAAGTTTCAATTCTTCTGCTGCGCCTGCATGCAGCGCGGCGAGCCAACCCCTTTCAGGCCGCATTGCATGTAGTTCTGAATAACGAGCGTCGCGCGCCGTCAAAAGCGCTGGGGCCGGACGGGCGACCCGTGCAGCGCGGCTCCGCTGCCCCATGTACACCGTCGATGGCGTTATGTGTGCACGCGCGCTCCGGTGGCGAGCCCGCTGACTACTCTGCTTTCTCTTCTTTGTACTACTTTGAACAGATAGAAACAGCAGGGGCAGCTCCCCCCCCCCCCCCCCCCCCCCCCAGCACGTGGTGAAACCCCGGGCGCAGATCGTGCAGGTCGCTGTAGTCGTGCAGAGGGCTGTCGTGCTGCGGAGCTCACCCTTGCCTTCGCGGCGTTCGCCGCGCCTCCTTCCGCGCCGCCGGGCGCTCATGCAGCGTGCTGTCTTGATCATGGTTCGCGGACAACGCTCAACGACCTCTGTGCGCAGTGCCTGCTGCTGCCGCCGCTGGCTCCACGCGCGCGCCGCACAGTGCGCTCACGGAGCGCGCCTTTGAATACGGCGCCCTACGCTCGCTGCTGCTGCTGCTGCTGCTGCTGCTGCTGCTGCGCGCCGCCGGACGCTTACGCAGCGTGCTCACCTTAGAGGAAGGGAAAAAAACACAGTTTGCGCACAACGCTCAACGAAATCTGTGCGCTGCGTCCGCCGCCACCGCTGCCTCCGCGCAGGGTGCTCACAAAGCGCGCCTCTGAGGACGGCGGCCTGCGCCTGCTGCTGACGCAGCGTGCTCGCCTGTAAGAGAAAACATGATTTTTTGCGCGCAACGCTCAATAACTTCTGTGGGCGGTGCCCGCTGCCGCCGCTGCCTCCGTTGCAGGGGGCTCACGGAGCGCGCCTTTGAGGACGGCGGCCTGCGCCTGCTGGTGTGCACGGCGACGCTCGCGTGGGGTGTCAACCTGCCCGCGCACACCGTCATCATCAAGGGCACCGAGGTGAGCGCCTTAGGGTTAGGGTGAGGGTTTAGAGTTGGGATTAGGTTTACGGTTAGGTTTAGGGTTAGGGTTAGGGTGCTAGGCGCGCGGCATCGGCGCAGCGGAGGGGCTGCTCGAGCGCGAAGGGCTCAAGTGCAAGAGTGATGGTGTCGCTGGGTTATGTTCTATTCAGGATGGTACAGAAACATACAGAAGGCCTACACCAATAACCCAAGGCGCTATCAGAACGCAGCATGTAGTGCCGCCGAGCAGTGCGTCGCTGCACACCTATGTACACCAACACCCCAAGGCGGTAGGCCTATCAGAACACAGCGTGTAATGGCGTCGAGCAACGCGGTGCTGCAGAAGGGCTGGTCTCGCTTCACCTCGCCCAGCAGCGCTCAATCACCGCGCAGCGGTAACCCTGATGTTACATAGCCCAAAACGGCGCGACAGCACCCCTGGCACCGATTGGTTTGTACAACTGTGTTTAGGCTTTGTATATGCCTGGAAAGTTGGAGCATCAGAACGGCACTAATGAAAACTTCAGTCGTCAGAGACAAAACAAAACAAGGAGGCACTCTGACCAGCGACTCGCGCCCGGTTTTCAACCGCTCGTCGCGCAGTGTACAATCACAACAATCACTGCGCAGCACGGCGCAACAGCGGCCCTGGCACCTGTCTGAGGCACTCTGAGTGCTGACTCGCGCACAAACTTCTACCGCTCGTCCATCGCGCAGGTGTACAACCCGGAGAAGGGCGGCGCGGAGGACCTGAGCATCCTCGACGTGCTGCAGATCTTCGGGCGCGCCGGGCGGCCGCAGTACGACACGTCCGGCGAGGCCATCCTCATCACCACGCACAAAGTATGGATGGCGGCGGTCATCGACTCACCTGCTGTTGCCGTGACCACAGGCTTTGCGTAACTATGATCAGAAATAAACCTGGGTGAACTTGTTGACGAAATGCGGATGTATACGCCTGAAGGTGCCTCAGGGTTAAGTTTAGGTAGCCCTAACCTAACCCTAACCCTAACTTAGCACTCAACGACTGGCGAGGCCATCCTCATCACCACGAACAAGGCATGGCAGCAGTCATCAATCTCAGTACCTTCAATGCTGCGGCCTCGAGCTCATGCTCCAATGGCCACGAAAGAACTGCGTAGAACTTGTAAATGGCAGATGAAGTACCTGGAATACTCAGCGTCGAACGGCAGAACGGGCAGCCGCAGTACGACACGTCCGGCGAGGCCACCCTCATCACCACGCGCAAGGCACGGACAGGGCAGCGGTCGTCGATTCACCTCTTTTTACCGCTGTCACGAGTCCTTTGACCAGAAACAACTGGGTGAAGTGTATAAAAATGGGGATGACATACCTGAAATGTCAACACATGTCGTCGGCGTCTAATGGCAATGAGTTAAGTGCCGCCACGCAGACTCGGTAGCGTCGTTTGACGCTTGCTGTTGCCGTGCGACGTCGCTCATTGCTGCCTTACGACGTGCCTGTCTCGAAGATCAGCTCGTGCCAGGCTTTGAGTTGAGCTGCGCGCACAACGCCGCGTCAGTATAAAAAAACTGCTTCGATGACGTCTTGCGTAACTGCCTGCAACTGTCAATGCCTCCACCGCTGCCTGGCGCTCCTTGCGCGCACGACGCCGATTTACTTCAACCTTGCAGTAGACATAACATGAGTGAGTGCCTGTGACTGCAATGTGCTGCGCCGCGCAGAGCCGCGACCACCACCTGGCACTGCTCGCGCGCGCAACGCCGATGCACTCCAACTTCACAACACCATATGCGTAACCAACCGCCTGTAACTGTCATGCGCCGTGCAGAGCCTCGACCGCTACCTGGCGCTGCTCGCGCGCGCGACGCCGGTCCAACTTCAATAATCATTGCGTAACTGCCTGTAACTGTCATGCGCCGCGCAGAGCTTCGACCGCTACCTGGCGCTGGTGGCGTGCGCGACGCCGATCGAGTCCAACTTCATCGACTGTCACGCCATTTGAGTCCAATTTCATCAACTGTCACCAACATACTGATCGAGTCCAATTTCATCAAGACATCGTGCCTAACTGCCTGTCACTATCATATCACTGTCATGTGCAGAGCCTCGACCGCTACCTGGCGCTGCTCGCGCGCGCGACGCCAATTGAGTCCAACTTCATCAAGGCGCTGGAGGACCACCTCAACGCGGAGGTGGCGGCGGGCACGGTCACCAACGTCCGGGAGGCGGTCATGTGGCTCAGCTACACGTACCTGTACGTGCGCATGCAGAAGAACCCGATGGCGTACGGTGCGTGGCAGCGCCGAGTCGAAGTTGGAGTCCCTCGTTCGTGCACCGCCTGCTCGCGCGCGTGCGTGCGTCACAGCCCTTGCAGCGAGTGGCAGCGCAAGGGGTGGTGCGAGTAGCTCGACGCGGGCGGGGGGGCGGGGGCAGCCCCGTCGTTTGTAGCAAGTTGAAGGCTTGAGCTTCAGTTCGCTGTTCCAGCGCTCACACGTGTCGCTGCGATTGGCACGTACGCAGGTGTGACAGATGACATGAAGCGCGGCCGTTCCGCTCGTGGAGGCAGAGGTTGACAGATCGTGCACGGAGCGCCGCTGTGATCGACCTCTTCTCAAATGAACACACACCGCCTTGCACGATTCCCACCGATCTGTACCCCGCCCCCCCCCCCCCCCCCCCGCGTCACCCCCCAGGCATCAAGCTGGCGGACGCGGAGGCGGATCCGCGCGCGGAGCAGCGCCGCAAAAAGCTCATCCTCGACGCGGCCGCTGTTCTGGACGACCGCCGCATGATCCGCTACGACGCGCAGAGCGGCAACCTCGCGTCCACGGACCTCGGCCGCGCCGCGAGCCACTTCTACATACAGCACGAAAGCGTCTTCCGCTTCAACAAGGGGATGAAGGTGGGGGGCGGGGGGGGGCGGTGGGAGCGTGTGCGTGCACGTGTCTCTGCGCGCTGAGTGTCGGTCCCGTGTGCGCGGGCGTACGCGGTGTGGTGGCGGGCGTTCTCGGAGGAGGAACGTCACTTGCTGTTGATGTGTTGCTGTTGAAGTGTCGACCCCCTGTCGTCGGGAGTGTCCATTGAGCTCGCTGCCATGGACATTGGCCGCACCGCCCCCTTCACGCGTGCGCATGGGCAGCGTCAGGGCGGACTGGCTGTGTTCTGGCCAGGGTGTCAAGGCGGGCGGGGGCGGGCTGCGCTCGCATCTGTCTGCGCGCAGCAGTTGCGTTCGCCCGAGCGCTGCAGCACGCATGCTGTACTCACATCCATGCACAGTGGTAACTGCACACGCCAGTGGAGCGTCACCAGTTCCGCCGCGGACCTTGGCCGAAACGCGCGAACGCGCTTTGAGCGGGGCACGAGAGCACGGCCAGGCGCGTGTTGACGCGGGGCATTTGTGGGGTGCGACCCTCTCGGTGTGCGTGCGCGCAGCGCCGATATGCACTTGAAGATACGAGCACGGCGTGCTTGCGGCACTTCACAAGTGCACATGCAAGGCGTCCCTGTCTGCAGAAAACAACCTCAAGGCGAGATTGTGGCTTGAGAAGGCTTGGATGGGCCCTAATTACCCGCCCCTCCCCCCGCCCGCCCCCCCATATGCCCGCGCCAATGTGCACTCCCCTCCTGATGCGACACCGGCTCACTGCTGCGCCCCCCCGTTTTCCCTTGCGCCGCCGCGTCCGCGCGCAGCAACAAATGAACGACGCCGCTGTGGTGGCGCTGGTGTGCCTCGCCAGCGAGTTTGACCAGATACGCGTGCGCCCCGAGGAGCTGAAGGACCTGGACGATATGAGGGCCAGGTGCGTCACAAAGTCTCTGTCGTACGTGTGGCAGGGCTCAGCGATGTATGCGTGACAGCGCTCTGCTGTTGCAAGGACCGCGACGACCTCAGGGCCAGGTGCGTCGCGCTCCCACGCGCACGCGCGTGCTCGATGCATGCGTGACAGCGCTCTGTTGTTGTAGTGCTCAGCAGGTGACGCGCAGTCGCTCTCTGGCACGCCGCGCGCGGTCAAAGAGGGGGGGGGGTGTCATGGCAGGGGTACTGAGGGCAGCGAGAGCGTCGCCGTGTGTGCTGCTGCGTTAGGGTTAGGGATAAGGTTCATCTAGCCCTCGCCCTACATCTTCGCTGGGGTTGCGGGACCGTTGGCGATCGGGAGGGTGCACTGGGGTGATTCTGCTAGGCGCTCTGGTTACCATCTCTGAATGTCAATGCTGGTACCCGCGAGGGGACACGAGTGCTAGCAGGCGCGCAGTCGTGCGCTGTCTTGCGCAGCAGCGCTGACCAGCGGCGCTGATCACTGACCCGGGCAGCAGCAGTGCCCAGTGGAGCGCGCCCAGCACGGCGATCGGCGCGCTGGCGGCGCATGCTAGATGGCGGTCTCGACGAGTGCGCGACGAATCGCCGCGCCTGCACTGCTCCTGCAGCATCATCTTGCATGCCTGTGGAGGAGGCTGGGCTTGTAGCGGGCCCCTGAGTACATGATCGCGCAGGGGGCCGTCGCCGAGATGTTGTTTGCACGTTGTGTCCTGTGAGCGGCGCCAGACTGGGCCAGGGCAGTCGTCGCCATCTGTGACGGCTCGGTTGCGCCTTGCTGCCGCCGACCATTTCACTCCCCCCCCCCCCCCCGTCTCCCCCCCCACATGTGCACCTCAATCCCCCCCTCCCATCATTCAGGACGTCAGGCAGCGTTGGCCATACTCGGCGCCAGCGCAGGCCCCTGTCTCATGTCGCGGCGAGTCCGGCATGAGCACGAGCGCCACCACACGTTCCGTTGGAGGAGTCAGCGCCGTGTGCGCGTCCCGCACAGTGCGTCGCGGCCAATGATGAAGCCCCCCCCCCCCCCCCGGTCCCTGCCCCATCGCATTTGCCGCTGCGTGTACACCGCGCGCCCGTCACCGCACCTGAAACTGCCATCGATCCTGGCGGTAGTCCCCCATTCTTGTTCGCGCTGCCTTTTTTTCGCTTGCCTCGTCGCTGAGAGTCCGACTGTAGAATCCTCGTCACAACGCCCTTCCTCGACGAGTCTAACTGAAGTAGTTGCGAAGTAAGCCTCTTTTTGTGACCCCCCGTTTCCCCTCATGAAAACCCCTGTTGTGCGCGCAGCTGCCCGCTGGACATCAAGGCGCCGCTGGACGACTCGGCGGGCAAGGTCAACGTGCTGCTGCAGAGCCACATCTCCAACCAGCGCTCCGCCAACTTCACGCTCGTCAGGTACGTAACCGCCGCGAGCACCGACGCGCCGGAGTCGTTTGATGTTGTCCGACGCATCATCACATGAACTTACAACTTCAAAATTGAGTTGGCGATTGGCTGACGACATGTAGCGGAAGCGCTGGCGTGCCATTGCATCGACGCGCAGCTTCAGGCAGCGCTGCTGCTTTCCTGAAGGTGCGGTGTCTGCCGTGAGTCAGCGACGGCCCTGAGATCAGGGTTTGCTCTCCCTTGCAGCGCCACGAGACCGGTGCGAGGGGGGCGCTATGGCAGGTGCACGAGGTACGCGCCCGTGCGCAGCAGCTGCGCAGCGCCGCCGCCTCCCCACCGAGACACTGACGCCGTGCATCCGCATGTGCCGCGCTGACAGTCACTCATTACCTGCAGCAACTGCCACATGGTGACCCACCCCCCCTGCGGGCCCCCCCTCGCGCTGTGTGTAGCCCGCCGCCGCCGCAGGCGTCCACGCACGCCGGGGGCGGCCTGTGAGGCGCCCATGTCGCTACGGGAGGGTCCAGCTGTCTGCGGTGCTGAGCGCCGCCCTGTGACACCCATTCACGTTCGGCGGCGGCATGAGCACACTCAGACCGCCGTCGCACAGGGGGGTGCTCCGCCTCGCATACGCGCTGAGCACCAGCCGTTGAAGTTGCTCAGCATGGAGTGCATCAGCAGCACTCCCCCCCCCCCCCCCTCCCCCCGCCCCCGCCCCGCCCCCATGCAAACCGGCTGCACACGGCGCGCGACGCCGGAACAGCATCACAACCGCTCACGGACACCTCGCGCGCTACGCTGCCCCCCGCCCCTCCGCCCCTCGCTCCGCGCGCGCAGCGACGGCAACTACATTGCGCAGAACGCGGGGCGCGTGTCGCGCGCGCTCTTCGAGATCGCGCTGCGCAAGGGCTGGTCGTCGCTCGCGCGCCGCCTGCTCGAGCTGAGCAAGGCCATCGACCGGCGCACGTGGTGGACAATGACGCCGCTGCGCCAGTTCGGCGGTGAGTTCGCGGAGCGCTGCTGCGGGGGGTAGGTATGCATCGCCTTTGCAAGCAGAGGCAGCCCTGTTGCTGTACAAGGGCGCTGTCTTGCAGTGCGCCACGCTCAGCATGCTGTGTCCCATGCCCCGCAGGCGATGTGCGAATTTCTTACACAAATCACAAGTATCTCAGTGCTCAGCCACGTACCCCTTGCCGGTGCGCCGTTTGCAGGCGACCTCCCGTTCTCCGTCCTGGAGGCGCTGGACGGCACGCGCCTGGACGCGCTGCTGGAGATGGGCGCCAATGAGGTCGGCGACCTGTGCCGCGTGCACAGGCTGGGCGAGAAGGCAAGGAACATTCAAAATTGGAAGTACACGAAAAGGCCTACCGAACACGCGAGACCTTTCCATACTGAGCACCCATGCCTCGAATGAGATGGGCGCCAATGAGGTCAGCGACCTGTGCCGCGTGCACAGGCTGGGCGAGAAGGCAAGGACGCCCCCCACCCCCCCCTCATTGTGGTGTGCAGTGCTCAGCATCAGCAGCTGCGGCGAGTGTGGCGTGCAGCGCTCGGCAGCAGCCTACATGTATTGCGCAGAGCGCGCGGCGGCAGTGTGAATGCATTGTGCAGGGCCTTTCAAGTGCAGCTCTTGGTGTGTTGCGTGCAGCGGTCGGCAGCAGCGTGTTGAACTTGAGGTCGCGCGGTGACGCAGGCGGTGTTGTGTGTCAGCGCAGTGCAGAGCAGCTGCACAGGTGAGTCGGACCACTGCACTCTAGGCTGGCGGAACGTGGCACACAAACGTGGTGGATGCAGAAGGAGTCTGCAGCTTCGCTCACCGCGTGCCGGCCAGGTCAATCCCTAACCCTAACCTCAAGGCGTTAATCCCAACTCTGACCCTAATCCTACCCCTAACCCATAGCGGCAGCACTCAGATGGCAGGAGTCTGCGGTCCGCTGTCTTTCAGCTCTACCGGAGCGCCGCTCGACGCCGCGGCAAGTGCAGGCGCGCTGCTGCTGCTGCTGCCCCGTCACGCGGCCCGCCGGCCCTGCGCAGCGCGTCCCGCGCTCACGTGCTCGTTTCAATGTAATTTTTCCAACGTTTCGTTGTCATCGCCGTTTCGCGACCCCCGCGCGCGCGCACCCCCGCCGCGCTCGCCGCAACGCCCCGCGCCGGCACCTGGAAATTTGCACTATCCGCGCATGAGCCGCGCCTCACGCGCACCGCCCGCGCGCTCTTCCGCCGCCGCCGCCGCCGCCCGCCGCTGCTGCTGCGCCGCGCGCGCGCCCTCTCCGCAGGTCCTGCACCTGGCGCAGCGCCTGCCGCGCGTGTCCGTGCGCGCGGCGGTGCAGCCGGTGACGCGCGGCGTGCTGCGCGTCACGCTCACCGTCGCGGCGGCGTTCGAGTGGCACGACCGCATGCACGGGACGTCCGAGCCGTGGTGGATCTGGGTTGAAGATGCGGACTGCGAGGTGCGTTTTTTTATTTAATTTAATTCTGTAGCGCTCCCGCCGAGAGTCCGCGTCAAGTCGCCTTGATTCTTGACTTCTCTTTCGATCTGTTTTGACGAGGCGCTTGCGTGTGCTGCATGGAAGCGCCATTGAGTGGTAGATGCAGAATATGTGAGTGATGGATGCAATCTGTCGCGTCCATGGTGGATTTGGGGTGGAGATGCAGTTGTGAGGTGCGTGTTCAGAGC
The DNA here is from genome assembly GCA_017506865.1 of Tribonema minus. Classification (NCBI taxonomy): domain Eukaryota; class Xanthophyceae; order Tribonematales; family Tribonemataceae; genus Tribonema; species Tribonema minus. The sequence goes on from JAFCMP010000067.1 coordinate 145,827, forward strand.
GCTGCCGCTTCCGCTGAGAGCCTGCGCGAGAGCGTCTTGATTGTCGACTCCTCTCTCGCTCTGTGCGACAGGGCGCTTGCGTGCACTGCATGGAAGAGCCATGAGTGGTAGGACTGATGCGTGTGCATTCAGGACATCACAGGGCGCTTGCGTGCGCTGCGTAGGAGAGCCGCAAGACTTGGTACAACGTCGCACGCAAAACCAGGGGCTTAAGGAGTATACAGTAGCCCATGCTTTGCAACATGTGTCGCCATATTTCTGTGCATCGGGACACCTGCTCCAGCGCGCGCCGCGCCGAACGAGCTACCAGGCATTCGTCGGCAGCTTCTCTCATGCCCAAAAATTCACAGCGTATCACATGCACAAACATGACATCAGTGCGCTCTGACCCGCGATTCGCTCCGCTGCGTCTGTGCGCATCGTGCCGAGCGCTGTTGCACCGCGCAGCGCATCTACCACAGCGAGCACTTTGTGCTGCCCAAGCGCGGGCGCCACAGCGAGCACGTGCTGGCCTTCACCATACCCATCTTCGAGCCCAAGCCGCCGCAGTACTGGGTGAGGGCCATCAGCGACAGGTGAGCGATGCTTCCTGGTACGACAAAAAAGTCATAGTGAGGACTAGCGTTAAGAATAGGGCTGCATGTAGTTTGAGGGTTAAGGTGAGCTGCCGCAGTACAGGGTGATGGCCATCAGCGACAGGTGAGCAGTGCTGCCTGCGCACGACACTGTGGGTCGGGGCTAGGATTAGGCTTAGGGTGAGGGCTGATGTAGCTTGACAGGTTAAGGTGAGCTGCCGCAGTGCAGGGTGAGGGCCATTAGCGACAGGTGAGCGATGCTTCCTGGTACGACAAAAAAAGTAATAGTGAGGGCTAGGGTTAAGAATAGGGCACACGACATTGCGGGTTAGGGCCCGGGTTAGGGTTAGGGTGAGGGCTGGTGTAGCTTTAGGGGTTAAGGTGAGCTGCCGCAGTGCAGGGTGAGGGCCATCAGCGACAGGTGAGCGGTGCTGCCTGGTACACAGTGTCAAAAGGGGACCAGGTGTAGGATGTGTACTTTTTGCACGTGCCAAATCACACCTGAAGCTGACAGGCAGCCAATGAGTGTTTTCACTCAAAAGCACAGCTGTAGTAGAGGCGATAGCTGGCAGACACAGTCTTGCGTGAAGGCCATCAGCGACAGGTGAGCGGTGCTACCTTGCACACGACATTGCGGTATTGAGGGTTAGGGCTAGGGTCAGGGTGAGTGTCCTCAGCTGCAGGTGAGCAATGCTGCCTACAGCGCAACGATGTTGTAATTAGGGTTGAGCTCAGAGTTAGGGTCAGGTCAGGGTTACGGTTACCATTGGCGCCTGATGAGCGCGATGTCGCCTGGTATGCAACAGTGCAGTTATGACGGTCAGGCTTAGGGTTGAAGTGCGAGTACGCAGCGACGGATGCGCTATGCTGCCTGTGCACAGCAGCATACATACTTAATGTAGCTCCTGGCACTAGTGTCAGGATTAGGGCTACAGTTACTTCAACTGCCCCTGCGCTCTCAAAATCTCATGCGCACTGATGTCGGATGCCGCTGAGCAGCTGAGCTGGCCCGATACAGCACTTGCGCCAGCCCGCACTTTGTTCCTGCTCACTGGGTCGCCCCTACTAAGCGCGTCCGTCCGTCGCGTTGCTGGGCGCCCCCGCAGCAGCGCTCAACCGCAAAACCTCCCAGCTATGGTGGCACACAGCCGAACCGTCCTCTCTCTGTGCACATCCATTCGTTGCATCGCTGCCAGAGACGTAGCAGCGTTCAACCTCAAAGCTGCCCTGCCGTCCATCATGCGGCCGGAGGGGCGTGCCCCATCTAGCAGCGCTCAATCGCATAAAACCTTTTGTTGTCAGCTCAGAAGATTGCAACGCGCAGCCACGCTGCACTTGCTGCGCCCACCTCTGCAGCGCTGAACCTCACAACCGCCGCGCCCCCCCCCCCCCCCCCCCCACGCCCCCTCCCGCGCCGCAGGTGGCTCGGCTGTGAGACCGTCGTGCCGATCTCGTTCAAGCACCTGCTGCTGCCGGAGCAGCACCCGTCGCACACGTCGCTGCTCGACCTCGCGCCGCTGCCGGTGACGGCGCTGCAGGACCCCGCCTTTGCGGCCGTCTTCCGCGGCTACACGCACTTCAACCCGATACAGGTGGGCGTGATGCGCGAGGGATGAGCGACCCGCGCGCACCCGAGGTTGCCTGCGACGCTGCATCGGCGCCTGAGCCTGTGAAAAGCTGTTCTCTTGCGTCATGTTCTTGAATGATTGTGTCGTCCGCAGCGCAGGAATGCAGTGCTACGGTGATGACTCTCTGTGCCATACCGCGTTGCCGTAGCTCCCCGTCGTCCGCGGCTGCACGCACTTCAACCCAATACAGGCGGGCGCCCGCGCATGAGCGCCCCCCGCGCACCCGAGGTTGCCCCCGGCGCTGCATCTGAGCATCTGCAAGCTGTTCTCTTGCGTCCTATTCGTAGATGGTTGTGTGGTCCGCAGCGCATGGAATGCAGTGCAATGGTGATGACTCTCTGTGCCGCAACGCATTGCCCCCCCCCCCCCTCCCCCCCCCACACAGTCCTCACCCCTTCCCCGCTGTATACCTGCCCGCCCCCCGCTCGTTGCCCCCCCTCTTGCAGACGCAGCTGTTTCACGTGCTGTACCACACGGACGCCAGCGTCCTGCTAGGGGCGCCGACGGGCAGCGGCAAGACGGCGGTCGCGGAGATCGCCGTGCTGCGCATGCTGCGCCAGTCCAGGCAGTGAGTGCCGAAGATTGGATGTCGTACTGTCTTTCTTGGGCATCAGAAGTGACCTCAGGCTCTGAGCAGGGACGCACTAGTTGCTCACTGTCTGTGCTTCTTTGTGCTGGGATTGTGCGTCATGCACAAGGAAGGTTCGTGAGGCCAGTTCTGTCGCTGCGGCAGTCTAGGCAGTGAGTGCGCGAGCGACGCTTGCAAGATCCATACCTCTCAGCCTGTGCTGTTGACTGCAAGTTGGTGGAGCGTCCGCACGTTGCGACGCTTGCAAGATCCGTACCTCTCCGCCTGTGCCGTTGACTGCAAGTTGGTGGAGCATCCGCACATTGCGGCCACTGTGTCGTTGACTGCAAGTTGGGGGAGCATGCGCACATTGCGACCATACACGGCGGTAGCGGAGATTGCCGTGCTGCGCATGCTGCGGCAGTCCAGGCAGCGAGTGCCGAAGATTGGACGTCGTCGTGTCGTTCTTGAGCATCAGAAGCGACCTCAGACTCTGAGCACTGACGTACTGCATGCTTGCTGTTTGCGCTTATTTATTTGGGTCGCACATGACGCATGTCGTACCTTCTCGCCGGCCGTATGTTCTCGCATGCGCACGCTGGGCATCCTGCAATGGGGCACAGCGCGCAGCGAGTACTGCAAGACTCGCGCCTCTCAAGCAGCACCGCCATTGTCTGCAAGCTGGTGGAGCAGCTACATGTGTGCGCAGGGCTGCGACACCGTGCACGATTAAGCTTTGAGCGGCCATTGAGAATTAGGGTTATGGTTAGGTCTTGCCCGCTTGCAGATCGTAGCAACATGGTACTGTGCCCCAAGCCAGCAGCCCAGCCAGTAGGGCGGTTTGGGGCCAAGTTGTTCTAGCAGCAAGCAGTGCCCGACATCGCTGCGGCGTTTGCTCGCTGACACCCGGTTCCGCGCGGCACATGCAAAAAGGACGTGCGTGTGGGCAGAGAATCTGGGCGCTCGCACCAGGCTAGGGTTAAATAAGGGTCAGTGCCACCGATCAGGCACGCATGGCCACCATGGCGCCCGCTCGCCGAGCACTGCTGCCCTCACACCTACCCATCCCCCCCCTTCCCCTTCCCCCCCCCCCCCCCCCCCCCCGCGCGCGCGCGCATCAGATCGCGCGCCGAGGGCGGCACCGGCTGCGCCGCCGTCTACATCGCGCCGCTCAAGGCGCTCGCGCGCGAGCGCATGCGCGACTGGCGCCGCAAGTTCGGCAGCGGCAGCGGCGGCGGCGGCGGCGGCGGCCTCGGCCTGTCGGTGCTGGAGCTCACGGGCGACGCCGCGCCCGACGCCGCGGCGCTGCGGCGCGCGGACATCATTGTGACGACGCCCGAGAAGTGGGACGGCGTCACGCGCGGGTGGAAGGCGCGCCCCTACGTGAGTGCGGCCGCGCGGCTGACCCCAGCCCCAGAACCTAATGCCAACCCTAATCTAACCTGATCCTAGGTGTCGTGCAATGAGGAGCGCGCTGACACAACAGCGCATGCGCGTGCGGGCGGCGCCCGGGCGTGAGTCGCGCCGGTCGGAGGGGCGCGCGCGCGTGGACTCTGAAGGTTAGGTTGCGGGTTTAAGGGTAGGGTTGGAGTCAGGTGTGCGCATGGCGCTTCAGTGCGGAGGGGGCGAAGGCGGCGACGGCGCATAGTAGCAGGGCGCAGCATGCGAGTGGGAAGGGGAGGGCCACGGTCTTGTGCGCAGAGTACAGCGGCCTGTGCACTGCCCTAGCATGCCGCAACGGGGGGGGGGGGGGGGGGGGGGGGCGGTTCAAAATCGAGTGCCGTTGCCTCTGTAAATTCGGACAGGCGGGACTCAGCGCCCAGCGACAGGTGCGGCAAAGCGCCGTCTTCCAGAAGATCGAAAAGCTGTTTCAGGAAGCGTGTTCAGGGAAGTACGCCATTCTCACGTATCTGGCCCTCAAGCACAGCTGAGCTAGCTGTGTCGAAGGCGCTCTTTCATTGCGCAGCTTGCGTGGGGTGGACTTGAGTGTCACGCTTGCGGGACAGTGACACGTGCCAGCATCAACGCATACGGCATGCACGCATAGCAGGCTGTAAATAATCCGAAGTGCTAGTATTGATAGTGCACTCCCAACTGCATAGCCTGTAGCCTGTCTCGCGCAGCATCCAGGTGCAGGGCTTGCAAATGATCTGGTGTGTCCTCGTCAGCGTCACTTCAACTTCAGGTGGGCTCACACAACCTCAACGTGTGGCAAATGTGTCTGCACTTACAATCACTATCCCGCAAGCGTGACGATCAAGTCAACTCCACGCAAGCCAGATTTGTGAGAATGGCGTGCTTCCCTGAATACACTTCCTGAAAAAGCTTTTCGATCTTCTGGAAGATGGCGCTTTCCCGCAGCTGTTGCTGGGCGCTCATCCCCCGCCTGTCCGGATTTACGGAGGTGGCACTCAATTGTGAACTGCCCCCCCCCCCATCTCTGCAGCAATTCGCTGTGCCGCGCATGCGGACGCTCACGCTGATCGTCTGTGCGCGCGTGCAGCGACCACCGGCAACCACCACACGTGCGCTCGTCGAGCCTTGCGCATGCGGCGCGCGCTCTGCGCTGCCCCCGCTGAGCACGCAGTACGCACGGCCGCCGGCGCTGTTGATACGCTGTTGTGCGGCTGGGCTGGGCATCGCTGTTTGCATGTCGTTGAGCACTGTCGTCGTCCTGCCAGACGCCGCTCTGCGACTCGGCCGTGCATCGCTCTGTGAACACTATCTACCACCGCCGTCACCCCAACAGACACCCGTGCCTTTGGATTGCTCTTGAAAGTCTTGTTGTCAGCTGCGTTGTGCCCCGTCTGATCTGTCTCTGCCCCCCCCCATCCCCGCCCATCGGCTCCCCCGCCCGCGCCGCAGGTCTCACGCGCCACCCTGCTCATCATGGACGAGGTGCGTGCCAGTGTTGAGCCGTGCTGCTCTTGCCGCGCTGCCTGCACGTCTTGTTCATCGTGTAAACAGTGCAGCTAAGCGGAGAGCGTCCGCTGCTGCTGAGCACATACGCCTTGAAGTACGGGAACAACTGCGATTCGCCCCCCGCCCTGACGGACACCATTCCCCTTGCTTGTGCTGTACTTGCGTTGCATACAATGTCCGTGGTGAATACAATGTCCGTGGTCCGCATGCGCGGGGCCCAGTTGGCTGCATTGTTGGTGATGCGGTGCGCCGCGGGCACTGCTCAAATGAGCCGTGGCGCTGGCATGCGCACACAAGGTCACCGCCATGGGCTCTTACTGAGGTTCTGATGTTGTTGCTGGCAGTTCTCACGCCACGGGGATGCCCGCTACGGCGTGCGTGTCCACGGTCATGTTCACAGCTGTACGCACATGGTGTCGCGTATGCAAGTGTCAGCACAGCGTGCATGTGGAATGCTCTCCCACCCCTGCCGCACCTCCCCCCATCGCCGCCCACTTGCGGGCATCAGCATTGATTTACAAGATGTCAGACACCACAGTGTCACCGCCCACCACCGATCATCCAGTCCTGAGCAGCTCATGCATAACCGAGGCGCCAAAAAACCACATGCACATACAGACAGTACGCGATCCCCAACCCCCAGGCCCCCCCTCCCCAACAACCACTTTCGCCCAGTGTTGAAGACAATCACGGGCCGCACACGTGCTTCATCCCCTCCGATTCATCCCCTCCTTTAGCTGCGCAGCACCAGGGCTTAGTATTTCTGAGGCACACTAAGCCCCCCCCGTCCATCCCCCTCGACTGGCGTTTTCGAGGTCCTGTGGTCCATTCCCTGACGGCTCCATGAAAACAACACCTTGCTTTTTGTCGCCATGATTTTGCGTCACCCCCCCCCCCCCCCCTCACCCCCCAGGTCCACCTCCTCGGCGAGGAGCGCGGCCCTGTGCTGGAGGTGATCGTGAGCCGCATGCGCCACATCGCGGCGCAGACGGGGCGACCCGTGCGCTTCGTCGGACTGTCCACAGCGCTCGCCAATGCGCGCGATCTCGCCGACTGGCTGGGCGTGGACAGCTCGGGGGTTGGGCTGTACAACTTCAGGCCGAGGTGAACGTTGCACGTCACGTCTGAGCCGTGTCCAATGCAAATATATACAAGTACACACTTTACGGCAAGTTTTTAGAAGATTACAGAATTTGCCATACTTGAAGGGTTATTGGACTGTCCGCAGCGCTCGCCAACGCGCGCGATCTCGCCGATTGGCTTGGCGTCGACAGCTCGGGGGTTGGGCTGTACGACTTCAGGCCGAGGTGATTGCGCCGCGTCTTGGTATGCATGTGCTTCGAAGCATGTATGCACACTGAAGTCAAGTATCGTTTTCTGGTACACTTGAATTGAAGTTGCTGTCCACGGCGCTCGTCGACGCGCGCAATCTCGCCGAATGGCTCGGCGTTGACAGCTCCGGCGTTGGGCTGTACAACTTCAGGCGGGGGTGACTTGCGACGCGTCTCAGCCATGTTGAATGAGGTCGTTCATGTATGCACACTGAAGTCTTGTACACTCAAAGTTAGGTGTGCAGCTGATGGCGCTCTTTCGAGGTGTCGACGAGGAGTTGTGGTGAGGGACGCCGTTTGCGGCCGTTGCCAGGTCTTCACTTGCTCTCAGTGCTGGGCCTTCCCACAGCCCGCTCGGCCCTCTGTCCCATTCAACGACATTGAGCATGGCTCCAACCTGCAGCGCGTATGTCAGGCGACTGTCATGTGTGCAGCTAGCTGGCTGCTCGCGTCAAGTCGGGAGCAGGTGCCCACTGTGGCCAGGCCGGTCTGCACGCGTATGTGCATGTCTCGGAGCACAGAGCACTCACCTATCCCTGAGCACTGTGCCCTCGAGTGCAGGATCACTCACCACTGCAGCACCAATGTCAGCAAACCGGAACACATCCCGTGGCTGAGCCTGTGTGTACCTCATTGCTGATCCCCACCCCCCCTCCGCCCTGCCCCCCCCTGCCTCCGTGCCACGCCTCCGCCGCCCCCCTGTCGCAGCGTACGGCCGATCCCCTGCGAGGTGCACATCCAGGGGTACCCCGGCAAGCATTACTGCCCGCGCATGGCCACCATGAACAAGCCCACGTACGCCGCTATTATGGAGCATTCGCCAGACAAGGTGAGTGATGCGGCGTGGGGGACGCTCCGCTCTGGCACTTCATCGTTGCATCCAGCACTGCAAGAGTGACGTGCCGCGGCCAATAGTCCAGACGAGAACGGGCACTGTCCACTCCCGCGGTTACGCTTTGAGAGAAACGGGTATGGTTACAGCAGGTAGCTTTGAGTCCTGGCTCCAATCCGACCGTGACGCGTCTGACAAGGTGAGCCGGCGCATGGGCGCATGGCCGCCGCGGCGCCGGCGGCGCCGCCCCACGCGTACGGCAACGGCAATTTTGGCGTGCAGCGGACGCGTGCTCCCGCCCCGGGTACACTGCTTCACGACGGCGGCGGCGCCGCGGCTCCCCACCTGTCGCCCATCCTCACGCCGCACCCGCACGTGTCATGCGCGGCGCAGCAGCAGCAGCAGCGCGGCGCCGCCGCCGCCGTCGTCGCTGCGCCGTACTGCTGCTGCTGCTGCTGTTGCTGCTGCTGCTGCTGCGCCGCGTACGGCGTGTGCGGGTGCAGCGGCGGCGCGAGGATGGACGACAGGCGGGGAGCCGCGCCGCCGCCGCCGCCGTCATAGAGTAGTTAGTGTACGCGGGGCCAGAGCGCGTGTCCGCTGCACGCCTAAGTCACCGTTGTCGTACTCGTAGGGCGGCGCCGCCGGCGCCGCGGCGCGCACGCGGCGCACGCGCGGTTGCTCGCGCACAACACGGGTGGCGAACGCCTCATTCCTTGTGCAGACTGACAGTCCGTCGCAGCGGCGACGGGCTTGAAACGTGGCGTGCCACGGGTGACGCGCAATGTGCGCACGGGGGCTTCGGCGGTCACGCGATCACTGTGCCTGCCCCTGACCTAGCTGTGATTCCTGTGCTACCTCCAGCTGGAGGGGGGGGGGCGGGCGGGTGGCGTTGGCGAAGCAAGATATCAAGATATCAAGATATCAATGTGGCACCTTCATATATGCTCACGCACTTGTGTCCTAGCTGACTGATTTCAGCCGAAGTGCATGCGTGCCGGCCATGCGTTCGAAGCGCTCTTTAACGCAGCAAAGCACGGTGTCGCTGCGCGCAGACACCATTACTACTGTGTCGGCGGGCTTTGGCTTGGCGACATCCTGGCGCCAGGCGCATGCCACAGCGCTCGGCTTCCAGTACTGCCATGAGATTTAAAAGTCACCCCATCTCACCTCCTGGGTGCCTTCCATCACGGCGTCCGGCAGTGCAGCCAGCCAACCGCCCATACATATCGTCATGAAGGCACGCTGCAACGCACGACGCATCTGGCATTGCTGGACCCTGGACCCCCTCATCAGCGCGCCGACGTTCTCAACCTTTGTCTGACGCACGTACCCAAGCCTCTCGCCCCCATCGCGCAGTACCCTGCCACGCCCCACGCCTCACATGAGGCCCGCGCAATCGCGCCATCGATTACAGCGGCGGCTACGATGTAAGAGCGCTCGATATAAGAGCGGTCACAGTATAAGAGCGGTCTGACGGCTGAACACGGATCTGGTCGATATAAGAGCGGTTTGAAGCAGCGGGACAGACCGCTCTTATATCGTGTCCACCTACCACTAGCGGCCTCAAGAACAATGCCTGAACAGCGGCTTTTAAGTGATATTCAACAATGCTCAAGCGCACATCGATCAGTCACAGCGTATAGCGCACGGTGCAATGCTCTCCGGCTTAATTCACAGCCAACTTCAACTGCTGGCACACTAACCCTACTTAAATACTTCAAACCCTAGGTGTAGGGCTAGGGCTAGCCTAGGGTTAGGGCTAACCCTAGTTGAGCCCAAGGACGATATAAGAGCGGTCACGGTATAAGAGCGGTGGAGTTGGCGGGACGGACCCGCTCTTATATCGTAGCCGTCACTGTATGCACACCACAGCATTTGACTTCATCCACACTCCCTGGACACCCTCAGCGACGTCCCCTCACCCCCCCGCTCCCCGTCCCCCTCCCCCTCCCCCTCTCCCGACAGCCCGTCCTCGTCTTCGTGGCGTCGCGCCGCCAGACGCGCCTCACGGCGCTCGACCTCATCAGCCTGTGCGCCGGCGGCGACACGCCCAAGCAGTTCCTGCACATGCCCGAGGAGGAGGCGGCGGCGGCGGCGGACGCGGCGCGCGACCCCGCGCTGCGCCACACGCTGCCGTTCGGCATCGGCATCCACCACGCGGGTCTCGACGAGGCGGACCGCAGCGTTGTGGAGGAGCTGTTCGGCGCCGGTAAACTGCAGGTCGGTGACGCGCCGCTGTGAACTTCAAGTGCACACTGAGCATCGCTTTGGGGGCGCAGGTGCTGTGTTGTATTGGCCCTGGCTGGCTAAGCGATGGGAATGGTGCGGTCATGATTGGGGTGCGGCGAACGAAGTTTCACTGCCATGTTGATGCATGCTTCAGGTACTTACAACTCCGAAGTGTTGTGCCAAGGAGAAGGGCTTACACCTATCATCTTCCATTGCTGAAGCCGCCTTGCTGTTGGCCTCGCGCGCTGCACAAGGCCGCTCAATCGCATGCAACCGCTGGCCGCCGTTCGACGCTCCCGCACTCGTTCCTTGCTCTGGGCACTGCGCGTCATTCGGCCGTAGCAGCAGAAGGCAGCAGCCGTTCTGCCAGCGGCAGGCTGCCCCTTTGCCAGGCTGATCTGCGGCCTTGCTTGCCCTGCGCTGCGCGCGGTGCCGCCACAGGTGCTGGTGTGCACGAGCACGCTGGCGTGGGGCGTCAACTTCCCGGCGCACCTGGTCGTCGTCAAGGTGCGTAACTGCCGCGTAACCGCCTCCGCATGCCGTGCCCCACGCCGCAGCGCGTTCGCCGTTGCGTCCGCGTACATCGTGTGTATGTTCCGTCGCGTGGCCATTGCGTCACGGCACCATGGGCTTTCGTCGCGGCCTTAGGCTAACAGCGCAGAGGTGGCGCTGGCAATGGAGCGCACGGGCTGTGCCCTCCCGCTGCACTTCAATATAGCGCTGCAGTGCTCAGTCCATCTGAGCGCTAGTCCATCTGAGCGCTGCTGCATGCGTAGCCAACAGTACGCTCGTCGTCAACGCGCTTCATGAGTGCCCAACGGCTGTTGCATCGTTGCTACATCGGTTGCTAGTCTCAAATCTGCGCCACCACATGGGAGCGTTGTACTTCTCACGACAATGAAGCGCGCTGCGCGGCAAGCGAGGTTCGTCAACGCTCGCACGGCCGTGACTGGGGTTTCCTCTCGCTCGACCGTGCCTGATTTGCGCATGAGCACGTGCAGACACTTGTATTGGTACAGGCGCCTGCACGCTTGTGACGGGCGGCTCTTCCGCATGCAAGCATCCTCAACTCAAGGACACTGGTGTACGCTCCAACCTTGGCTCGTACGCGCGTGCTGCGTATGTGGCGGCGGCCACCCAGCAACGCCTGACCCATCCGCGCGCATCGGACAAAGGCGCGCTCTCAGGCGGAACATACTGCACCGCCCTCGCTCAAGCACATAACGCCCCCCCCCCCCCCCCCCCAGAAAATGCTCATCTTCACCTGTGACTCTCCCCTGCCCTCCCCCCCCGCGTAGGGCACCGAGTATCATGTGCACAACACGACAGTATTTGCTCGTGCCCAGCAGCACACATTGCTCACTCCCAAGCACAGAACGCAGGCCCCACACCCCGGGCTAATGCTCATCTTTACCTGTGACACTTCCCCCCCCCCCCCCTCCCCCCCCTGGCGCAGGGCACCGAGTACTTCGACGGGCGCCTCGGGCGCTACGTGGACTTCCCCGTGACGGACGTGCTGCAGATGATCGGGCGCGCGGGCCGCCCGCAGTTCGACACGCACGCCGTCGCGGTCATCCTCGTGCACGAGCCCAAGAAGAACTTCCTCAAGAAGTTCCTGTACGAGCCGTTCCCCGTGGAGTCGCAGCTCGCAGGCGCGCTGCCGAACCACATAAATGCGGAGATCGCCGGCGGCGCGATCGGCAGCAGGTGCGCGCGTCGCGCTTCTCGCGTTTTTAAGCAGTGCAACAGCGCTCATATGCTTTTGAGGCGACGGCCACGACAGCGGCACTGTTGGACTGCATCGGGCACGGTAGCGGCCGCAACGCCTGCGCGCTGAGAGCGCGTCAACGCAGAGGTGCGGGCGGCGCACTAAGCAGCAGGTGCATGCGCGCGCCTCATGTCACCCCGCATCAGCGCTCGAATGACCCTCAGCTGAGGTACTCGCCATGCGGCTGCGCTGCTGAACCGCATCACGTAGCAACGGCGGCAGCGGTGCGGGCGAAGCACATCGACGCCGAAAACGCGGGCGCCGCCATCAGCAGGTGCGCAGCAGAATCTCAACGATTCTATCATTTCATGATGTCAAACCGCGCTGCACTTTCCTGTCCCCCCCCCACCACGCGTGCGCACAGGGAGGACGCGCTCGCCAACATGACATGAACGTACCTGTTCCCCCATGCGCTACAGTGCAGTATATGTAACGAGTAATTGTTCATACCGTTTCACGACATGAAACGCGCTACGCTTCCCCCTCGCATGCGCAAGGAGGACGCGCTCGCCTACATGACCTGGACGTTCCGCCGCACTCCTTTACTTCACACTGTAGTACTCCAACGCACATCATATACTTTGAGGTACTCCGAAGTATGCCAATAACCAGCATCATGATCCTTTCCTATCACTTCACTACTATGCACATGCTTTGCTCCCGCGTGCTCGCGCAGGGAGGACGCGCTCGCCTACATGACGTGGACATACCTGTTCCGCCGCCACATTGAAGTTCTCCTAAATAAGACGGATCAACAGCGTCATGATCTTGTATTTCACGATTGTGCACACGCTTTGCTTCCTCGCGCGCGCGCAGGGAGGACGCGCTTGCGTACATGACCTGGACGTACCTGTTCCGCCGCATCGTCCAGAACCCCTCGTACTACCAGCTCGAGGACACGACGCCGGAGGGCGTAACCGCCTACCTGCAGGGTCTCGTGGACGACGCGCTGGCGGCGCTCGACGAGTCGGGCTGCATCGAGGTGCGTCGCAAGTGTGCAGGGTACACCCATGTACTGGTACTTTTACTTCATTCAATCATTTCCACTACCTACTTCATGCGCCCAAGCACAGTATATTTGCAAGGCCAGAGGGGGGGTGAGGATGTCAGCGCTCTGCAGCCCCTCCCCCGAGGGCCCTGATGCTCCGTAGTGGGCGGTGGGCAGAGGTCACGTGCGCGGCGTGCCGCACGTTCGAACCTCGCTCACCGACGCGGAGCCCAGCGTCGCACCAATCACGCACCAAATACAACAGTGCGCACCGCACCTCAGTCGGGCCGGCGCCTGAAGTTCACGCACACCCCTGCGCAAGCATCCAACCCCGACCCAACCCTAACCCTAACCCTAACCCTAACCCTAACTTTAGCCCTACAATGCGTGCGTACATACCTACCCCCCCCCTCCCCCGCGCGCAGACGAGCGAGGACGGCGAGCGCGTCAAGTCCACGCCCCTCGGCCGCATTGCGAGCTACTACTACCTCGACCACGCCACCGTCGGCGAGGCGTGCGACGCGCTGGAGACCCTCGCGGACGACGGCGGCGACGACGACGACAGTGATAGCGCTGAGCTCTGCCGCATCCTGGCGGACGCGCGCGAGTTCGCCGAGCTGCCCGTGCGGCACAACGAGGACGTGCTCAACGCGGAGCTCGCGGCGGAGCTGCCGTGGGCGGTGGACGCGGCGCGCGTCGGCGAGGCCAACACCAAGGCGTACCTGCTGCTGCAGGCGAGTGCTGCGCAGTGTTGTGTATGCGCGGTGTGCGCCGCGGTCGGGCGTGATGCCTACGTGCCCATGCACACGTGCTTGCGCTCGATGTGGCATGGTGCATGCATGTGTGCGCGCCCGTTGCTACATGTCAGTGCGTTGACCTCAACGCGATAAAGTAAGCAGCTGGCGCCCCCGGCCGTCCGTCCGGCTTTGCACAATATATGTAGTCACAGAAGCGCACCTCTATACCCTACATGTGTGTGCGCACCTACATGCTGCACGCCAGTGCCCCGACGTCAGCGCCAAGAAGTAAGTGGCGCTTCTGCCACAGCGCAGCACTTCCACAGGGAATTCCGTGAAAGCGGCAAAGACGAGCTGCAGCCTGCAAACGGTCCGTGCGCGGAGGCTTGCGAAGTCTGCGGCGTAACTCAAGCGCTGCTGCGCAGCAGTGCTCAGCGCCGGTGTGATGCAGCTTTGTGTGGTGGGGCGCGGCGCAGACGGCAGCAGGCAGCGGCGGCGCTCGCTGCAGGGTAAAACCGCTGCTGTCATGCGGCTGCCCATCATTGCACGCGCGATGCACTCTGTCGCCGTGCGGCTCCGTGGCGAGCGACAGGTGGTGTCTACAGCATACGCGTCGCCGCAGACGCGCGCGCTCTTCTGCAGGAGCATGCAGTGATGCTGCACGCCCGTGTAGCGGCAGGCACCTGCGCGCTCACGCCACATTTGCCTCGTCTGCACGGGTCCGCACAGCGCTCCGTCGCGCTCTCAGGCGACTGCATAGATCACACACCGAAACGTCATCACTACCCTTCAATCAAACCCTCCTGCCCCCCCCCTCCCCCTTCCCCCGCCCCCCCCTCCCCCCCAGGCGCACATGTGCCGCGCCCCCCTCCCCATCAGCGACTACGCGAACGACACCAAGAGCGTGCTGGACCAGGCGCCGCGCGTCCTCAACGCGCTCGTCGACACCGCCGCGCTGCTCGGCCTCCTCTCCCCCACGCTGCGCCTCATGCGCCTGAGCCAGTGCCTGCTAGCCGCCATCCTGCCCGGCGCCGACCCGCTGCTGCAGCTGCCGGGCGTCGCCGGCGCCGCCGCCGCGGCGCGCGTCCGCGCCGCTGCCGCGCGCGCCGGTGCCGCCGCTGCCGCCGCCGCCGCTGTCACGGCCGGCGGCGGCGGGCTGCGGCCGCTGCTGCGCTTGGCGGAGGTGGACGCGCGGCGCGCACTGGCGGCGGGCATGCGCGACGGCGCGGGCGCGACGGCGGCGGCGGCGGCAGCGGCGGCGCTGGCGCGGCTGCCGCTGCTGGAGATGCGCGCAGAGCTGACAGGTAGGTTTGTTGGGGGCGGCGCAGCAAACTGGTAGTTGTAAGAAAGTTACACTATGGCGAACTTCTGCCCCCTCGTTTAAGTTGCACGGAACACCACCCCAAACTACTGTCGCACTTGCCTGCAGTGTGGAGGTGCCAGTAGCATTAGAACGCACTGCAGGTGCCGCACACAGCAGTGCGCATGTGCCGCAGCGCGCAGGTTCCGGAGCCGGCTGTCAAGATGAAGAGGTCTGCATTTGTGGTGCCATGAGGCGCTTCAGACCGGGCCATTGCACTGGGTGCCCATGCAAGGCGGTAGGTAGCCTACAAGTGACGCAGAGAGGCAAAACTCACTTGATGTACAGGTGGGCCAAGGCGAACAGCACAGGCGACGCGTCCTTTTCCCAGTGGATGCGCCAGGTACCCAATCCGAGGCAGCTCTTGCAGGGCAGCACACGCTTCTCGGACAGGGACACAGGCCAGCACGGCACTGCCTGCTCGCAGGCATCAAACGGCATCTGCCGTGGCTGGTGTGAGGGAAGATCAGGCGCTGCGTTGCTTGCCGACATGGCATTTTTGGCAATGATCTTTCTGCCGTCGGGGTCTTGAGTCTGAGCGCTGCTGCCATCCCCTCCACCCCATGATCAGGAAACGGAGGCAGCAGCAACGGCGGCGCCGGCGATCGGCCGGTGCTGACGGAGGGCGAGGAGTACGAGATGACGGTGAGGCTCGAGGTCGCGCCGGGCACGGGCCTCGGCGGCAGCAGCGGCGGCGCGCGGCAGCAGCTTCAGCAGCAGCAGCAGTCGCGCAAGGGCCGCGAGCTGGGCTGGTGGCTCGTGCTCGGCTCCGACGCCGACGGCGAGCTGCTGGCCATGAAGAAGGTCGGGCGCATCGCGCGTGGGCGCCCTGTAGAGACGCGCTTGAAGTTCCAACCGCCCGCTGCTGCCGGCGGCGGCGGCGATGCCGCCATGACGCTGTACGCCGTCGCCGACGCCGCCGCGGGCATCGACGCGCAGGTCGCGCTGCCGCTGCGCGTAGTCGCCGCCGCCAGCGCAGGCGCCGCTGCCGGTGCTGCCGCTGCGGACAGCGAGTGGCCCGCCATGGTGGCCAAGCCGCCTGCGGGCGGCGCGGCGGCGCAGCGCAGCGACGGCGGCGGCGGCAGCGGCAGCGGCAGCGCCGCTGCAGATGGCGACGGGGGCGCGAACGGCGCAGACGGGGAAGGCACAAGTTCTGTCGCAGGGCAGGACTTCTGGGGGTGAACGCCCCCGGATGAGCACTGCTGTGCAGCGAGCACTTTATCTGGCTCAGCGACGTTTCGGCACCCGACGCGCGGCTCTACCGGCAAGGGGCAGGGGCGAGCGCTGGCACCGCGCTGCGCGCGCGAGTAGTGCTGCAGCGGAGATGCTGGGGGCCCCACGCTCGCAGATGCGGCAGCGGAGGCTCTCTGTTGGAGAGCCCCCAAGCGCCCGTTCGTCATTGTTGAGTGACGTGCCCACAGTGCTCAACAGGCGTACGACATCAAAGTGGTGGGCGGCACCACCGTGCTGATGATGCTGCCTGCTATTGAGTCCTGGCACGCCGCGTAGCTCAGCTTCTTGAAGCGCAACTTCAAGAAGGCGCTGACGTGACTTCAAACACATGAAGGAGGAGAAGGCATTGGACGCGACGATGCTCCACAAGTGACACCGTAGCGGTGTCTGCAGGTTGTGGAGGCAGCAGCACAGCACTGGCGGACAGTGCGACTGTAACCACATGTCCATAGCAATATCGCCACACACACACACACGCACACACACAGGCACACATCATGGGCACACAGTGTGCTCGTAAATGCAGCATGCACATCGGCGCGCATGCGCCCGTCGGCACAGCAAGACCTTGCGACATGAGATTTGTTGAGCCCTGCTGTGCACTCGTCTGTCATTGACACAATGTCTGACAGATGCTTCATGCAATGCGCACCACTGACAACATGCCAGCCCAATCGTAGCATGTCACACCACACAAATCGCAATGCAGAAGCGGAAGGTATTACACATGTGCAAAACATTGACTGCGTTGTATGCAGAGTGCAGCGCCCGCCTGACCTTGCACCTACTTGAGCTGAGGCTATCACTGTGTGACTTCGGTTGCGTGACTGCGCACTGCGCTGAGACAAAAGCCGTAATGGCATGCACTCGCAGGAACTTTGGCAGCCGGATGCGCCTGGCGGCTGCAATGTAATGACCCTCATAAAACGGAATGCGCAAACCTCAACTGCCCACGCATACGCGGACTTTGCACTGTAAGGCACCACTGCACATGCAACAAAGCCCCTCGAAGGCGCAGTGCAATGCCTGCAGGGCAAGTGGATGTGGCTGTGTAGCGACACGCATCCTGCGCCTAAACGTGTTGACATGGCCTGTTCAATGTGCAGCTACGGAACTGCTAGACATGATGTAATCAACTTGATGCAGGTGGCATGTACCTGCACATGGACTCCTGCGGTCGCGTGATTGTCCCTGCCGCCCCAAGGCTGTAAAAATAATGAGGTTGTGGCGCAAGAGGCGCGACCCCCGCAGCACGCCTCGTGCAGCTGCGCACGGCACGCGTGTGGCCGCTGCCGCTGCCGTCTTTGGCTGCATTTGCGTGACCACTGAAGGTGGTGCACTGGCGGCGGCAGCAGCAGCGCCGCGGCAGCAGCAGCGGCAGCGGCAGCGGCAACAGCAAGCGCGCATCCGCAGCGGCGGTCGCCAAAGCGCCATCACGCCATCGCCGCATCAGCGCTGGAAAGCACGCCCGCGCGTGCACAGCCGCGCCGGCGGCGGCGGCGCGCGCTATTGCGCTGTGCTGCCGTCGCAAGCACACGGCAGATACAGACTGCACGCAGGCCTGGTGCGAGAGTGCTGCGCCACGCCCTCGGCGGCGCGCACGGCGGCGGCGGCGGCGGTGGTGGCGGCGGCAGCGGCGGTGGTGGCGGCGGCGGCGGCGGTGGAGGTGGCGGCGGCAGCGGTGATGGACGCCGCAGCACTGGCCGGGGTGCAGGCGGCGGCACCGATGTGCACAGCTGCCGCGCTGCCACTCAAAGCAGTAATTTCGGCGCTGCTCGTGAAAGACGCGGTGGCGATGGCAGCGCTGCGGATGCCGTTGCTGTGCGGCAGGGTCGCCTCGAGACGCATCGGCACTGTCTTCTGTGACGATATGATGCCGACTACGCGCTGCGGCGCAGCGACGGCGGCAGATGGGCCCTCCGGTGTGCACGGCGCTGTCCTGACGCCGTCGCTCCCCGCAGCGGAGGCGCCGCTGCAAGACCACCCACCAGTGCTGCTGCGCCTGCTGCTGCAGCTGTCGCTAGTGCTGCTGGTGCTCCCGCCGCTGCTGTTGCTGCCGCAGCTGATCACGCTGCTGACGCCGACGCCGCTGTGGCTACTGGTGCTGCTTCGGCTGCCGCAACTGCCGCTGCGGCCCATGACGCTGCTGCTGCTGCTGCTACTGCCGCTGCTGCTGCTGGTGGCAGTGGTGCTGACACCACTGCTGCTGGTGCTGCCCACGCCGCTGCCGCCTGCTACCGGAATGGCGCTGCTGGCTGCCGCCGCGCAGCCAATCCTGCTGCAGTCTCCAGTGCTCCCGCTAGCGGTGGCAATCGCTGGCCGGCATCGGTGGGCCTCCAAACCTGTGAGCGGCGCCGCTGGCTTTGACGCTGGCGGCAGACTGTGGCTCCAAGGATCACCCAGCAGCAACTCCAGCAGTTCTCGCGCACTGCTTGAAAGACTGCCACCGCCGCTGCTGCCGCTGCCGCAGCCGCCAGAGCGGACGCCTTCCACGATGCTGCTTGCGCTGCTGCGGACGCCTCCGCTGCTGCTGCTGCCGCTGCTGCCGCTGCCGCTGCTGCCGGCGTCCACGCTGTCGCAGCCACCGTTGCTGCCCCTGCTGCTGCTAGCGGCTTCCCTCGCCTCTCCGCTCCCTGGGCCGACTCCGTCGGCACCCATGTCAGCGCTGCTGATGCTGCCGCGGGACGGCGGCCGCGGCGGCGACGGCGGCGGCGGTGGCGACAGCAGCGCGTCGCGGCGCGGCAGCGGCGGCGAGAGCGGCGGCACGGGCTGCTGCAGCGCCGCCTTGAGCGCCACCTTCAGCAGCTTCCAGCCGTCGCGCGTGACGGGCCGGCCCGAGCTGCAGAGATTGTTCAGCGGGTTCGCTGGGTCCATGACGAGCGGCCGCTCCCTGTGGGCCTCCTTCGCGAGCACGCGGAATTTTTCGCTTTCGTCATACAGCTCGCGGAACGGCGCGGGCCACAGGGTCACATACAGGCGCGCTTTGAGCGACGCCGGGTTGCTGACGGCCTCTAGCATCCACCGCAGCGCGTCCGTGATGCTGCCGGCGGCGTTGGGGTCGCGCTGCTGCTGCTGCTGCTGCTGCGCCTGCGCCGCGTAGATCGCCAGGCACTCGACGAGATAGCTCGTGATGCCTTTCTCCTTGCGTTGCGCTTTGTCCGCCATGCGCAGCTCCTCGCCGTCATCGGTGACGACGCTCACGCCGCTGTTCAGCACGCAGTGCTTGGCGGCGCGCACGAGGCCGTTGACCCACGGCTGCAGCTTTGCGACGTACTGGTTGGCGAGCTCCGTGAACGCTGTGCTGTAATTGTACCTGTCGCCGATCTGCACCTCCTCCACCAAGAACTGCATGGCGAGCTTCGCCTGCTTCTCGGGCACATTGCCGCCGCTCGTGTCGCCGCTGGTGAAGTCCCGAGCCAGGACCAGGTCCACCGGCAGGCCGTCGACCTCCATCACGATGGCGTGCTTGAAGCTTTTCACGACGACCCAGTCTTCTTGATGATTGATGTGCCGTAGCAGCATCTCCCACAACATTTCGTTTCCGTCGGGTGGCAGCCAGGTAGCGTCATTGTCGCTGAAGAATATGACCAGATCGTTGTCGCTGTCCCCGGTGCTGGTCCTACGCTTAAGCGAGCCCGCGGTGACAAGCCTCGACACCCGGAGTTGACGCCTTTTGTCAGAGCCCATCTCCTTGTTGTGCTGTTGGACCGCCTTATGAACGAGGTCCTGCACCCGCTTAGTCAATTTATCGAATATCCTCTGCAGCTCATCGCTGGGCCCCACCTCCTGCCCGAGGACACGAAGTTCCCGCTCTTTGTCTGCCGCCATAAGTGGCTGCTGCCGCTGCAGTGGGCCTTGCAACAGCGACCGCTAGCACCAAGGCAGCAACGCCTGCTAACAGGCGCATGCATTTACTTGGGTGGCGGATGCGGACATGATTACTGTGTTGGGTGAATGGTGTTCCTTTTTTATGGGATTGACGGTGGCGGTCACGCCAATTTGAAAGTTGAAGAAGCTGTTGAAGGTTTGCGCTGGACGCTCTGCCACCACACAGAAAACCAAGGCCTCCAAATGGCACGTCAAGCGGTGTACTAAGTGCCGTCAACTGATACCACGAACAATCAGGCCCGTGTGCAGCAAAAGGGGAGGCCCTAAGCAAGAGCCCGTTCAGAAGAACTTGAAGACTTGCCCGATTGTTCGATGGCATGAAAGATTCGCCGTGCACATTCGACGCCGACTAAACCTCCCGCGTCACTTGGGGAAACACCGCTATGGGGAAACACCGCTATTGCTGTGACCCCAAGGTCGATGGCTCGGTCTACCGTGTGACGAGGAGATCCTCCCAAGACAACACATCTCTGACGGCGGCAGCAGCACACCTCCTTCGCCATTGTGTTGAGGCGCGCGACAGTGATTCCCGCGACGCTGTTGCCGCCACCGTCGTAGCTGCTGCTGTTGCTGCCAGCCATTTCCCAGCCTCCGCCTTCGACACCGCCGGCCCCTGCACCGCTGTCACTCCCTGTCCCCCCGCCGCCGGTGCCATCGCAGCTGCTGCAGTAATCGCCGTTGCCGCTGCTGGTGCTGGTGCTGCTGCCGTCAGATGTGTTGTCAAATCTCTTCGACGCAAGGCACACCGAGCCATCGACCTCATGGTCAGAGCAATACAAGTAGATCTTCTTTCCAGCTTCGATCTTGCCCCACGTTGCACGGGCGGTGCAGTTGGCGTTGAGCATGCACGGCGGATGTTTCATGCTGTCGAACTTTATGTCGGGCAAGTCTTCTGAACCGGGCTCAATGCAATAGGGCCTCCCACGTCCTCTGTTGCTGCCCACGGGCCTGACTATTGGCGGTATCGGTGGACGGCACTCAGTGCACCGCTCGCCGTGCCACTTGGAGGCCTTGACTTTCTGTGTGGTGGTCCTGGCAGAGAGGGGACTGTTGATGATCCAGCACTTTGTGACACACCTTCAACAACTTCTTGAACTTTCAGAGTGGCGTGACTCGCCGCCCCTCCATCGTGAGACATCAGGTCACCCAAAGACAGTGATCATGTCCACCCCTCCTGCTGACTTCACTCGCGTATCATGGAGATCAGAGTGCCTGCGGGAAGAAAACAGCCGACGCTTGGCGGGCAGCACAGAAGAAAACACTTTGTCCAGCCCTGGCACCAGCTGGACTGCATTGAAAGATATCCACAAAAGACGGTCTCAGTCAGTGCCGTCGTCAGCGTAGACCGTACAAGCGATTGCGTCAAGCGCAGGAGCATTGCATACGAAGCAAACTCTTGATCGAAAGAACATCATCATCGCATGTTATTGCGAGCGCCGGCCCCGCCGCCGCGCGCCGCAATCTCCAGCACCGCCCTCCCCAGGCGCTCATAGTCGGCCATGCCGTTGTACACGTGGCAGCTGATGCGCACGAACGCGCCCTCCACGCCCGGCACCGTCTTCACCGGAACCTCAACGTTGAACTCGTGGTGCAGCGCGTCCTGCAGCGCGGCGGCGGGCGCGCCGCGCGGCAGCGCCGCCGCCGGCAGCGGCACGAGCCACATGGCGTCGTGCATGCGCGGCGGCGCGATCGCGCCGCGCGCCTCCGTGCCCCACATGCCCATCAGCGCCGCCGCCGCCGCCGCCGCGCCGCCGCGCATGTGCGCGTGCGCCCTCGCCGCGCCCAGCGCGCCCCAGAAGCGCAGCGCGGAGCGCGCGCTCAGCGCCGGCGAGTAGTCGCGCGCGCCGTCCCAGACGAAGCGCGACAGGAAGCCCGCGCGCGCGCCGTGGGAGATGATGGCGGGGCGCAGCGCGGCCTGGCGGTGCGGCGGCGCGTGCAGCAGCGCGGCGCCGCGCGGCGCGCACAGCCACTTGTGCAGGTTGGTCACGTAGTAGTCGGCGCCGATGGCGGGGATGTCGAGGTCGAGGGAGCCCAGAGCGTGGGCGCCGTCAATGAGGACCTGTGCAAGCAGGCGCACGCACGCGAAAGGGGGGGGGGGGAGGGCGGCGATCTCTGAGGGGGGAGCTGCGACACGGTGCTGGCGTCGCGCAGCAGTGGCCATCGTGGGGTACGGGGGTGCGGCACCGATGGTTCGGCGCTATGAATAGCCAACTGCGCAGGAAGTGAGCATGGGTGTGCACGCGTGCGACCGCAAGGCGGGGGGACAGGGCGCGCATGACGCTGAGAGCAGAGCCGCAGCGCTCAGCATCAGACCACAAGGTTGCGCCCGCATGCGATGTGATTCGTGTGCAGCGGATGAGGAGCCGGCCCGAGTGCCACGCGTTCCCGCGGCTCGCAGGCTGAGCGCACGAGGCGACCGCACCTGTCGCAATGTTGTGCGCGACCCAGACATGGATAGTGCACATGTTGCTTAGATGGAGACGGCACGCAGATCATCCACGACGACAAGCTGGCGCTGCTGCACGGGCGGGTAGAGAGGGTCCGCGCTGGCAGTCCGCTCCACAAACGGCAACATGGACCGTACGACAGAGCTGCGCGGGACGCTTTGCACAGCAGCGCCCTAGGCAGCAGTGCCCGCTCTCCTGCACGCCGCATCAAGAACACGCAGCACGGTTGTCGTCGACCCTTCAATCTGCAAGCACTGAAGCGTGTGTGTCGGTGGAAACGACACCAACCCGCCGCTCACGACCGCGACGTTCGCGCCGCCTCGCGCGCGCGCACCTGCACGCCGCGCTCGTGGCACAGCGCCGTCAGCCGCCGCACGGGTAGCGTCACCGCGGTCGCGCTCGTCACGTGGTCGAACACGGCGAGGCGCGTGCGCGGCGTCAGCGCCGCTGCGACCGCCGCCACGACCTCATCCTCGCTCGCGATCGGGAAGCGGATCCGCGCCTCGCGCACCGCGCCGGCGCCCCACAGCTCGCGCGCCATCGTCTTCACAGACCCGTAGGCAGTGCTCAGAAGGAGGATTTCGCCGCCGCCGCCGCCGCTGCCGGCAGAATCGCTTCCGCCGCCGGTTCTGCCGTTGTAACTGGTGAAGGTGGCGTCGCCGCAGCGGTGGGCCGCGTCCGCGGCGGAGCGGATGACGGCGTTGAGGCCGGCGGTGGCGTTGAGCAGCAGCGCGACGTCGGCGGCGGGGGCGCGCATGTGCGCGGCGAGCGCGCGCACGCTGTCCGCCAGGTGCGGCAGCAGCTGCCTGTCGATGAAGCGCAGCGGCTGGCGCTGCGAACGGCAGGCGTGGAGGGTCATGTAAAGGGGGAAGGGGGGAGGGGCGTTCAGCGAGAGAAAGCTGAGTTTTCATGCGATGGTGTGGAGAGCGCGCTGCAGATGTCAGCAGCATTGAAAGCGGCATGATTTGAAAGTGAAAGTGTCGGCACAGGTGCAGTGTGAGTGGCACAACAATGTTTTGACAAGGGTGACGTGGCGCAGCTGCTGCATGTCAGTGTAATCCATTACGCTCGGCGTGCCTGCGGTACTGATCAACAATCATCATGCTACTTTGGTCCAAAACGTCTGCGCTTGCACTGCCTTGCAGCATGTAATGTTGAACATAGCCCCCTCAGGCTCGAATTGTCGCTGTAGAACTCCTAAGCCCTCCCCCCCTCAACACGTGCACCCACCAGCTGCACTGCATCGCTGAGGGGCAATGCAAATTGCACCTCGTGATCGACGACAAAACCGCTGCAGCGGCACTCACCTCCAGGTGCGTCCGCCACATGTTGCACTCGCAGTCCAGCTCGCGCAGCGAGGCGCCGAACGCGCCGTGATTCACAAAGCACCAGTCCGGGTCCAGCATGAAGTGCTCGCGCTTCATGGCGGGGCCCAGTGGCGTCGCTGTCGAGAGCGCCTGCCAGCTCGGCTTGCTGTTGTCGAAGGGGTACGGCGGCGGCTCATATCTGTGTGGGCGCGCGGCGTTAGGAGGGCAGCGCGCGTCAGAACAGCGCACAGTCAGAACTGCAGCGCCCGCTGGCTGCATCGTGATGTCAGCAGACGCTGAACATCTATGTGCGTAGCGCTGTATGGGGTGGGGTTGAAGTCAATCCTGATGTGGCCCCTTGTGGCAATCGGTTGCCAGCTTTTAATGTCATGCACGCGCAAGCACGTACTCTACACGAATCACAGAACATTGAAGTCGACACCAATTTTTTAGGCATTGTATGGCTATGAGTGATTGTCGTTGTGCACCTACACATGCAGTTACAAAATTTCATGTATTGCTGCACCAAGCCAGACGTCAGAACTCCTATTGCAATCTGCAACCAGGCGTTTCTTGCAACTCAGGTGTTACAGCAGCTGCAAGCAGCAGCGGTGTGCTTTGAGGCTGCCTCTAGTGAGCGCAGAATATCTAAGCAACTGCATGCAAGGAAGGCCGCAGCACAATTTGTTGAAGCTACAGCACATTCCTTCTGCTCTAATGTCTACTGCATGAAGGATGCATGGCAACGAGGGCGCTCAGCAAGCCATGAGAGCTTGACAGGTGCCTCCACGAAAGAACCGGCTGTCAAGAAACAGCCTGTGAGTTCGAGCACACACACAGCAGGTCATTTGCTGCAACTTCAGCATAAGTTCCCGTCCGACTTACTCACTATCTGGCAGTCGCACGAGCTCCTCCACGCTCGGGCTGAAGAAAGAGCCAAACGTGCCAAAGTTGCCTGAGCCTCCGCTCGCACTCCCACAGCGCGCCGCAGTTGTGCTCAGTTTCCTGCGGCCTGTACGCCGGACATGGGCGCAGCAACAACTCCTCATGGTCTCTCACTGTCCTCCAAAGATCAAAAGAGGTCCTGGAAACTTCAGGTTGAGGTTGAAATTTGCCTCAAGCCATGCAAGAGAGCCCCCCCCCCCCCCCCCCCCCCACGGAGTCCTCTGAGCACCACTGCCTCTGATGCATTACACTTGCTCGCCGCAGCGGATGACGAGATGACAATCTGAGTGCGCATTGCAGCGCAGATTTGGTGCACCAGTGGATGTTGAAGATGTGGTGTCAATGATAGTAGGACCACAGCATCACCTGCACGGACCATTTCTTGCATGGCGCGGCCATTAATTTCGAAGTTGCTCAATTCCAGGAGTGACTACGGTGCGAGCGGCCGGACTATCCAGACGCGATCATCAACCACCAGCCACAAGCAGTAGAGTAGTCTTCAAAAGCACCAGCACTTCGAGGGTGGACCTCAACATTGACCGTAGCGAGACTGTCGCAAGGCGCCTCCTGACTTTCGCACTTGTTAGCAGGTTGCCGCTGACTTGCTAACTCTCTGAGGCACCAGGAAGGCACCTGCAGCCCTTGGAGTAGTGCTGCGGCAGGACTGCAGCGGTCTTTTGGCATGCGTTGCGTCACTGGGATCTGTCAGAGCAGGTGGCCACATTTACGTAACGGTGAGGTCCAGCTGGATTGGGACAGTGAGCTGCGGGACAGTGTGTACTTGCTGCACTGCCCTGCATGTGGGGCACAGTTGCGACGTTGATGCTGCAAGACGGGCGCTGTGTGACGACGAGTACTATTCGCCTCTGAGACTTGGCACAGACATCTGGCTATGAAGACACAGGGGGGGGGGCAGCGGCGGCTGCTGGACTCATTGGCCGCACGAGCAGCGACAGCGATAGCTCAGGGGCAACGAGCTTTGTGCCACCACCACCACAGCCCAGCTGCTAGCGGTTGGTGCCGTAGCTCGATGCCCGTGTCCCGCAGGTCGAGGGCGGCATCCTCCCGCCGCAGCAGGCCGATGTGGTGCTGACGATAGCTGCCGCAGCACGACAGCTGCTGCAGCACCGGTGCACCTCCCTGCAGCAGCGCCTGCCGCGGCACAGCGGCCAGCTGCGGTGGATGCCGCCCTCCACCTGCGGGACACAGTCGAGCTGCAACACCAGAGGCCAGCGGCTAGGCTGCGGTGTTGGTGACAGAAAGCTCGCTGTCCCCGAGCTGCTGCTGTCGCTGCTCTAAGTACAGCAGCCGCCGCTGCCTCGACGAGTGCACCTGCTGCTATGATGCCGCAGCGCGCGCGCTGCCCCTCCTGAGCCTGCCGCTGGGTGTGTGGTCGACCCCAGCAGCAGCACCGCCCTCCTGCTCATGGTGCGCTGCCGGTGCCGCGTCCTGCTCCACGACAGGGCACAGGACCATCTCGTCATGAGCTTCGGCTGCCTGCTCCAGCTCCTGCTGCTGCAACAGCTCGTCGTCGAAAGGTCCCCCAAGAGCCATCTGGTCAGGCGCATTGGCTGCCAGCTCGTCGTCCGCCTCGGCTCTGTTGCTGGTAGAGTCCTTTCAAAGGCCAAGCACGAGGTGGAGCCAACATCAGCAAAGAATGAGTTGAAGATCCAGTTGAAGATCCAACTCTCAGAACACACAAAAAAATGATCCAAGGTTGCCACATATGCCAAGGCGGAAGGCCTCGGAGTGCTGCGAATGCCCGATGATCAAACACCTGCCGTGAATCTTCAGTGCAGCAACGCAGAAAGTGCTACACTAGAATGATGGTCTCCAGATATATTTGTTCTGTACTGAACATAGTGTCAGTAGCCAGGGCCGTATTAGGCGTTGAAGCTGACACCGCTGCGCCGGCGAGGCAGATTCGCATCACCACCGATGCGGACATCGTAGAGGCAGCCACCTGGGCTGTGTCTGAATTACGCAAGCTCAGCGACACAGGCGTCTACGAATCGCTGGCGCTGAAGTCCATCAAGGCGGCGGCGACAGGCGCTGGAGTGTATCATGACAACACATTCCTCACGCTGGTGCTGGCCAGCCCCCACTTTGACGGCGGCAGTGCAGAGGAGGAGTTCGAGGTGATGGTGATGCAGCACAAGACGGATGGGCACAGAAAGTGAGAGCCAACTTGACGCTAGGGCAAAGGCTGCAGGCCGAGCAACCATGCGTGTGCGCTGCGTATTGTGAGGTTGCAATGCGGCCTGCAAGCTTTGCTCTGACTGACGTACATGGCGTGTCAATCCTGCCCGCTTCGTACTGCCGCTGCAGCTTTGCCATCAGCGAGTTCCCGGCGATGGCCGCAGGCGCCATCGAGCAGTTCTACATGCAAAAGGTCAGTTGCAGGGCCACACGCCTCTAGCACAGCAGCTCACTGTGGTTCTTGGTGTTGTGCGACATCGGCACTGTGTATACTACATACAAGCCTCACTGCGCCATGCTTGCATCGCTTCTTGATGCCTCGACCAGCACCGACAAGCCATGGCGCCGTGCAGAACAAGGCCTACTGGCGAGTATCGGCGTCTACAAAACCACGTAGTGCGCGCCTCTCTCTCTCCTCCGCAGTTATTGGTTGCCGCTGCGGTTCACCCTGTTGGTGCATGGGCCGTGTACCACTGCCTTGCGGCGGCACAGACGCTGACTCGTGCAGGCTGCTGCTGCTGCTTACGGCGTTCATGCAGGTTGATGCGGACCGCAAGCTGCGCGACGCAGCGCTGCAAGAGCTGGACAGGGAGGCGGAGCTGTATGAAAGGTGCGTAGGCATATTGTGCTTTTGACGAGTGTCGGCGCCAGCGATGTCAATCCAGCTCCTTGAAGATTACCCGTTTCTTGCAAATGGCACTTGTACACTTGCAAGTCAGTCGTACAATACCCGCTGGAGCCGGCTCACTGTTTATTGATGGTTGCTCCTCCAAGTAATGCACGTCGTCCAGCGCCGCCCAGCACTTGCTCACATCAGCGCGCCATTCAGCGATGCAGTGACTCCTTTGCGCACATCACTGCCTGTCGCAGCGACCTCCCGCGCCGCCGCTGCCGCGCCCATGCTCAGCGCTGCGTCGCACGACGCGCAACGGCGCCGCGTCAGCCTCACGCCGTGGACACCTGCATCGCTATGACTCTCCATGCGACTGCGCGTGTGTGGCTGCTGCAGGTGCGAGGTTGATCTTGGCGGTGACTGCACCCCGGCGGCGGTCGTGGCTCACATGCTGCAGATGACTGGAGACCAGCTTCGACAGGAGCTCGCCCTGCGAGACCCGCTTGACCCCCGGGCGGCAGCTGCGCAGCAGGTACGGGTGGCAGTTGCGCCGTGCTCGTTGAGCTATGTCAGGAACAAAACTGGGCACGTTTGGACGCTCGACCTTAAGCCCTCGGGGCGGACTTGTGCTGTCGAGTCTTGTTTGGCGGTGTCGAAGTGGCAGCAGCAGCAGCGGCAGCAGCAGCAGCAGCGGCAGCGGCAGCATCCCTTCAGCAGCGGCTCACCTCTGCCAGCTACAGCGCTTTGCGCATGAGGCAGTGCGAAGCTGGCAAGTAGTCTTTACGACGGCATACCACAATGCATTTATTGGCAGAGTCATGCACCAGCATGGCACGACGGCACCACCATGATGAGCTCATGCAGCATCAGCAATGACGCGGCAGGTACGGCGCGGTGGCAGCGCACGGCGCACTGATGATCCGCGCAGCCCCCATTCGCCGTGCAATCAGAGCAGCACGTCTCAGCGCATGCATCCTCACAACGCTCCGCGCCTCGCACCTCACACCGCGCGTCGCCGCCCGCAGATACTGGCCAGCGGCTGGCGCCGTGCGCACTTTGCGGCGCTGCGCGACATGACCACCGCGGAGGTGCTCGTGCTGTACTCGGACGCCGCCACGCCTGCCGCGCGCCGCGGCGCTGCGCGTGCGGAGCTGGAGCGCCGCATGGACATGCTGGATATCACATGATCGGCGACGGCGGCAGAGCGGGATGAAGCTTACGCCGCCGCGGTCTGACGCGCGGGGTTTGCGTGCTGCGCCGGACCTCTCCTGAAAACATGCAGTGCGCAGGCATCGGGCGACGCGCACAGGCGATGATGGTGTCGGTGGGCCAGACGGAAGAGGATGCTGTAGCGACGGGCCGCCGTCGGCGCTCCGAAACAGCCACAGCAGCGCACGCGTCACTCAGCTGCGCGTCTGAACCGGGGCCAGCACGCCGGCCGACTCACTGGAGTACAAATGGAACACCAAGCAGTTTGGCGCTTGGCGATGGGCGCGGCCACTGCGAGTTGCGGCGGCGCGCCAAGCGGGGTCTGTGGCAAAAGGGCATGGAGACAGCCACGCGGCAGCGCTTTTGCGGCTGCATTGTGCGGTTGGTTCTCCAGCTTTTGATTGTACCCAGCGTGCTTTGGCGCGGACACCTGCGCTGGACACCTCAGAGATGTCCCCGTCCCAGGCTGTCGAGTGCAGGTGCACTCAGCATGCTCTATGGTGCAGACACCTGGTCCCGGGACGTCTCTGCCGATGCTGCGAGCTGTGCGGCAAGCCGGCTCTGTGGAACGCTCTGCACAAGCGTGCAGGGCCACCTGTCAGACCTGCCTTGGTTTCGTGTGAGCCAGTACTGCGGGCGCTTGTCGGATTACTGTGCGCATCAGCGCGCGCAGCATTGCAGCACGAAGTGCGCATCGCAAATGCACGAATGGGGTCAGTATTTCTATCGTTCCATTGCAGTTTGAAGCAGCTGTATTTGAACACCGTCTCCTTGGACAACGGGCGCCACACCCACGCCAGCCAAATGAAATCACCAAGTCCTGGCCCCCTTTTCCATGTTTAAAGCTCCATCTGTGTCTTGCACGGGCGGACCGATGTGCAATTGTGCACAGAGCAGCCGCGCATCGCATTTGCAGCAGCATCTACTACTCTTAAGACACTAATCCGCGTAGATTCATGAAGCAGCGACCCC
Source organism: Tribonema minus (assembly GCA_017506865.1). NCBI lineage: Eukaryota > Xanthophyceae > Tribonematales > Tribonemataceae > Tribonema > Tribonema minus. Next base: position 175,578 of record JAFCMP010000067.1, read on the forward strand.
CCCCCCCTGTATCGACAGGCACTACAAGTAGCCAGGAATAATCTTTTTCCACATGTTACCTCTGCCTCAGCTGTGATGATTGCAACATGTGGAAGCATGTCGCAGGCGACACTCATTGTCTCTACTGTAGTAAACACATTGCTCAGTCTTCCTGTTCCCCAAGTCACTTCAAGTCGAAAGCTTGAGCACGTTTTTGATTGCAATTGGTGTTTTACGCGGTTACACCTGAAACCGCCAAAAAGGGTAAGAGGCAAGACGTGCAGCAAGGAAAGACCTGCCGAAGTTTGGAGTGCTCACCAGAGAGCTCAGGCGTCCGCCTTGTGTGGCGCAAGGGCGATGGCCAGTAGACCAAAAACGCGAGCAGCAGGAGTTCCAACTGCGTTGTGGTCAGCGGATGCAGCAGTCCGAGCGACGACTGCGGATGCGCCCACTCCCGGAACCATCACCAAATTAATGGACCTATCCGTGGCTCATGCAGTGGCAGAGGAGCTCCGACACAAACATATCCGCACCCTGGAGGTCCTCGACAGGGTGGTGAAGGAGAACGAGGGCCTTCGCCGCCAGTTGAGGGCATGGTCCTGCGGCAAGCAAGCAGAGGGGGCCACAGGTGGGTTGTTGCCGCTGGCGGACGACGACACGGTTTTCCTGACCTCGGGTGCAGAGTTTGCGAATGAGAGGGAGCTAGCCGATGCGAGAGATCGTGTCGGCGTGCTGTCGGTGGAGGTGTACAACCTCCGGGAAGCTCTCAGAGCTGCCAGAGGGGAACTTTGCGAGTCCCGGGACAGCAACTCTACCCTGCTGGCCAGCTACAACGCAGAGAGGGCTCGCACGGCCTCGCGCAGGGACAGCGTGTGCCCAAGGTGCCTGGACACGAGGCAACAGCTGGCTTCTCTGCGGGAGGCCCATGAGAAGGAGTTGAAGGCGGCCTCCGAGCGACACGCTGCTGCCCTGGTTACCGCGCAGCAGAGCGCATCAGCGCATAAGGAGGTCAGCGAACAGCAGCTCGAGGTAGCGCAGAGCACACGCGATGACTGGGCGGAGCGGGTGGCGGAGGCGGAGGCAGCTGCGGCGGCTGCGCAGCGCGCCGCCGCTGCGGCGCAGGAGCGGGAGGCAGGCGCGCACCGCGAGCTCAAGAAGGCGCTGCTGATCGCTGACTCGGCGCGTGCGCGTGCGCAGCAGGCGGAGGTGGAACGCGAGCTAGCCGAGGCGGAGCTTTTACGCCAGCAGCAGCAGCAGGAGCAGCAACGGCAGCAGCAGCAGCAGCAGCGGCGGCAGCAGCAGGGTCAGCGCACGGAGGCGTCGCCGCCGCCGCCGACGCGCAACGGGCGCAAGACGTCGCTGCCGGGGAAGCGGGAGGCACCGGCACAAGTAGCAGCGACTGCAGCACAGCAGACAGAGCAGCAGCGCCAACAGCAGCAGCCTGATGATCAGCAGCAGGAGCAGCAGCAGCCGCGCACGCGCTCGGGCCCTGTGGTGGTGCTGCCGTCGGTGCTGCCGGAGTGGCCCGCGAGTGCGCCGGATCGGCCTGCGCCCATGTACCGCCGGCACACCGTGTCGCAGCCGGTGCTCGCCGCGCATCTGCTGCTGCCACAGCAGTCGCTGCCGCCGCCGTCGCAGCAGCAGGAGCAGCAGCAGCAGGTGCAGCAGCGGCAGCGACAGCCGCCGCAGCAGTCGCCGCAGAAGCAGCCGCCGCCGTGCAGCGGCGTGAGCTTTGGCAACAGCGACGCCGTGTTCGACACGCTGCGGCGCGAGAACGACAGGCTGCGGATGCAGCTCACGCAGCAGCGCGCGGCGCAGGCGGTCCTGCTGCGCAGCAGCACTGCGCGCGGCTGCACCGGGGTGCTGCTGGGCAAATTCGGACGGCAGGGGCAGGGGGGCAAGGGGCGGGGCGTCCACACGCGGCGTCTGAGCAGCGTCATGTAAAGCGGCTGGCGCTGCAGATTCAGCAGCTGCATCATTGCGCTGCCGTCTGTTGGCTATTGGGGGGGGCACTGTTAGGGTTCGTTGAGTAGAGGCTGCAGGTGCCGCTGCTTGCTTTGAGGTTACGCAGGGGGGCGGGATGGGTAGCTGTCCCATGTGAAGGTTTCGCAACGGTCGTCGAGTTACCGAGCCTTGGCGCGGAAGTTTTGGGAAAAAAGGTTTACATGGTCTCATGGGCACAACGACCGGACATTTTACAGTCCATGTCCATGCACGATTTTATCAGCCTGCCGCAGGGGTTTCATTCCTCATAATTACAGGCCACACGCTCACTGGGCGCGACCATTTTCTGCTGCGCCAAGAGTGAATCGGACGCGCCCTTGAACGCAACAGACGCCAATCTTCTTTATCAATGCAACATGTCGTCGAGAAACACGTGCTTGTGGTGCACAGTTGCTGTTGCCTTTGTCAGAGGATTGCTGCGCTTGTGCACTGACGGGAAATGCGACCTTAGGGCACCCGCCGCGCTGCTTGACACAAGTCTGTGTGCGCCGTGCATGTGCGGATCGCAACGCGGCAACACTCGCCTCCAGCGGATCAAGCGCTCTCACACACCCCAGCCCATCCAGCCAGCGCATGCTCACATATGCATGAACACATCCAGCACAGACCACGCATTGCAGCAGAGAAATGGCCGCCTGTACAAGCTGTGTACACCGCGCTTGCTAGTGTATGATCACGGTCACGGAAGAGAGACGACCACTCTGTACAGCGTGCTTGCTATTGTATGATCACGGTCATGGGGCGCCCGTCGCGCCCGAACACGTCCGCGCCGCCGTAGTCTGCCGTGCCGCCGCGCGCCCCCGCTGGCGACGCAAACCCCGGCGCGCCCGCCGCAGCAGCGGCATCACGCGCCCCCGACTCTAGCAGCCCCACATCCAGGTTATACTCGCCGCCGTAGCTCTCCGTCCACGGCGCGGCGGCATCGGCGCTGCCGTCGGTGATTGCTAGCGCGTCGCCGCCGCCGCCGCCGCCGCCGCCGAGCACGGCCGGCGCGACGCGCGGCGCGAGCGCGATGGGCAGGGTGCCGCGGCGCTGCGCGCGCGGCAGCAGCGCCGCGGAGCCGCGCAGCGGCGGCGCGCTCAGGCCCAGCGCGGCGCGCTGCGCGTCGCGCGCCGCCGCCGCCGCCGCCTCCGCCGCCCTGTCCGCCGTCTGCGCATGCGCCCAGTCGAGCAGCGACAGCGGCGCGTGGCCGCGCGGCGCACCGGCGCCGTGCGCGCGCTCCCAGCAGTGCGGGCAGTAGAGGCGTGCGGCGGCGGCGCGCGCGGTGCGCGGCGAGGACGCAGTCGAGGACGCGGCGCGCGAGCCCGCGGAGCGCTGCGACAGCGCGCCGCCGCCGCTGTTGCCGCAGGCCACGCAGGCGCGCTCCGCGAAGCGCTTGCCGCAGACCTGCGGGATGGGGAAGGGGTGTGGGGGGGGGGGAGCACAATCAGGCAGAGAAACGGGTGACAGGTTGGACCAGTCCCTGCTGCGTATGGCTATGATGATCGGTGCTGTACATAGTGATGAGCAGTGCAAGGTGCAAATGGAAAATGGATACGACAATGCAAATTCGATGCACGCCAAGCTGGCGGGGCGGCCAGTCAGCCCTGCGGGACCTGCGCTGCAGCCACCTCCCTGGGACGCACCACCCCAGAGTGACCAGTCCATGCCAGGGAGCTAGGCTGTGCGTACATTCCAAATTAGTGTGAGGGGGGCAGGTACGACATGGCGTGCAGTCAGACATATGCAAGAGGCCAGGTGTCGCAGCGCATGTACGTTGACTCGTGGTGCAGCAGCTTCGCGCAGCCAAGTGGATGCCGCTGCAAGGGTACCGCAGGGCTCGCGCCCTCACACGGGCGCCGCGGGCCTGCATCTGCAGAGCGCCGGCACAACCGCGCCGCGCAGCGCAGCGCGTCATGCACCCCGCCGCCGACCGCCGCACCCAGCGTCTGAGCGCTGCCGTGAGCGTCCTCCCCCCTTCCCCCTTCTTCCTCATCGCACGACCACATATGGACTACTCAGTCATCGGCCGGAAGGGGCGAATGGATGAACAAGTGAATGAGCGCGCAAACAGACGGCCGCGCCCCCCCGTTTCCCTGATGGCACAGCACATACATACTACTTGGTGCATCGGCCGGAAAGGGCGAACGCATGAACAATTGAATTGAGCGCGCGAACAGACAGCCGCTGCTCGCGGACGCGCGCGCGCACGCGCGTTCACCTCGCACAGGTGCGCCGCCATGGGCGTCCACGGGTGGCGCCAGCCCTCCGGGTCGACAGCGTCGCCGTGCTCGCGCCGGTAGCACGCGAAGCACAGCGCGACGCCGTCCGTCGCGCAGCGCCGCAGCGCGAGCGCCGCGCAGCACGACTGGCACGGCACGTGCCCCGGCGGCGGCGCGTCCGCCGTGTCGCCGCTCTCGGCGTGGCGGTAGTACGCCGCGCCGGTCGCGCGCACGATGAGCGACCACGCGGGCAGCGGCTGCAGCGGCGCGCAGGCGCCGCGCGCGCGCCGCGGCATGTACGGCTCCGTCCAGCTGCGGCGGCGGCGGCGGCGGAGGAGGGGGGGGGGGGGGGGGGCGCGGCGCGTGAGGGCTGCGGGGCGACTGAGCACGATGTTGCTGCGAGGTAGAGCGGACGAGGCAGATGAGCGTCCTCATGTACGTATATATGTCACTCTGCAGAGATGGATAGCGGCTGCACGCGTGCCACGTCGCAGCAGCAGCAACGGCAGTAGCAGCAGCAGCAGCGGCAGCAGCACCGCAGCAGAGGGTGGTGGCGGTGGTGGCGCCTGAGCTGTGCCACAGAGCGATGGACCGGTTTCTTGGCTCATCATATTCGGCTCCTTCCAGCTGCTGTATGTGAGGATCAGGTCTGGGCGTGGTGCAGTATATGTGCTATGCGATGAGTGGCGGAAAAGCATGAGTGAACGGCGCCAGTCGCTGACTCCTGTGCACAACAGCGGCTCAGCGGCAGATGGCGTCGCTGCGGCAGCCCAATTCTTGACGCAGTTGACCGTGGACGCAGCCTGTCAGGCGTGCGTTCGGTGCGAGTGCTTTCAAAGCGCTCAAGCACCTTGACAGCGAGCGCACTGCACGCGAAGAGAACATCGACGGCACCAACTGGCTAAAGTTGCACGTGACCGACTGAGCGATGCGCAACAACCAGCAAGCAGTGCTCCCCGCACAGGCATACACGAGTCCCATCCAGCTCCACACACGCGGCCGGCAGGCAGGCACGGGCGCTTGTGGGAGCACCGCCGCATGCGCGCAATGTCATCGCGCACGCAGCATTTCTGGTGAGCAGTGCCACCCATGCTGAGTGCTTATGTCCGCCACGCATTTCTCTTCGGGTGCCTTCGCCAATTCCAATTTATACTGACGATCTCCCGTGTTATGCCCCCATCGTCGTCTACAGTGTCGCTGATACACAGCAACAAGCCAGTGGTAACAACAGCCGTGCGCGCGCACCTGGACGTCCCGTAGTTGTGGTTGAAGAAGTACTCCGCGCCGGTCGCCGGGTCGCAGAGGCGCTCTATCGTCAGGTGCAGCAGCGCGCCAGCGCGCGCGCGCGCCGCCGCGCCGCGCCACCAGCACTGCAGCGTCACGGCGGCAGCGCGCAGCCGCGCGGCGGCGGCAGCGGTGCGCTGCGCATCCCACGCCCACCGCACCATGCCTGTCGCGGCAGCGCGGCAGCAGCGGTGGCTTCGTGAGATCATGGCGCGGCAGCAGATGTCAAGTGGACGAATGGCGACGCTCTCTGAGCGCTGCCAGAATGTGCGGGACGCCGCGCTGCGGACCGCCGTGGTGTCAACCATTGGCTTGCGTGCGACGTGGCTGTGGGTGAAAGGGGGGGTACGAGTGCTGCGCGCTGCCTCGTGCCCGCAGCAGCCATGGCCGGCGTTTGGCAAGCACTGGAGCGGTGCAGCGGCAACACACTTGATGTTGCACACGTCAAGTTGACTCCCGGCAGACAGCACCTCACCTCTGTCCCGCCGCCCCTTCCAGCGGCGGTATGCCCGCTGCAGCACGCGCGCGGCGCGCGCCTCGCTCTCGAGGACCCACGCATTCGACGCGGCGATCGCCGCCATGCTGCGCGTTAGCACCTGCGGCAAGGGGGACAGCGACCGGGGGGGGGGTCAGCAGCGCAGCTGCCGGCTCTCCTGGCTCTCGTGTTGTGCTGCCCATGAAGGTGGCATGTATGCCCGAAAAGGTGTGCGCCAAGAGTCTGGGCGGTGGCTGCTGCGGGGCGCCTCGATGCAGACTGCCGCACCACTGCTCGCGGCGTGCGCGTTGAGCGCTGATGGGAAGACGCGCTGCTGCCGCACTGCGAATCTTCTCAATTACATGCCTTGCAAGTTACGCCCCCGCGTGTCAAGCTTGCCGGAGAAGCTCGGAGAAGCTCCGCACAGAGCATGCGGGAGCTCACCACAAGCGGCGCAAGTGGGCACTTGCAATGCCGATCAGTACACGTTCAGGCAGGCGCCCATACCCCGTGTTGAAGTACACTTTGTCAGGCTCGCAGCGAGTACGTTGCACAGAGGCAAGGTGCGGCGCAATGCACGACTTTGTGTTGACCTGCAGCGATCAAGCAGCAGTACACACGGCCGACGTGAATCTTATCCCCACAACGGGACCGTCATGCAAGCAAGTGATTCTCTGGATGTGAAACTTCAACATGAAGTTGTGAGCTCTCACCTCCTCCTCGCCGACCATGGTGTCGATGGTGACGCGCATCAGGTCCAGTATGGTCGTCTTGTAGTCCATGAGCTGCGCGAGCGGGCAGGCGGTCAAGACATGCAGCGCGCGGTGAGCAGTGCCGCGAGACGTGCAGCGTGGTGAGCGCTGCTGTGAATGCCACATGGCACCCGAAGCGTACGACAAAGCGATGAAGTATGACAAAGCGAGACATGCAGCGCGGTGAGCACTGCTGTGAATTCCACATGGCACCTGACGCGCATGACAAAGTTGAGGGGTGCGCTGGAAGTGCATACATTTGAGTGGCGGGCAGGGAGGTGCGCAGCGCAGCAAGGGATTCCTTCACTCTTCTGCTGCGGTGCAGTGGATGTGTGCACACAGTTGAGTGGTGGGCAGGGAGGCACGCAAAGAAGGCAAAGGATTCCTCACGTATTGCTGCAAGCATATAGGACACCTGACGTGAACGACGGTGAAATCGATGGATGCGCTGACACCGAAGGTGCAAAGGACTGCCACGCTGGGAGGGGGTGAGTCGCCACTCTGCGCGGCAACAAACGGGGTTGCGCTCACCATTTCCACTTGACCAAGCTGCCACGGAAGCAACAATGAAAAAAATGACACCCAGCAGCCTCAGTGCCAGGCAATGAAGTCTGCCCCCTGACCCGTCAGACGCGGCAGCCTGCGTCGAGTACGGTCTCTTCTGGCAGACCGTCGCGCGCGTGGCCGCTGCCATGCTGTCTGATGCATGAGGTGGTGATGAGCAGCTGCCGTCGCGTTGCTGGCCGATCACACATGCGCCGCGGTGGCTGTCGACACGCCCTCCTTCGGAGGTTTGGGTTGCGGCGCAAATGGGACTCCCCGCGGCCATCTGCCAAGCTTCGTGTCGAGGGACGGCACGACCTTGAAGCTGTGATCGCGCGGAAGTCATGGCGACTGCGTAAGATGTGGTCATCCCTCAACACAGGCCATTGGCGCCGCCACTGGGTCGGCAGCAGCTGCCCCCCCGCTGCGGCGTGCAAACCGCCTCCAGCGCGCCGACTGTAACAGTGCGCCCATCGCCGTGCAGGGAAATGAGCGCAGGGGCACAGAGGAAGGCGCGAACTGACCGTCAGCCAATTGCTGCCCCCCCCCGTTAATAAAGACGCGACCTGCCGAATAATCGCAGGGGCGCTGCGCGGCCCTCCACCATCAGCTCGACGGCCACGCTTGGCAAAGCGCACTGTAAGGCGGCGACGACCGCTTTAAACTCTGGTCCCTCTTGCGCGCGGCACTACTGCTGCCGAGCGGCGGCCGATTCAGTTCTGGCCCTACGCGCACGTGGCTGCGCTGCATCCGAGCAGACACGGATGCGTGCGGGCACCATGGCAGCGTAGCGCCGGAGGCACGCTGTCAGGCGCCTGGTGCCGCCTTCCCCGTGGGAGTGGTGCACCGTGCGTGACCGCGCGAGCGGACTCCGGCAATCTCGACGGCGAGCTGCGCGGGCTTGCAGAGACGTGTGACACTGCGCACGCGCGGTGCAGGGCGCGCCTCAACTGCACCTCGGCACCTGCCCACAGCGACAGTGAGCTCATGTCCCTTGTCGCATCGCTCCAACGCTGCTGTGCGCTCTTGAAGGTGGCCGGTGCAGTGTGCGGCAACGGTGCGCAGCGGCGACGGAGTCCGCTCTGTGCCGCAGCCCACGATCGCAAGTCGCGCCAAGGAGGTGGCCCATTGCGAGACACTCTACGAATGCGCCGCTCAGAGCAGTCATTCACATGAGGCCGCGACCCGTCGCACTCTCCAAGCTCATGCCACGCGGCTGCGCTGCAGTGTCCACACTCCTGCGGTGGTGCGGGCCACGGCGTGGCGCCGGCACGCAGCGCGCTGGCTGCACTGTGAGGTGCACTTTAACCCGAGGCGTTGCACCGGCGCACAGCGCTCAGTGGCAGTGCGGTAGGTATTACCTGTGCACAGCGGTCGTCATCGCCTGTTCGGAATGCAGGTTTTCTCGGGACAGCCGCGCAGCACACTCGGCGTATGTCGGTGTGCGAGCTGAACATTGGTCGCGGACTAGCATTGACCAGCTGCCTACGGGTGTCTTTCTCCGTGCGTATGGGCACATTCCGACACCACTTGCTGATCATTAGCCCCATCTGCTATACGCCACACATCGTATTGCCACCTTGTAGACGATTTATTTTTGAGGGTATGACCAAGTGTACATTTCTGAATAATATGAGTAGTATGCTGCAGGATTGACATGCTGTTCATGATGTATACTGATCACCTCTGCACAAATTAGCTCACATTTTGCTCCTAGTTTCGTGACTGCACCTGCACAGGTTGACTGTATTGTACTCAGGAATCATTCATAACACATGTAGGTCCTGCCATTAACGTATTGCGCCACAGCAAGTGTGCACACTTTCTGCGTGTATACAAGCGCTCAACGTGCGCACTGCCACCAGCATGTATGTTTTTCAAACGACCGTTGCAAAACACAGCAATGGCGGAGAACTGCAGCGTGGCGAGAGCACACATCACCAGTACACGCAGGACAGCTGGAAGGCGTGAGCTGAGAGTCCAACGACCGCTGCTGACTATAATGCACTGTCCTATTCTCACTCATGCGTACCAGGAAGCAGTAGCACGTGCATCGGATTCGTGGACGACCAGTCGTGAATCATACGTCGTGAACCATATGGCACCAACCGCCCCTCCTACGACGTATTTGTCACATTCTCCCTCGTGCGCACCAGGGAGCACATGTACGTGGGTCACATTCCTGAACGACCAATCGCGCATTACGTAGCACCAATGCGCCGTGCAGGGGCTTACGTGGCGCGCGCTGCTGTACGTGCCCCCAGAGGGCTGAGCACTTCCTGCTCTCATTGAGATACTTGATATCTATTTACTCTGCACATACATGGTGGTCTCGCCCGCACTCCCGGCAGCGCCGTCGCCGCCGCTGTTGCCCGCGCTTAGGCGCTCTACATCCGCTGTCGCCGCCAAAGACACCGGGTGCACGTGAGGCACCGCGCTGTCGACCGCAGGGGGCGCGCCCCTCGCCGGCCTGCACCAGGACTCTGCCGCGCCGCATGCAGGCGTCAGCACCCACGTGCGTGCGCCAGCGCCTGGTCCCAGAGTGCGCCTCGGCACATCCACTCCCAGCACGACATCCGGCAGTTGCGCGCCCGCAGGCCTCCAGAGGCATCATGCTCGTCTCCATTCATTACCATCTCAGCGACGATGCATTGCCTTCTGCCCACCGCCGCATTCCTCAGCTTGTCCGCCGCCTCCTGCAGCATGCGCGCGCGCCGTGCGTCCCCGTGGCTGCGCCCCCGCAGGGGCAGCTGCCGCGCGTGCCGCGAACTGCACGCGGGCGCGCCGCACTGCGCTACGCATGCGCGTCGCCGCGCTTCGCTGTGAGCGCGCCCGCACGCTCCGTGAGTCGGGCGCTGGCTCGCACTGCGGCGGCGCCGCGCGGCTCCGCGGCGGACGCGCCCGATGTAGCGTTCGCTTCCGCGCGCATCTGCTTGGGCGCGCGCTCCTCGCTCGTGTCGGCGTCGTGTGCGCGCCGCTTGTCGCCAGCGCGGCCGTCGTCACCGCCATGCGCGCCACCGCCATGCGACTGCTGCCGCTGCTGCTGCTGTCGGCAGCAGTGGACGACATGGTGCCGCCGCTGCTGGTCGGGGCAGTCCGCTGAGTCACCGGCGTAGCCAGCGTGCTCTGCGCCACCGCCGCCGCGCCGGTGTGCAGCGGCGGCCGCAGCGCCAGAAGGCGGCGTCACTGTGATGCTGCCGCTGCCTGCCTTACCCCGCGTACGGGCAGCCTCTGCTGTGCCGCTGGCTGCGTCTGCCTCACTGATCATCCCGCGATCATCCGAAAGCTTGTTGATCAGCACCACCGTCGTTTCCGCCAGCCGCCCCCCGCCGCTTGCGCCCTGCTGCGGGCTCTCCGCGTCCGTCTCAACAGCCGACAACACATCCCACGGTATCCTCAGCGTCCTGTTGTGCACCGCGCCGTCACCGCCGCGCAGCGCATGCGCGCCATCAGCAGCCATTTCAACAGCTGCTGCCGGTCCACCGCGCACATGTTCCAGATTGCCTGCCGCCGCCGCCACCGCTTGCCCTTGCGCTGCTGCCACCGCTGCCGCGCTCCCCACCGCGCACGCAACAACGGAGGCAACTGCCAGGCCGCCCGCGCCCCGCCCCCCCTCCACATCACTGGCGGGCGCCATGTCACACACGAGGGACGCGGGGGGCGGCGCGGCGGCGGCGCCTACGCGGCCCGACTGCGGCTCAGCGGCCCGAGCGCTGCTGCTGGAGCCTCCGCCGAGGTCCTGGATGGTATTCTGCGCCTTCTCCGCTGTCCTCTGGAGATCTGCCGCGGCAGCTGCTGCACGATGCTCAGCCTGGTCCAGCTCGGCGAGCGCGGCCGCGACGCTGGCCACGACCGCCGCCGCCTGCGCCGCCGCTGTCGTCGCGGACCGCTCGTTGGGCGGACGCCCTCGCTTCCTCTGCGTCTGCTTCTGCGCGACGCGCCAGATACCGTGCCTCCGATTCCCTGGCCGCGGCTGTTTTCCTGATGGTCGCCGCGGCGCCCTCAAGCCCTGGAGTGTCAGGTGTGCCGTGCTGCCCGATGACGGTGACTGAAATCACATGTCTGCGCATTGAACGCCCTGAATCCTCCAAGGCCTGGTTGTAAGCTCGGTGCAGGCCGCTCGCCCGCTCCAACGCAGATGCTGTGTCATTGGCCTGAGCAAGAAGCTCTGCTTCCGCAGTCGCGAGAGCTCTCACGGAGTCTGCTGCCCTAGCAGCATCCTCTGCTGCTGCAGCAACTTTGGCGGCACGCTGTTTCGCCCGCTGCGCTGCCGCTGCAGTTTTCCGCGCGATCTTCGACTTGGCCTCATATGCGGCCTGGCCGCTTGCCTTCAGCGTGTCCAGATGAATCTCATCACCGGCACCGGTGGTGCCAGACATGCCGGCAGACAGACGGTGTTTTTTCCTGAGCAAGAGACAGAACTCCCGTGTGCCTGTGTGTGCCCTGATGCCTGTGTGGCACAAGCCGTTGAGGTCGATGCCGGCTCGAGCACAAAAAAAGGCCGCGATGACTCTCTACGGATCCATTTGAGAATGAATTTAGGGTTAGGCCTAACTACTCTACATAAGTAGGGTTACGCATTGAGGTTAATGTGATGCCAAATGGCGTTCCAGTACGACAGCCATCACTTACAGCCACTGGCCACCTTTTTGGGAAACAGCAAATGTGCCAGTGATGTGATGCAGCAGGTGCATCAGGGGCTTAAGACTCGCGCCCGCTTGTATGAGATGCCACATCAGGCCTCCCACATGCTACCAAGCAGGGACAGGTCAGCGTGTGGTGTCAGGCTCCACCGTGTCTAGCTGAGCTGGTCAGCGACTCAGCCCTGTCCTGACCCACACGAGCGCTGGCGGGCACATAATGAGCACCACGAAGACATTGCGCGTGCGGTGTGCACGCTCGCACGAATGCTGGCTTTCACATGGCTGCCGCTACATGGCAATGCAAGGCGGGCAATGCAGGGCGGCGTGTGTCTACCATGGCCATCTGACATGTCAGCGTCAGCGCTACCACATGCTGCATCGTGCTTCGGACGCAGCCAAGTGCGTCATGCACATGTGATGCACGACCGAGGGCAGGGGCGATGACGCCCCCCCCTCGGCGTGCATGGTGTGCGCACCACAGGTGCATAGCGCTCTCACTGCTCTGCTTTCCCAGTGTGATGTCTGGGGCAATCCAGTTCGCAGACAAGAGAAAAGAGGTGATGCCTGCGTGCGTCCAGGCGGCACCAGCAAGAGACTGGGAGAGCACATGGCGAGCCGGACGAAACACTGGTGGCCGGAGAACTGCGGACAGATACCACTTGGAAAATTACTGCAGTTGAATGCTACTACAGTGTTGAAAAAACGTTTGCGCTGAGAGAGCTCAGTGACCCGTTCGCCCCGCAGTTCTCTGCCTGGGCTGAGCCATACCGTTACAGCACGCTGTCGAGGCGCTGTGGTCATTGCGGCTTAGGTTTTAGGATTAGGGTTAGCATTAGGGTTTGGTTAACCACTACTGCCCGGCCAGCGAGTAAGCCTTGACTAACCGTCCTGGGCCTTCAAGTTCACGCGTCTGCTGAGGAGTGCATGCTTTACGGTGCTCTCGTGCTTTTGATCCTCATTGAGCACCGTGCAAGTAACCTGAAACGCGTCTTTCGCCATGGACGTTGTTGGTGTCATGTAGGTGCACCATTAACAGCTCCTACATACCATGAACACCTCAAGAGACACATCGCAGAGCCCACTTGCAACCAGATCCTAAATCTATCCCTAGTCCTGACCCTAACCCAAACCCTCACTTTAGACCCTGACTCAAGCTTCAAGTCGCCCCACACAGAGCGCAAGAAACGGTGCAGAGAGCTCCAACCTGTTTGATACTTCGAAGTACCATGCTCCTCACAGCAGAGGCACACTGCATCGGCAGCACCGCAGCCAGCGGTGCCGCTACGCACACACGTACAACAGGCGCCGCTATCAAAGCCAGCCTCGAGACATGGCCACTGTCACACGCCCGCATGCGCACGCACCTGCTCTCCCGTCTCTATGCTGTGAAGCGTCATGACGCCGTGGACGGGGCTCACGTACATCTTCCAGGGGCTGCCGGCGTGCCCGCACACCTGGCGGCGATAGCGGGGAGAGGCGTTCGCGTCAGAGACGGCTGGAAGACAGGGGCACGGAGGCAACGCTCAGCAACATTCCCGTGTGCGCGTGCGTACGTGGTGCTGCTCGCGCCGCGCTGTCCGCCTGTACGAGGTTTTTTTGCAAAGGGTCATCTGCAAAGGCCTGCGACGCGCCATGCTGACAGACTGCGGCTGCCCAGCGCCTGCCTTCCGCGAGCTGGCTGCCCCACGCACTGTCCCGGCCAGCCTCGACGCGATAGGCGCCGCTCACAACGCCGTCATCGAACGCCGAATCGCACCTGCGCTATGCGCATTGTGTGCGCGGACTGATGCGGCCATTCAAAGTACGATCCTCGAATTGCACACCAGTGGCAAAACCCCTGCCCCGCTCCCCCCCCGCCCGTTCCATGAACCCGTCCCCATGCGTGCCTCCGCACGCGAGCGCGCACGGCATCGCCCGTTTCGCGCAACGCGACCGCCGCCGCCCGCCCGATGCGCTCACTATCCACACGCGCGGCACCACTGTTCCGCGCAAACGCAACCGCCGCCGCCGCCGCCTCGCACGCACCTGCTCGTGCCGCGCCATGGCCGCCTGGAACTCGTCGCAGTCGATGAGGCCGCCGCCGTCGGCGTCTATCGAGCGCGTCATGGCGCGGACCTTCTCGCCGTCGAGCTGTATGCCGAGGCTCGCGACGAGCGTCTCAAACTCGGCAGGCGCGAGGTAGCCGTCGTGCTCCACGTCGAACTCGTTGAAGAAGTCGCGCAGCGTGACGTGCTGGCGCGGCGGTGAGGCGGCCGCGGCGGTGGCGGCGTGAGGGCGGCGGTCAGGACAGCAGTGCGCGCAGCGGCGAACAGCGGCGTACGGGTGGACTGTTTGCAGTTTGCTGCAGTTCAATGTCCCATACGGGGAAGTGTAGACAGTGCGTGGAGCTGAAGGGCTGACGTGCGCTGGGCAAAGAGGCAAACATCGAAGGCATCGGGCGTCATCTGCCGGCGCAATGCTACAGAGAGTATGTCATGAAACTGCTCTCATGCCGCCAGCGCAGGTGGAGACGCCACGTCTCATCCTGCAACGGCGGCAGCTCCCTACGCGCATCAGTCGTATGGCACTATCGCAATCCATCGCCAACGCGCAGCGCAACGCAACGCACAACACCGACACACCGCACGGCGCCACCACCTCGGCCCCGCACGCACCCCCCACCCACCACCACCACAACACCAACTCCGAAGCGCAAGCTGCGATGCACCCGTCTCCGCCTTTGCGCACACTTTTCTGTTGAGTGCAACCGACTTCTTCAAAGTGCAAGCAGCGACTCACCCGCGACCACAGGCGCGACGCCACGAACGCGAACACGATGTTGGCGGGGTCGGCGAGGGCGCGCTCGAGCTGCGCCGTCTCCGGCGACGGCGCCGCCAGGAAGCGCCGCCGCAGCGCCGCGACGCCCTTCTCGACCTCGTAGCGCGCCGCGTCGCCGCCGCCGCCGCTGAGCCACTCGCAGCGGCGGCGGCGCGCGGCCGCCACGAGCTCCTCCGTGTGCACCGCCCAATAGGCCCTGCGGGGGGGGGGGGGGGGGGGGAGGGGGGGGGTTCAGCACAGCAATGGCGCTCTGCCCTGTAGTCCGAGTCCTCTTTGGGTGGCGTGCTCTAATCTTGTCTAGTGGGTAGGGGCGGCCTGCGTGGGAAGCGGCCTTAGGGTTAGGGTGAGGGTTGGGCGCGGTCGTCCGTGCGTCGTCGTCGTCGTCGTCGTCGTGCCACGGCAACGGTGACAGGCGTGGAACTGCGCACTCAACGATGAAAGCAACCTGTCCCTGTATGCATGCCCGGGTGTGGCTGTGCCGACGCGCGCAGCTCGCGGCGCAGCTCCGATGCGCATACACGGTGGCGCAGGTCTGCGAGCTGCATCAAAGGATGCAACACCCACGGGCGCATGCGCGTGCGCCGCTGCCGCAGCCAATGCTCGTTAGCGGCGCACTCCGCTCACTTGTGCTGCTCAAGCGCTGGCGCGGCCTTAGGGTAGGATTAGGGTCAGCGCTCACTTGTGCTGCTCTAGTGCCGCCGCAGCCTGGTCACGCACGCGCTGCCGCCGCGCTGCCTGCTGCTCCTGCAGGACGGCGCGCTCACGCGCGACGCCGGCGGCAGCCTCCGCCTCCTTCGCGCGCGCCGCCTGCGGGACCAGCAGGGTAGGTATAGTGCAGTGTATGTAGACATTGTAACGGCAATAGTCGCCGCGGGACACACAGCCTCAGCGGCTGCTGCGACTTGGAGGCATTCTGAGTTGCCGAGGTGAAGTTGTGGGGTTGGAGAGACACCTTCAAGGTTTGCGCCTGCACACGGCTCTGGAAGCAGCCTTTCTACGCCTCCGCGGCATTGACTGCGGCAATACCGCATCACGCCGCACCACGTTCAATCAGCTTCAATGCCTGTGTGGACGTCGCACTGGTGACACACCCGCGCTCCGCCACCAGGGTCGGCATCAGGATTAGGGCGAGCCATCTCGGGCCCCGTCGTGACGCAGCGCACTCCGCAAGGCGACGCCGGCTCACCTCGGCGGCCTTGGCGGCGACGAGCGCTGCCTTGCGCGCCGCGCGGCGCGCGCGTTCCTGCGCTTCCTCTGCCAGCGCCAGCGCGACGGCGTCGGCCTCCGCCTTGGCGGCGATCTCCACCACCGCCGCCGCGCGCGCCTCCGCCTCCGTCTCGAGGCGGCGCTGCGACAGCGCGTGCGCGACGTAGGCGCGCAGCGCGCGGAAGGCCTGGGGGGGGGGTGGAGGGTGGGGGCAGGGGGCGAGTGAGGGGGTGTGGGGAGGGGGTGTGGGGTGGTGGTGTTGGGGGGGGGGGATGCGATGTGCTGCGAAGAGCGGCCCGTCAACGCAGCGCCGCTGCAGCAGTTGCGGACTGATGTTGCAATCACAAAGTCAAACAAACGTGTCATAGTTGTGGCACGAGGCTGTGCGACCTTCACTGTGCGTACTGACAGTGCTACGGCGAGGTCACTGCGCGTCTCCGTACACGGCAGACAGTTGGAAATGCGGCGTTGCGCACCAGCAAGGGCAGCAGAGGAGGCTAAGAGGCATCGCCAGGCGGTGCGTGCTGGGCTTACGAGAGTGAATACCACCAAGCATACAAAGCAGACCGTAACCGTCAGACGGTAGAAAGCAATTGTCGAGTAATGCACATCTCCGAGCACACGCCTGACGCGTGCTATGAAACCGCTGGGTCTGAACACCCCCCCAAACCAGATGATTGCGACAAAAGCAGGAACTGTCCATATTCCAACAACAGGGGAGAAGGCGTAGAATGGGTACTTCTTGCGAGCCCCCGGGGGAAGTTGGGCAGTTTGCCAAATCACACCTCGTGCTGACAGGCAGCCAACGAGCAGTAGGCACAGATGCAGTAGAGGCGATAGCTGGTAGGCACAGATGAAATACATACATACCCTGCGGCGCGGCCGCTCCCCCGACGTCGCGACGGCAAAGTCCCACGCGCTCATGAGGCTCGCCGTCTCGCACCAGCGCCGCAGCGCGGAGCGCTGGCGCGCGCGCCGCTCCACGGCGCGCCACCTGGCGACGCCCAGCAGCACGCGCTTGCCCGCCGCGCTCGACGTCCACAGCGCGCGCGTGACGCGGTGCCTCTGCGGCGGCAGCGCGCAGGCCACGCGGGGGGCATGAACATGAACATGAGTGGGGGCCATGCGCATGAAGTGGGGCGCAGGGGGGGGGCCGGGGAAGTGGGCGGTTGGGGTGGTGAGAGGGGGTAGCATGACAGCAGCAGTGGTCGACTGCATGCATTATAGTTTGAGGGGGGGGGGGGGGGGGGGGGGGCGATTGGGTAGATTAATGGTGCAGTGATACAGCCTTGAGATAGGGCGGCAGCACGCGCACACCTGTCAGAGCACTGGGCAAAGCCAGTCCTGGCGCGACCACAGCGGGGAGCGCCCGTGCTCCAGACAAACTCTGCACATTGGACCCCCTGCGCAGCGCAACAATCGCGCTTCTGAGCAGCGCAGCGGCCTGGAAAGCAGCGGACGGAGACTTCACGGCACATGATACGTCCACCATACTACAAGCATCCGATGACGCAGCGCGGCATTGACGCGTGCATGCGGCGGCGGTTCTCGCGCGGCGCACCGCGCTGGCGGCGCGTCCGCATCGCCGCAGGCAACGCTCCGTGTCAGACACGGCGAGCGCACCCCGCCGCAGCCGCTGTGCTGCCTGGGGCGAGGCAGCGACGGCGTACTGTGTGGACACACGCCTGCGCCTCTGCGGTCATCAATTGGAAGGCCACCTCACCTCTGCGGTGGCGGCACGGAGCTGCGCCAGGCGCAGGCGCAGGATGCGGCCCGCGCCCATGGCTGCGGCGGCGTTGCGCAGCCGCGCCATGCGCGCCGCCGCGCGCGCGCGCCGTCGCCAGCGCCGCGCCGCCGCCGCGCACCTGCAGCGCAGCACCTGAGAGCGAGTGGACGCACGGGCCGCAGCGTGAGGCGCTCGTGAGCGGCGCAGCTTGGCGCAATGAGCGCGGCGGGTGTGCCACAACGTTTGGGGGGAACAGGCATGCTTCGCTTAGTCGTGGGCTCATGCAGGGAGGCCGGTGTGGCGAGGCCAGCTGCCAGGTGCATACGCTGCGTCAGCGGCAGCAAAAATGGGGTTTGGGGGGGGCTGTGCGCCGCGGTCGCGGCACGCCAGCGTCGGTGCGGCGCTGCCATCGTACTCCAAAGGATGAATACCACCATCAGCGGCAAGCATGCGCGTACGCGCTGTACATGGATGAGCTGAAACTCAGGTATTCTGAAGCAGCCGCACACGCGTGACGCGCCGTTGGTGACATACACATGGAATAAAGAACAGGTGGGGGTGCTGTATCCTTGCTAAATGGTGAGAGGATCGCGAGTACCCCTTGCAAACTGAGCAGCGCGCCACGGTGCTGGCGTTGCTCAGCAACAACCCCCAAGCCCCCCGCCCCGCCCCTCCCCCACGACCTCTCCCTTCCCTACGGGTATGCATCAGTGCATCAATTCGTGACCCCGCGGCGCGGCGACACACGTTGACTGCTCTACGAACTGCCTCTTCTCACCGTCTTGTGCTGGTGACGCACGCGGCAGCGCTGCGCGGAGCGCCGCCTTTGCGTGCCCGCCAGCCCCCCTGAATCCCACTGACAGCGTCTCCCTTTCCTACAGATTGCTTCAATGCATCGATTCGTGACCCTGACTGAGGCGGCACTGCGACACGCATTGAACGCTCTACGAACTGCCTCTCCTCACCGTCTCGCACTGGCGACGCTGCACGCGGCAGCACTCCGCGAAGCGCAGCCTTTACGTGCCCGCCAGCCCCCCCCCCCCCCCTGAAACCCATCGACAACCTATCCCGTTCCTACAGAAACATGCTTCAATGCGCCCGATTTAGTGACCCCGAGGCAATGCGGCGACATGTGCAAATGCTCTCTTCACAGATAGCACCAACGCCGCCAATACATTGATGACACAGCAGCAGTACTCTAAACCGTGATTGACACGACTGCAGCCTCACCGTCTCGCGCTGGTGACGCTCCACGCGGCAGCGCTCCGCGAAGCGCCGCCACGCGCGCCAGTGCGCGCCGACGAGGGCGCGGCGCCGGTGCGCGGCGGCGCGCGCCGCCTTGATGGCGCTGAGCGCTGCTGACAGGCGCCCGATGCCGGCGTCTTCCGCCTCCTGCAGGCACGTGAGGCGCCACTGCGCGGGGACTGCGTGGGGGTGGATGGCGGGGGGGAATGTGTGTGTGTGTGTGTGTGTGTGTGTGCTTGAGTACGTGTGTGTGTGCTTGAGTGTGTGTGTGTGCGTGTGTGTGTGGGTGTGTGTGTCTTGGCGCTCAGAGCAAAGCGCACGCCCGCCACCGACAGGGCATGATGCCGCGCAGTGTGACACGACGTTGTCCTGCGACAGCCGCACGCGCGGACGACATTGAAGGCATTGGAGGCGCTGCTGCATGCAGTCGCTTGCGCGCTCGTGTGAGTCCGCCATCGTACTCATGAGAGCACTTTCAAAGGCACGCCGCGGCGCGTGTGCTCACCTGAAATGTCGGGGGAATATTACAGTCTGACAAGTATCATGCACTCTCCGTCTGTGTGTATACTGTGCGCGTTCCGTGAGCGGCGCACTCACCGCGTGCCCACATGGTGCTCGCGATGGCGCTCAGGAGCGCCGTGTGGGTGTCCAGCACGTCCAGGAACAGGTCCAGCTGCGCAGCGGATGGGATCGCCGCAGCGCAAGGCAGCCGATCAGCGCGATACACACACCAAAGCCACAGACGCATCACCAGTTGGGCAAGCGTGTGCACGGTTCCACGGCGTGGCACGAGAGCCGCACAGCAGCCAGTGGCAGCTGATGCCTACACGAGCCTGTGTAGGGCTGCGCTCGAATTAGTCTCACGGCTGCTATTTCACTGTGTGGAAGGTCATGTTCATCAACTCGGAAAGCTACATAGAACCCCGTCCCTGAGGCCACTGCGGCCAGCGCGCCGGCGCGTCAGCAGCACCGACCGGTGCAGTCAGAACCCGGGGGAGACGCACGGAAACGGCGGCGTCACGCGCCCCCCTGCCAGCGGGGCTCACCGGCAGCATCTTGAACGTGGGCTTGAGGTTGTAGGACGCCGCCATCTCCTCCAGGTGGCGATCCATCTTGCCGGCCGTCAGGTAGACGTCAGTGGCGGTGGTCGCAGCAAGGCTTACCACCTGAGCAGTGGCGGGGGGGGGAGGGGGGGGGACGAGGGGAGGGGTGAGGCGGGACACGACATGGGGCGTGTGGACGTGCGTAGGGCCTGCAGACGGTGTGCCGCATTGCTTGCAGCTGCTGCAGCGTGCAGCTGCCGCTACCTGAATTGCATGCTACGGCAATCAGCCCCACTTGTGCTGCGTCCCCGGTTGCGAACCGCCTGCCCGTGGCCAAACGGCGCTTGCCTGTGGGCCGCATAGAGAAGCTTCGCCGCAGACTTTATCTTTGGAGCGCCACGAAGCGGTAGAGCAGAGAACCTCAACTGAGGAGCATACGGCGCTCGCTCGCGCTCTCCTCAGCAGCCGTCAGCTGACCACACCGCACACGAGACTGCTGACACGGCGGGCGCAGCACCCGGTCGGCTGGTCAGCACGACAGCTCACTGCCTCAGCGGTGCAGCAGCAGCCGAGGCCGCAGCATGCTCCCCCCCCCCCCTCCCCCCACCCGACACACACCTAGATAACCGCAGCTCGAAGCTTCGCCATGTCTGTGGGTGCACCCTGCCGCCACACTGCCCGTCGGCACGCGGCGCGTACTCTTAAGCGCGGCGTGCTGATGGCGTGCGATGCGTCTCCAGCAGCGCCACAACGTCAGCTGTGCCAAGCGGCACGGGCATGGCTCGCCCAACATGTGGAACCGGGTGGCCCCGCAGCCACTGCTGTCAAGAACCCCCGCCGTAAAGGGCCCCCAGCGTAAATGGCATCGACTGGCAATGTTTGGTCAGCGGCATGATACTCCAACGTACTGAAGGCACACGTTTGAGTGAGCTGCGCGTTGCTTCATACGCGACGCGGCATTGTTGACATGTGCTTCAAAGTACTTTGCAGCAGCAGTGATGCCACGAATTGGCGCGCTTGAGGTGCGGGCAGTGCAGTCGCATTTGCACAGCTTCACCTGTTGAGCCGCTGACATCCAAACATTCTCGCATACAACATGTTCGTGGTGCACGCCAGCAGAATTGAAGCTGGCTGCCAAGTGCCGCAATCAGCAACGCTCAGCTTGCTTCACAGCGGCGAGTCACTTCTTCACAAGACGACGTTCTCTCACCTTGAGCGCGTCGCTCCGCGCCAGCAGCTCCCCTCCATCCTTTGTAAACAGCTCGCACAGGGCCACCAGCAACTGCCGCGGGCTCTCGCGGATGAGCCTGTGCTGCCGCAGCAGCAGCGCGCCCGCGGCGATCTCGCGCAGGTCCACCGCTCCTTGTGCCGCGCCGTCGTGCGCCCTGTAGAGGGCGCGCAGGCGCTGCTCCGCGCGTGCGTCGCCGGGGAACTGCGGCGCGCGCGCAGGGCGGCGAGGTCGTGTGTGTGCGCGCGGCGGGGCGGCGCGGGCGTGCATCGGCGAGAGGCGCTGCGTTGCCAACTCAAGTGGCACATTTGGTTGCGTCATTGCAGGTTGGAGAGCTGCTGTGTGTCGGGCAGTCGAGCGAACAGTTGGTGCCGCACTACGACTCGAAGAACTTGTGCGGGTGCATGCGCGGTCTGCGGATGAAGTGACACGGGTAGCATGCCTGATTGTCGATCGATGCCAATGCATATGAGGTCGCTGGCAAACCAGCGCATGACACGCACATTACGCATTGAGTGCAGACCATTGCGGAAGCGCCCCGAGATGCGCACGCATGAGTGAGTCTGCAGCACCACCCTGGAATTTGTGTCTTTTATCCCAGGTGGTGTTGGGCTTGCTCGAGGGGACTGCAGGCTCTGGAGGTGCTTCAACATGCTGTCACATGTGCGGGATTTCATGGCACAACAATAACTCTCACCTTGTATGCACCCACCATCCCAGCAACAAACCTCTCCTGGCCAACAGCTCCCGCCCGTCCAGCAATGGTGTGCGCCACCCTCTCGAAGCTTTGAAAGCGATTGGCACTGGAGGTCGTGATGTCATGCAGCCATCGCAGCTCCCGCCACTTCCGCGCGCTGTTCTCGTCGATGTTGCATTCCGAAATAGACGTAGCGCTGGTGTATTCTAATGGATTGTTGAACCCACTGTTCAGAGGCAGCATTGTTACATCGCCTACTGCAGCAGCAGCGTCTGGCGCGAGTGCTGTGCGAGCACAAGTGCCGTCTGGAGCTCGATGCAGATGCTGGTGCTGTGGCTGCAGCAGCTGCTGCTGTTGCTTTGGCTGCTGTAGCTGGTATTGACGATCTGAGATGAGGCATTGCTCTATCACACCCATGCATCACCAGCAGCCATCAGGCATGGAACTCCCGGTTCAACCTCACAGAAACGGTTGAAGTTGTGACACGCCATTTATTTTCAGGTTGTGAGCACGGCCCCACGACTTTGTCAAGGCATAAGTTGCTTCAAAGCAGCATAAGCATTGCGTCACTGACAAAACGTGGACGTACCACATAGGAACGACAAATGCAGCCGCTGGTGCGCATGAGACAGTGTTGCCTCCACAGTGCTCAAACGCAGGACCGGATACCCAAAACATACATGCCACCAGCGCCCATTGTTGAAGCAACGAGTAGATGATGAAATGATGTGCAAGCAGAGGCAGGGGGCAACCAGACCAAAAGATGGAACTCTTTGAGCATCGCCGCAGCACAGGTCTCCATTCGCTGAGCACGTGTATGTGTGTAGGGTATAGACGTGGTCGGCCAATCCGGAAAGAAGTTGCGCCCCGCCACCAGTTTGCACAGCACGAGGCATGGTAAGATAAGCCGCAACAACGCGCGTCGCTGCCCGCTCTGCGCACGGCAGCGGGAGCGCTCGCGAACACGGCTGCAGAGCCTAGACAGACACACCGACGGGCCCCCAGACGCAGTCACGGGGGGGGGCGCTGCCGTGGAAAATTGCTCACACGCATAATCACCAACATCAACATCAACATTGCCTTCAACACTGGGTGACCAACATGCAGTGGGGCGCAAGGCCCCGGGATGCGCGCGCGCGCGCCACACAACAGCGAGTAAACACGAGCGGGGTCCGGTGCCGCGGCGGGGGGGTGGCCGCGCTCAGCAGCGACATGCTGCCGAGGCGGCGCCCCCCCCCTGTGGAGTAGCCTATGCCCCCTCAATCACGACATGTACAGAACCGGTAAAACACAACACAGCTGAAACAATACTGCGCAGGCAGCTGCGGCAGCGGCGGGTAGCGCGGAGCAGCAGCGCTCGCCAGTCTTCCACCCCCGTTTCCCCACCGCCCCCTTCAGTGCTCACGGCGCTCACACCAGGCGCAGCGCGCTGGCGTCCACGTGTATGGCGGGCGCGAGGCTGGCGGCAAAGTCGGGCGTCGCAGCCTGAGCCTGCGGGGCGTACAAGCGATGGGCGAAGAAGAGGGTGAGGAACCGGAGGTGTGCGCTGCGTGCTGAGGCACTCGAAGGTGCTTGCAAACGCGCGGCCCGTGGCGGCTGCTGCACACGTCAGTCTGTTGCAGTGTATGTGGCAGCTGTTTCGGGGATGTGTGCACCGCATCGACTGAAAGTAGTGATGACGGAAGCGTGCAGAAGCTGCATAGCCCTACTTACGGAGTGACCTCGGGAATCAACACCCAGATGATGACCTGCGGCCGGCAATGCTTTGGCACGGTAAATGGTGTTCACAGCCTTCTGCATTTTTTGGGTGCAACACCTGGTGCTTGGCGCGTGGTCCAGCAAAGGTTCCACCAATTTTACTGTAGGCGCAGGCACTGCACGTCCCTACTATTTGTGTGTCAGACCGCTTATGTATGTACGACACACACACACACACACACACACAACACTATAACGTACACATCATGCGTATGTACCTGCGCCGCGGCCATGTGGCGCGCCTGCAGCTTGCCGGTCGCGCTGGCGGTGAAGGACACGGTGCTGGCGCCGTCGACCATCACGTGCCCGAAGAGCGCGCGCGGCATCGTGGTGCTACATCTCGAAACAACGACCTGTGGCGGCGCGGCAGCGGCAGAGCGCGACAGGCTCAGCAGCAGCAGCGAGAGGCGAGAGCGCGAGCAGCGGCGCGTGCGCAGAGAACCAACAGTACTGTGGGCTGAGCGCCAGCGCTGAGAATTGCTGACCGCGGCTGCATCGCAGCATTCGCGCCGCGGCGCGCAGAGCGACAAGCACTCGCGTGACAGCACATCTTCGCGACGGTACGTCTTCGGAGTGCCCTGGCTAGTGCCGCATGCGACGCTCCGACGCCAAAAGCGATGAGAGGAGCTCCCGGCAGCAGCGCTCACCATGACGTCATCGAGGCCGAGCGCGCGCGCGGCCGCGCGGCGCGCCGCCTCCAGCGTGTCGGGCTCCGCGCAGACGTCCACGCCGCTCACGGCGACGCGCGCCGTGAAGCTGACGACGGCGGCGGCGGATGGCATGGCGGCGGCGGCGGCGTCGCACCGCGGCGCGCGCGCGAGGTCGAGCCCGCACGCGTCGCTGAGCTTGAACCAGAAGTCCGGGAAGCGCGTGAACTGCGCCGCCGCCATGACCTCGCGCACGCAGCAGCCCGCGCCGGCGAGCACATCGCGGCCGGGGTCGCACAGCGCGGAGACGACCTCGTCCACGGACACGCTCTTGTCGTGCGCGTCGGTGATCTCGCGCAGCGTGCCGAGGCACCACGTGTGGCGATCGCCGTCGTCGGGGGCGACGGCGGCGGCGGCGGCGCTGTCGGGCGCGGGCAGTGC
This sequence comes from Tribonema minus, assembly GCA_017506865.1. NCBI lineage: Eukaryota > Xanthophyceae > Tribonematales > Tribonemataceae > Tribonema > Tribonema minus. The sequence continues at coordinate 200,267 of JAFCMP010000067.1, forward strand.
CGGCGGCATCGGCGGCGGCGGCGGCATCGGCGCCTCGGCGTGGAGACATGTGAGGCGCATCGCGGCGCGCGCCTCCGCGAGCACGACGGGCCACGCCTCGTTGTCGACGATGTAGTCGAGGGACAGCTGCGCGAGGCAGCCGCCGTCGTCACCGCCCTCGGCGAAGGTGAGCAGCGCTTCCGCGCCGGACTGCAGGTGCCTGTAGCAGGGCCCACACAGCGCGTGCACCACGGAGGTCGTGGGGTCGGAGGAGTCGCCGCTCTCGAGGAGCGCTGCCAGGGCGTCAGTGTCCATGTTGCCGTACGGATCGCTGTACTCGGGGGTCAGAACCGTGGACGCGCGCAGCCTCCGCTGGATGTCTGTGCTCCTGTCAGCGCATATAGAGGGGATCTGGGGAGAGCCCTCTCTACATGCGCAGGCGTCGTGGAGAGCACCAGCAAATGCTGCATCGAAGACGCTCTGCCCGGATTCGCGGGAATCCGCCAGGCAATCCAGAAACACCACGATGGGTCGGAGGACGTCGCATGCGAGGGACTCCGCACAGCTCCCTCCCTAAACTCGGAACACGGAAGCGGTACGGAGCATGAGCGTGTGAGTGTGGTCAAGCAGCTGATTGTGTTGTGTCTGCAAGCTGATCAGTGCAGCTGTAGCGGCAGTACCTGTTGCGCAACCAGCAGCCCGGCGCTGAGGCCTCGCTGCAGGTCCGTCGCCGACAGCCGGTTCCTGGGGTCCTCCCTTATCGCTTTGGCAGCGTCAAGCAGTAGCCTGGTGGAAGGCAACCCCGATCCCGCTGCACATTGCAGAAAGGCGGCGCCCGTCGCTGCCCACAGAGCACGTCGCATGTGGTTGCTACGGCGTAGGCAGGAGGCTGCTCTTAGTTCGCACACACGATGTACAGAGGAGCTCTTGTGGTGGTGTGCGAGGAGCTCGGATGGAAGGGCATCAATTGGCATGCGGCGCGCCCAGTACACTTCGGAAACGCTCTTAGCATCAAGGACTATCCACATTCGCGGCGTTTTGCCGTTACTTTTCGAACCGGTGTTCAAAAGTCGCGAATCGCTCGACTCAGACTCGTGACATCTCGACGGAGACTCTTTTGAACTTGTAAAAAAAAAAAAGCGCGGATGCTCTGTGCAGCTTAATGACCCTGCGGAGCAGAAGATCTTGATTTCAAGTCGTGCGCCTGCAGCAATTGCAAAAGTCCCCCGCAGCGCGTGCCGACCCAACCACTAGTTGGCTAAGCCCAACAAAACCTCAATTTGAAATCAAACTTCAGCACGCATAACCCGGGCGCCGTGTGCCGAAGGGAGGCGCCCAGGGCATGAGCACAATAGGGGGAGGTGTGCTGGCTTCAGGAGGGCAGCAGGTCACCAACTCGGGCTTGGAGCACATCGAGGACTTGTTTCCCCTGGTGGGGCAGCTCACCAACCCGGAGCAGAGGGAGGGGGCCCTGCTGGAGCTGAGCAAGAAGAGGGAGGCATTCTCAGACCTGGCGCCAATACTATGGCACTCCTTCGGCACCATCAGCGCCCTGCTGCAGGAGATAGTGGCGATATACCCCATGCTGAGCCCCCCCACGCTGACGCCCCACGCCAGCAACAGAGTCTGCAATGCCCTGGCGCTGCTGCAGTGCGTGGCCAGCCACCCCGAGACGCGCGCCGTGTTCCTCAACGCGCACATCCCGCTGTACCTGTACCCGTTCCTCAACACCGTGAGCAAGAGCCGGCCGTTCGAGTACCTGAGGCTGACGAGCTTGGGGGTGATCGGGGCGCTGGTGAAGATGGATGACAGCGACGTCATCACCTTCCTGCTGCAGACGGAGATCATACCGCTGTGTCTGCGCATCATGGAGACGGGGAGCGAGCTTAGCAAGACGGTGGCGACCTTCATCGTCCAGAAGGTGAGCGCGTTGCGGCGTCGTTGATGACGCGTCAGCAGCTATACTGGGTGAGGTCGTCCGAGCGCAACCCGCCTGTTACTTCTGCCATCGTCGCACGTGTGAGAGAATAGCATGGCATCGCAAAAGCTGATTTGCTGGTTATTTTCACCAGGACAAGGCGCACGCCACTGGTTCTGCAGGGTACAGGGCATGCAGGCTGCCCCATAATTCGACATTAGCTCAATGCTGGTTCCCCTTGTAGATGCGATGACATTTGAAGCTCGTGCTGGGAACTGAACTACACCGCAACCACACTGCGCTCTGACGCATCCTGCGCAGACGTCCATGCATACCATCAGATCAGTCTATTTCTCATGTTCTGCAGGCCTCAGTCAGTGCTCGCCAACTCAACATGCAGCTGCCAGCAAAGCCTGCAGGCACGCCGATTGCAAAAATGGTCTTGTGACGCAGCATCATGCAGATCTTGAGCACCAGCCCATTTGTAGTCATTTTGAACGCTGAATGCATGCGCCAGCAAGTCATTCCGGGCTCGGCACTGTTCTATGCACGTCACCTTGGTAGCCCGCTGTGCCGCGCCGGCAGCAATGGCACTGCAAGGACTGCTCCCATTGAGGCGCAGATAGACCCGAGCATTCGTGAAAACAGGTCCGTGCAAGCAGTTTCATCTGCAGTTGGATTGGGGAACGCGATGCGCCGCTGTCGGGCGCTTGCGGCGAGTGAACCCCCTGCGCCGCTTTTGATACGACGCGCGCTGACGTGGACAGCAGCCCCCCATCATTGCTGCCATGCTTGCGGGCCCCGTTTGTGGAGCACCCTTTTTTACCCTAACAAAAACTGCGCCGCTCAAGTGTTGTCCTAACAAAAGTGCATGCCGCTCTGTTGTTGCCCTAACAGAAGCGCATGCTGCTCGGTTGTTGCCCCAACAAAAGCGCGTTCCGCTCCCTAGCACAAGCGCATGCCGCTCGATTGTTGCCCTAACAAAAGCGCATGCCGCTCGATCGTTGCCCTAACAAGAGCGCATGGCGCTCGGTCGTCGCCCTAACAAAAGCAACCGCTCGCCGCTCGGTCCCCCGCGCGCGCCGTGCTCAGATACTGCTGGACGAGCTGGGCCTCAACTACATCTGCGCGACGGCGGAGCGCTTCTACGCCGTGAGCACGGTGCTGTCCAACATGGTCGCCGTGCTGGTGGAGGCGCCGTCGGTGCGCCTGCTCAAGCACATTGTACGGTGCTATCTGCGGCTCAGGTGCGTCGCGTGCGCATGGCTCAACAGGCGCAAGGCGGTGACGTGCCTGTGCGTTTCCGCCGCTTGCAGTGCAGTGACGGCGCTGGTGGCATACGGTTTGCGGTGCTCGTGGCGGGCATGCATGCGGGTGTCTGCATGCGCCAGTGGGGATGACCAGCGGCGCTCCACAGCAACGGCTTCAGTTGTGAGGGCTCATAGTTGGGTGCGCGGCATGGCGGTGGTGCAGTGGGCAGGGCTATGCATGCTGCTCCAGGTGGTTTGAGTTGAGCATCTATACATGGTTACATCGTCACGCATATAGGCGATGGCGGGGCACCTCACCTGCGTTCTCTCAATGAATGGTGAGGCGGCGTACCGCGCCTGCAGTTGACTGACCGGGCTGCACTGCGCCATTCTATGCTTCATACATGCCGCGCGCGCTACACCACACTTGACCCCAACCATCAACTCACGTTTTACTCTTACCACCAAAACACCAGCTGCGACATGCCATGCTTCTCGAGTGCACACTGCGACGACCGCGCCGGCGCTGCCTGCCCCCCTCCCCCCCCCTCCCCCCCCCCCCTTGCAGCGACAACCTGCGCGCACGCGAGGCGCTGCGGCAGTGCCTGCCAGACGCGCTGCGCGATGCGACGTTCGCGTCGGCGCTCAAGGACGACGTGAGCGTCAAGCGCTGGCTGTCGCAGCTCCTGTACAACATCTCGGAGGGCGGTCCGCTGCCGCTGTGAGCGGGCGAGGGGCTGCGCGCGCCGCTGAATGGACACGCGCACTTCTTCTACACGTGTGTGAGCTCGTGAATCTGCGCTGACTTCTGTCTGTGTTGCGGCAGCGTCTGCGCGCACTGTGCTACGAGCACGAGAGCTGAAGGGCTGCCTGTGCATGGTTCAAGCGGTCGCTGGTGGCGTGTTCATTCAGTGTGCATGGTTCAAGAGGTCGCTGGTGGCGTGTTCATTCAGCCTGGTGTGTTTTGCGCTGTGCAGAGTGCCTTGCTTTTCTACTCTGCTGTTATCAGGGCTTGCGGCACTCTGCCTCTGCTGTACTGCAGTGGTGTTTGATGTCGATGCGGCGAGCTGGCTTACAATGCTGGCCGTGTAGTCATCAAGTGCAGATCATGCGACATGGCATCCACAGGCTGATGCAAAAGCTGCAGCAGCATTGCTTGCCGTCATGTATACCATTTGGGACCATGTGCGCCAGCATGAGCACCATCTGTTGCGCTTCGTTACCGCAGCCGCAATGCAGTGTTATCGGAACATGCAACTGTCAGCATTCCTGCACACGCACACGGCGCGTCGCATCGCTTGCCCGCTACACACACACCGCAGGCCGCATGGCAGGCCAGTGCGACACACTGCTGTGCTACGAAGTCTCAGGGAATTGTCCACACGTTGCCGTTAGGTGTCATTCCTTGACGATTAACATTCGGCTGTTGATTCGCATTCAAATGTCAACATCCGGAAGGTTTCGAGTGGAAATCTGCACTTAGCATTCAATTCAACACACACATATCATGTTGGTGCTACTCTTGAGGATCACTCACTGAGCCTGCTCACCTGCTGTAAAACTGACCAAAAATGCGTCAAGATGACTAAAAAAAGACACAGACAGCTAGTTTGCAAGACCGGATCCACATGCGATCATGGTTGTATCTAGTTGCAGAGTGTAGTTTTCAACATGCACAACATAGCAAGTAACAGCCGGCAGCTAACCCTAGGGCTCAAACTTCAAACAACTTCCGTGCAACAGCAGTGCATGCACTCAACCGCGGGAATAAGCAGCAGCAGTAGTGTGTGGAGAGAGACCAGTGCAAAGGTCGAGCCAGAAAAGGACAAATCACAATTGAGCGTCGTTGTCGGTCCCGCAAGTACGTACACGGGGGGAGGGAGTATCGACTAGAGGGAGTGCCAGTAGGCGAGGAGATGTGTTGAGTGCGCGCAAGCGCGCTGCAAATGGTGTACAGCAACCACGTCCCGTGATTCTCATACAGTCCGTAGGTCGCTGGCGGTAAGGGCCAGGGGTATATATGAGACCATGGGGGGCTGGTGTACCAGCGATGATAATGAACTGTGTAATATACTGCTGTCGAGAGAGGGTGTGTGCCGCAAGTACTACACCTGAAGCTGCAGAAAATACGTCAGGGCATTGTGCTCTCATCTCTCGCCCCTCGGTCTCGGATTGCTTGCACATTTGTACCGATGATCTTACACGCGGTGCTGCTCCTGGGACCTCAGCAGGGTGAGCCGTTGCTCCTCCATCAGCTGAAGCGCGTCGCTAAGCACCGCCTTGCCGGGCCCTTCCCTGAGGGTGTTGATCTTCAGCCTGAGCGTCTGCAGGGAGCCGTCAAGCTGCTGCAGCTGGTCCGCGACATGAGCGCTGATTGCCTTATCGTGGGCGGGGGCGCAGCTCGGGGTGCAGTCGCTGCCGCGCCAGGCAGTGCCCGTGCTGCTGCGCCGCCTGAGGGCAGAATCCTGCCGCACGCCGAGGTTGAAAGCCGCCACGCTGTGCCGCCGCGATAGGAGCGTTGGAGGGGAGTGTGGTGCCTGCGAAAATCTCGTCTGCTGATGGACCTTCATGCGGAGGTCGAGCGGCAGCAGTGTATGAACCACCATGATGAGGTTGGTTGTCGATGATGCCAGAGTGATGGTTCTCTCTAGCCTGCTGCCATCTGCGTACGGACGGCTGCCTTGAGTGTGCGCGCTTTGGGGATAATCAACGCACACTAATCACGAGAGTCACACTGAGGCACGTCATTTTGAGCGAGCAAATCGGCTCATCTCCAGTTCAAGTCACACGGACAGAAACAACTGGGGCTCATCTCAATCTGCGCACGCCACGAGGAACGCCAGCACAGCCAGTCACCCCCCCCGCGAATATATTCTCTGGTCACTGTTTCTGCGAATGCCCCTTTCTCGGTGCTTTTACGGGCGAGTAGGCACTGAGCGCCTAGGCCAGTGAGAACTGAGCACGTGAGAACTCGACTGGCAACGTGAGAACTCGACGCTCTGGGGCTCGACGTCGACGATATTTGAATCGGCTAAACTGCGTGGTGTTCACGCAGATGATGATAAGGTATCTGGCAGTGTTGTTGCGTGTATGAAAGCTCATGACCATGACTCATCGGATCTATCTCCCTTGAACACACTGGTAGCTGTCGCGTGCCTTGCTGGTCTGGTCGACGTTGAATTTGCACCGCTGCCAGCGGTAAGTGCGTATCAGTGGGACCACCATGATGGAACCGAGTCAGAGCAAGAATTGAATGATGTCAAGGCACTAGGCCCCGGCACATCCCTACCGGCAGCAAGGCGAACCCAAAACAAAACTCTGAACAATGCAATTGCCTGCAATTGATGAGCAGCAACTACACATTGATACACAGGAGGCGATCGACCCGCCCCCTGCCAAAGCCCACCCCGGGGGCAGGTCCAACCCGCGGCAGTACAGCTGCTCTGTTCTGCACCGCTGGTGCACTCGTCTGCCCCCTACTTGGCGCTCCACCACCGCCGCTAAGCGTACGCGTGGTGTCGCCGCGCCACTGCAATGTCAGCAAATGTGGCGTCGATGGGGGCCCATGGAGAAGTCCTGCGGGGTGCACCTTCGGCGAGCGCTGGTGTGCTCTCTGGGACGCTGCTGGTGATGTTGTGTGTGCCAGTGGCCGGGTGCATTTGACATGAAGGCTTTCATGTATCTACGCATTTTTGATTTCCAAAAAGAGCACAGGTGCGCATGAGGCTCACTCGAGTGGAGCGCAGCTGTGCCGCACTGCACAGGCATGATGATCGAGCTGCCTCTGCACATGTGCTAGTGACTGAGACAAGCGCACCACCACAAGCATTGAGCAATGCCATCAATACATCAGCCGTCAACTGCAGTTGAATGCTGCAGCATTTATGCAATTACTGCCTGCACTTTTGCGCATTTTCGCAAGGTGTCACCTTCCTACACGACCGCTCTGGCGGGCCCATGACCCATGTGAACCTGCGCCGCGCCAATTTGGCATAATCCGGCATGCCGTGCTCGTGCTTCAGCTCGTACATTTTAACATGTTCGGCAGCATCTTCTGAAGCAGCAGGCAGACGTTGCCCTGCTCAGCCCCAGCAATTCCGCGAGCGCCTGGTTCAATGAAGCTCCACCAGGATTAGCGCAGCTTCGCTCTCTGGCAAACATGTCTGGGCATTGCTGGCAGGTGCCTGTCCTGCACCATTCCGGGCTCGCGCCCATGCTGCTCAGCACACCCAGCGAGAGGACTCTTGCCGCCGTGCTGGTAGGCACCGAGTGAAGTGGCGCTGATTGTCGGTGAGAGAAAAAAAGGGCTCGCTGCATGCGGAATGGGCATCAGCGCAGTCGGGACGGGCACCAGCTGAGCAGCCGTGACGCTTCCTTGAGCGGGATGGGCTGCAATACTGCTCGGCGGAGGTTGACCATCATGGACGCACCACCGAAGCGGTTCCGTGCAAAGCGATGCACCCACCGCTGGTGTATCAGTGTTGGCGCAGTCGCCTGCTGCTCATTAAAGCCCGCCATGAGGTGAACTGGCGCGCCTGTTTCCTGGTGGCGATGCTGCCCCTCAGTGAGTCTGGCAACCGCAGCAGCCACGAAGAAGGTGACACATGCGGCAGCACTGACCCATGCCAGCACTAACGACCCTGATCATGCTGGGTGTTTCGCATGCGCTGACTACGTGTGACACCACACCTGCAAGCAGCAGCAAGCACTGACGAACATGGTTGCGGTCATGAGGCGCCTCCTAATGGGCGGCCCCCGCAGCAGGAGGGAGCAGGCCAAGAGTCTCAACCTGAAGCCTTCACGGCAGTTCCTTTGCCCTCTCATCGCTGTTTGAAGTTGAAGTTGACTAATTTTATTGGAGCTGAGAGCTCTCTTAGGCTGAGCGCTCCAGCGGAGCCCGGCGTCTGCAGCGATGAAACGGGCCAGTACGCTGGCGGAGTTGACTCTGCTGGTTTCGCTACTGGTAGCAGAGGCAACCTTGCCAGCACATTGGACACCTGGCAATCGATGGCAGCAACAGCGTCGGCCTTGGTCCGACAGGCGGATGTGCGCCGCTGCAGTCGCTCAGCCACCCGCTTCTCTGCAGCAACAGCAGAGCGGGAGCAGCTTTGGCAGGACCTATGAGTCGGATCTGGTCCCAAAGAGGGAAAATCAATTGGTGAAAGGTGAGAACAGTGCTGTCTGAAGCGAGAGTCTCAACGCACCTTTGCTGCCGACCAAGTAGCTATGTGGCTCACTCACTTCCTTCGGCTCATCTGAAGCTGCAACAGACCACAACATCCCCACATCCTACTGAGACGTGGTCCAGTAATTGCGGAATTGCGGATCGTGATCAGACAAATCATGCTCGTCCACACATACAGCGAACGGCGTGACTGCTGGTGTCACACAGTCATGCTCTTCGCACAGCAACACGCTGCTTCTCATGCAGACCATTGAGCACCTCCTGCGCTCCCACCCGCGCGCCAGGCGCGAACTGGGCGGCGGACATGGTCAAGGACTCCTTCCGGCGCTTCAAGGCGGGAATGACGGGCCAGTGGGACAGCTTCCAGCGCTGCAAGGCGATCCGTGAGCGCCTGCGCGCGCCGGGCGCGGCGCCGGTGACGTACGAGGAGTTCATGGCGCTGCAGCGCGGCAAGGAGGACCGCAACAAGCTGCTGCAGGTGGGGGTCGTCTGGGTAGCTGTGCCGGAGGCGATCCCCTTCGTCCTGAGCTTCCTGCCGGGGGTGATACCGTCGACGTTCGAGAACGACGCGGACCGCGCGCAGCGGTTCCGGAACTTCAACGCGGCGCGCGTGCGCGCGGCGCTCGCGCTGCTCGACACTGTTGACAAGGAGTGCCTCAACAAGAACGAGAAGAAGCGCGTGGAGTTTGCTCAGTACAGGTGAGTCTGCTCGTGGGGTGTTTCGGTGGCGGTGTGAAGAGGGGGGAAGCCTGCTTGCGTTGGAGTCTCTTTCTGGAGAAGGAGTGCTGCACTGAGTGCACATCCAATCCACGAAGACGGGGCTTTTTGTGCCCCAAGCGAAATTAATTCAAGTCTACAGGTGAGCGCGCGCGCGCTGGCTCTGTTGACTGGCCCTGCGAGGTGTCATTGTGCGGCAGCGCTCCTACATGCGCATCACGCGCGTCCAGCAGCAAACGCCATTGCTGCGCGCAAGCGCTGGCGGCTGTAGACTAGTCAGGGAACGGGCAACGAGCGCGTGCGTCCGTTGGGCTTCCATTAAGGAGCGGGACTCACGTTAGTCATCTATGGCAGACTCTTGCGGACTGGTGCAAGCCAGGCCCTGTGGCTCTGCAACGCCGCTGTCGCACACCAACAGGGGTTCCGGCAAATATCATAGTGTCCCAGCAGGAAAAATGTCTCAGTGCAGCGTCCCTGGCGCGTGGAGCGAGGAGCGCGGTGCGCCTGCTTCCTTGTGTGCTGTCGACGCCCGTAGCGCCGGTTACGCCGTCAGACAGCGCCCGTATTCAGCTGCGTCATTCCTTTGAGCCAGTCAGCAGCCGCTGCGCGAGGCAGCGCGCGCGCGCGCGCCTGCAGCGCCTGTTGTCGCGCTCGTCGTCAGCGCCGCCGCGCGTTCGGCTGCGCTTGGGGCTCGGTCCATGCACCAGTGCCGGGCATCTCTCGGCTCAACGGCATCGACGACGGCGCAGCGCTTTCGAGCGTGGCCGCCACCCTCAGGCCGCTCGCATGCCTCCCAGCGCGCCGCCGTCCGCTGCGTCACGCCAGCACCCCACCGCACTGACTCCCCCCCCCCCCCCGCCCCCCCCATTCCCGCATCAACCGGTGCTTCCCAGGGAGGCGGCGGTGCGCGTGATGAAGGCGCACACATGCGAGGACGCGTTCGGCGTCTTTGAGGCGCACACGTTTGCGCTGGTGCCCGCGGACACGGACGCGCAGCAGCGGCGCCGCGCGCGGCCGCGGCCGCCGACCACGGTGGAGGGGATGCCGGGCCCGCTGGCCAAGGGGCTCGCCAAGGCGCTGGGTGAGCGCTGCTGCTGTCGTGCGAATATTTGCGCGTCGGTGATGGTTTTGTGGGGTTGGGGGAGAGCTGCTGCTGCCGTCGCGTGGGCATGTGGACGATGACGCGTGAGCTGGAGTGAGCTGCTGGTGGCGCACTCCAAGATTTTTGTGATAGTAACTCGTGATGGTAACTCATGAATTCGTGTGAAGCTGCTGCTGCTGCCGTCGTGCAAAATCCTTAATGGTGATTTGGGTCAGCTGATTAGCTGGCATTTCATCCCACCCCTTGATGCTCCCGCTTCGCGACTGCGCGCCGCACTGCCCCCCCCCCCCCCCCCTAGGGCTGTGCACGCCGTGGATGCCCGCGTTCCTGTGCCGCGGCCCGCTGCGCGAGCACCTGCGCAAGGTCGCGGCGGGCGACGCGGTGCTCGCGCGCACGCCGCTCGACGCGCTGCGCGGCCGCGAGCTGCGCGAGGCCGCGTGCGCGCGCGCGCTCGACGCCGCGCACCCGGACGAGCGCGAGCTGCGGCGGCGCCTCGCCGAGTGGCTGCGCCTTACGGGCGCGCCGCTCGGCGTTGACGACTGCGACGCCGGCGCGGAGCGCGTCTTCGTCCCCGAGCGCGCCAAGGCGGCCATGCTCGCCGTCAACGTCGTCGCGAGCGCGCGCGCCGCGCGCGAGAGCGAGCTCCCCAAGCTCCTCCTCGGCGGGCCGGCGCTGTGAGCGGGCGGGCGGGCGGCAGGGAGGCGATGGCGGCAGGGAGGCGATGGCGGCAGGGAGGCGATGGCGGCAGGGAGGCGATGGCGGCAGGGAGGAGGTGGCGGCAGGCCCAGGCGGAGGCAGAGGCGACAGCGGCAGTGGCAGCGGCGGATGGTGACAGCACGCGGCGGCAGCAGCAGCGGCGGCGGCGGCGATGTCGGCGGTGACGAAGCTGGACGGGCGCTGGCGGTGGCTGGTTGAGGCGTGACAAGGAGCACTGCTGGCACTGCTCACGTCCCCACGATGGCGGGGCAGGACCATTGGTGGGTGCCACTTGGTGTGCCGGGGAAGGGGGGAGGAGGGGCCCAGCTTGCAGGGGATGTGCAAAGTGCGGCGTATGAGCGATCATTTCCTCAGCGCTCCGAGCACGAGCGAGCTCTGGCAGCACCGCTCTCCTGGCTGCACGGCGGCGGAACTGCTGTTGCTGTCTACAGTGACACTGCACGAGTCACGTGCCTTCGTCCACCCACGTGGCAACAGTGCCGCACTGGACATGCCCCACGTCCGATGACGGCCTAGGGGCATTGAGAGTCGCGTCCGAGCCTCCTTACCCTGCCCTTGTACCCTGCTTCGACGGCGCCGACGGCTGGGCATGTTGCACGCCGCGGCGCCTGCGCGCAGTCGTGGCCTTGGCGGCGCGTGCTCAGTGCTCAGCTCCCCGATGTACAGTCACACCATCAATATGAAACCTTGCATCTCCATACATGCTGTCTTGGGGCCACTTTGCGTGTCGCGACGGGGGGTCATGCACTGCGTCTGCGCTGCGCCTGCATCTGCCTATGCCGATGCAGCGGCGCTTACCCTTACCCTATCCCCAAGTTGCTGTATGTCATATGTTCGCAGGCACGCCAGCTTTGCCTTTCCCGGCGGGTCACTCGCCAACATTGGGCGACAGCATGGCACATGCGGCAACATGGATGCAGCTGCTGCAGCATCATCTGGCATTTGCTTGTCCTTTCTGTTCGTGTCAAAGCAGGGCATTTCATGTAGTGTCAAAAAGATGTCATAAAGAGTGGCGAAATCAGTCAACATGCGCCAGGATCATGTGCTCACGCGCATGTGTTGGCACCCGAAGTGGTGGGGCTGACAACCTACTTGAAGACGAGCATGCAACAAGACAACAAGAGCACCGCAAACGCTGTGTCAACTTGCACAGTAGGAAGATGGCAGGAAGCAGCAGCAAAAGCCAGCAGCAAGCACACTGCAATGACTGAGACGAATATGCCTTTCGGTAGTGAGTTGCGGGACGAAATGCGCGGCGCGGAATGTGTTGTTCACGGTGCCACAATCACCCCTGGGTGCTGCGTTACGCGCACGGTGCGGTGCCTGCCAAGTGGCTCGCTGCGGCAGGCGATGGCTCCCCACGCAGTCGCACGGATGTGGGGCAGGCCACCATGGGGGCACTTGCAAGGTGCGACGCTCGCGATGCGCACACATGCCTGTACATGCGGGTTAGAACGAATACTGTTGAAGATTCGCACAGGTGACATGCCACAGACGCGGTGCAGCGTGTCGCGCCGGTCCCGCGGCGGACGTCAGCGGCTGGCACACGGCTCAACCCACATCTACCGTTACGGAGACATGTGACGAAAGCTCGCTGCGGGCGCGTGCACACCGGGTCAGCGCGCACTGGCCGAAGCCCAGTGACTTTGCGTGTACGCGCGGCGCGCCCGCGTCGTGATGCGTACGGCCGCGCGGACCTACACGTCGCGCGTGTAGTCGGCGACGGCGCCCTCGTACGACGCCCACGCCTTGTGAGACTCCCAGAGCTTGACGCGGATGGTGCCGCAGAAGCGGCCCGCGCACGCGCGCGCGACGCCGTCGAAGATGCGCCGGCACATGAACTCGGTCGTCGTGTTCTCGTCTGCGCGCGGGCGGAGGCAGGCGACGCCGCGGGCGCCGTGTGTGAGCGGCGCGCGCACGCGTGAATGCAAAGCGCGCAAGGGCGGCACCACAACGACACTGCTGTGTGCGTGCGTGCGTATGTGGCCGTGATTTAATGCGTCATCGCAGTCCTCTCGATGGCACGATACAATCAGTCACTTAGTCCGTATAGATCGCCGGCTCCCGGTGGTACTGTGTCGGCGGCCGCGCTTTGGCTTTGAAGTCGCAACGAGAGCACGACAGCATAGGCGGCGCAAGCCAGAAAACGATCACCAGTGTGTGCAAGTGCAAGAGAGCCCAAGCTGCAGATACGCAGTGGACGGCAGCAATGCCTGCAACGCATGAGCCGTGTGGCAAGAGCGAGATGCGCGGAGGGTCCCGTCCAACAGAGCTCCAGACGGAGTGCACGTGCATCGAAACAACAGGCGCATCATTAGGACATGCGTTACGCTGACGCGTGCCGTGCAAGCGCGCAGCTGACGCAGATGGCAGCACGCCATCCGCACAAGACCCGACTGCTTGCGGCTACGGCACTGCACTCACCCGGGAAGACCTCGTTCAGGTTCTTGAAGTTGTACTCGGCCAGCACGCCGGACAGCATGTTGGAGGCCTCGCCGATGTCGATGACCCAGTTGAGCGACGGCGTCAGCTCGGGGCAGCAGAACTCGACGTCGCACGTGTAGGTGGCGCCGTGCATCTGCTGCGCCGGCCCGAACTCCGCGCCCTTGAAGCTGTGCGCGATCTGGCGCGGCGAGCGAGCAGCAGCGCTGCTCAGCATTGGACGGCGGTGGGCGACACTCCTCTCGGTAGCAATGGGCCAGGTGGACAGAGCGCTTGAGCGTGGGATCGACGCATGGGGTGGTTCGCTTCTGGTCCGGTGTGAGGTCACAGATGGAGGAGCACTGCACGGATGCGCTACATGGCTGGTGCAGGGTGCCCTCCTTCACCAGACTCTCGCACAGCAACATCCTGAAGCTCGCATTCAACCATCAAGGGACTGCAGATGGATTGATTACTGGTCAATCTTACTCTGAAGACTAGTGCGCCAGAGTGCTGACGTGCCTGCAAGGCAGCTCAGCGAGTCTTGCGTTCAGGAGTTACTACACTGCAGAGTCATGCGAGACCTCCAGCATGTGAGCCAATTGTGTGGAGTTGCAGTATGTCATGATATCAAAACATCAAGCTGATGTCATGTACAACACAATGCATCAGGTGATGCCTCGAGTTTGAACTAATCGTCGTTCATCAGGAAACCTTGGATCTGGGGATCTTTTCACGCACCATGATGGAGTCCCTGATGCCCAGGGTGTAAAGAGCGGAGGCCTGCGCCACCAGCATCAGGAGACAGGCTACCACGCCTTTGAAGCTCGCCATGATTCAGGTGCCAACACAACAGGTGCAACACAACACAACTTTTTTTTGCCAAAGTTCAACTGCAACTTTCAGCCGCGAAAGATGTTCAGTGAGAGAAGCTGTGAGAGAAGCTGGGCACTGCGCACCGGTACTGTTCGAAGCAACCTCTGGATCAGGAGCACATTTAGGCAAGGGCATTAGGCACCACTGTGTCGGTGAGTGAGCACCTCAAGTGAGACGAGACACCAGACTTGCCACACCGCAGCAAGCGCGAGCATGGCGCCGCCATCTTGTGGGCTGAAGTTGAAAGCCCCAACAGCTCTGCAGGCCAGCAAGGGCAGCAATTCCAAGAAGCGAAAACTGCCACCAGCTGGCAGCAGAAACACGACCTTCGAATGCCCCTGGTGCGGCAGCACGTACACGTCCGCTTTTGGGGTGCAGCAACATGAGCCCAGGTGCAAGAAGAGTCCGGACGTGGGTGCTCAGAAAAGTCTTGCAATTGCTCCTGCGAAGACTGCAATGGTAAGCGCGAATGGCAACTATCACATGCCACTCAGCAGCACCAGCGACATCCACGAAATCAAATCATTACCAACAGCAGCAGTGTGCGCACTTGAGCCGACTTACATAGCAACGGCACCAGCAGCAGCTGCACCAGCGCCAGCGCCAGCGCCACCGCCCGCCTCGCCTCTACAACACCCGAATCACCACCAGCACCAACAGCACCACCAGCAGCAACAGCACCACCAGCAGCAGCAGCACCACCAACAGCAGCAGCGGCAGCAGCAGCAGCAGCAGCAGCAACACCAAGAGCAGAAGCAGCAGCAGCAGCAGAACCAGCAGCAGCAGCAGCAGCAGCAGCAGCAGCAGCAGCACCACAACCAGTACCAGCAGCAGCAGGTGGTGCCGAAGCCGCTGGTGCTGAGGCCGCCGCCGCGCGCGCCCCCCCCTGGGCGCCACACCATCCTCAACTTCGTCTCCGAAGCGGAGGAGGCAGCGCTCCTCGCGGCGCTTGAAGTCGACGACCTGACCAAGTGGCAGCACTCCAAGTTCACAGGTCACTCGTACGGGAGGTGGTTCGGCGTGGACATGGACATCGGCCGGCGGCGCAACGCGCGCGCCGCGCCGCTGCCGGCGTTCCTCACTGACGTCGTCGTGCGCAGGTTCGCGGCGCTGCCGGAGCTGCGCGGGTGGACGCCGAACAATGTGAGCGGCGCGGCGCGGCGCGCGCTGCAACGCCCCACACTGTGTTCCATGTACGTTGGTGATTGTGGGCAGAGGCGTCGGTGTCGCTCGGCAGCGCGGCGCCGGCGCGCGAGCGCCGCGCCTGGCCCTCGCAGCAGTTGCGCTCACAGCGGTGCTGCAAAGGGGCTGCCACGTTTGTGCTGTCGGCGCGCAATGTGCGGGGTAGCTGATGAATTGCCATGCCAAGGCCGTACATGACGCGCATGAACCTCCTCAACGCGCACTGTGTATCGCGTTGTCTGTTTTCGGCCTGGGCTCTTCTGTTTGTGCGCCACTCGCGCCACAGGTAACTACAGAACACTCTGCCTGCCCGGTGATGCGGGCTGCACATGTGGCTGCTGAAGGCGCGATGGTCTCTGCGGTCCTGGGCATTTCTGGCGGGCCGTGCGCTCACTGTGCACATCAGCGGCGCAGGCGCACGCACCCCGCCGCCCGCCGCCACTGCACTCGCCCACATTCGCCGCCGCCGCCGCCGCCGCCGCTGCGCGCGCCGCGCCTGACGCCGCCGTGCCACGCGCTCCTCGCCGCACTCTCATGCAGGCCAACGCCATCCTCTACCTGCGCTCCGCGGGGCACTGGCTGCGGCCGCACGTGGACGACCGCACGCTCGCGCGCGACACCATCTGCACGCTCAGCCTCGGCTGCGACGCGACCATGGAGTTCTGGGAGGAGCGCCGCGGCGGCGGCGGCGGCGGCGGCGGCGGCGGCGGCGGCGGCGGCGGTGGCGGCAGTGGCGGCAGCAGTGGGGGTGGGCGCGGGGAGGTGCTGGAGGTGCGGCTGCAGCGGCGCATGCTTCAGGTGAGCGCGCTGCGGGCACATTGCACATGACATGTTGCTCATGGCCGTGTGGGTATGGTGTGCCTGTGCACACTAACGGTGGTTTGGAAAAAGCTGCACAGACCGCTGCGGAGCCATCGCACAGATGCAAAGGCGTCGCTGCATGGGGACTGGGGGGTTCCTGGGCATGCCGGAGCAAGAGTGGTGGGGGGTGGAGGACAAGGGGGAGCGAGGTACATTGAGGCTAGAGGTATACATTAGAGTTGATACGTTCTGCAGATGTTTTTTCGCCTTCTATTCGTCAAAACAGTACCTTGCCGTTTGCAGTTTGCGTCTGCGGCGGTACAGCCCATGAGCGCCTCGAAGTGCATTGCACGCCCATCGCGGCGCGCGTGCCGAGCGCTCCTCCGCCACAGCCGGCTGAGCCCACGGGCAGGGGGAGCGCGCAGCGCGGACGCCTCGGCGAGATTAGCACGAAGCGCCAGCGCACGAGCGCATGCATCCCTACGGGTAGCGTCACGCCGGGCCTTACAGCTGTGTGCACGTCACAACGCGCGCTGCCATTATAGAGCTTGTTCGCACAGTCGCGTGCTTTCTGCTACCGCATGCGTCAGTGCCCGCTGCTTGCGCGTCAGCAGAGCCCTCACACGATCCGTCTCGGAGTGCCCCGCTGCGCCGCTGCGTGACGCGCGTGTAGTGCCCCTGCCCCCCCCCCCCCCCATACACCTGCTATCACTGACTGCGCGTACACGCAAACGGCGCAGGTGCTGACGGGGGACTGGCGCTACAAGTGGGTTCACGGCATACCGCGCGGCAACCTGCACGGCGAGAGGCGCGTCTCCATCACCTTCAGGGACGCGGTCCTGTGACGCCCCCTCGCAGCGCTACTTCAACCATGTAATGTTGAAGTTTTGCATCGCGAGCTGCGGGGAGGCGGGGTTTGCGGCAGAGCGCTGCATGCAGGATGAGTAACTGCGTCTATGATACACATCCAGAGAGTGCTGCACGCGGCGCGCATCGCCTGCCGCTGTGCATGTGCAAGGCCCTGCGCCACGCTCGCACTGCGCATGCGGAGCAGGTCCCGCCCAGTATTGACGCAAGAGGCCTTTACTTTATGCCGCTCTGTTCAAAGACGCGCAATTCATGTGGAAGAGACTCCTTTCCCTGCCGCCATAGATTTCACACTTGAGTAAAATACCACCTTGCTTGGGCAAACAAGAGCGCATGTTGCAACATAATCCCTTACTTGAACGCCGTTGCTGTGGCTCGTGCTTGCCATGTCGCATTGCTGCATGCTCCATATGCTACCTTTTATTGCATCGCAATTCCATGACGACACATCACCTGTGCAAACAACGCCGTATGATGCTGCATACTTCCACTACGCATGCAAGCTGGCTGCCCTATCATTACCACGAATTGGTCATGCGAAAGTACCATGCATGAGGCATGCATGCGGTGCCTTGACTGCAGCGCCTTTCCAGTACCCCATGGGAATGGGGCGTCCGTTACTGCTACCACAAATACAAATGAGCCCGCGCGCTAGCAGCATGATCAGCAGCATGATGAGGCAGACAAGCGGCACAGCATTCGCGCTGCGTACGCAAAGCATATGCTTGATCATGCATGCACGCGCTGGCACTGCAGCCACAACAACTTCATCGAAAAAAAGACCTCACTGGGTCACAAGACACCGCACACTCTCCCAAATCAGATCTCAAATCTGTCACCATTTACTCATGTAGGCTGCTTACTGCCCTCTCAAAGGCGTCGCCGTGTATCATGTAGCCTGCGGGGAAAACGGCGCTGTGGGCCGGATGCTCTTCCGGCCCTGCACGCAACAGACGTACTGTTGCAGAGCGCAGCAGCAGCGCGCGGGGATTATGTCTCTCATGTAGTGCCGGAGGGAGAGAAAATGCAAACTACAGGAATGGAGCACGCGCGCTGGGGAAAAGTGCATGCGTGATGACACTAGTCGCGGCGGTGGCGGCGCGCGCGCTGACTGCCACTCACCGAATCCTGTATAACCTCAAAACGCTATAGCTAGAAACATGCAACAACCACTGCCTCAGGCTTCTGCGCCCCCCCCCCCCACACCACCAAACCCCCAACCCATTCGCTTGTATGCTCACGCACCACCTCCTTGGAGGGGAGTTGTCAGCGCGCCGCCCCGTTTGGCTGAAAACGCGCTCTCGTGAGAGCGCGAGCTCATCTTGCCCAGCGACGCTGCAGCCGCACCACCGACGGCGACATGGGCGCACTGAGCCTGAGGGGCCAGATAAACACCCCCCTCCCCCCCCCCCCCCCCCCCCTTACCTCGTCCACTTCACACCACACTCTCGAAGACACGTATCTGAGGAGCCGCACTGGCAGTGCAGCCGCGCGCGCCGGCGCGCGCGTCTGATGGTGACGCGCGCTCTGGCCGATGCAATGTTAACGATCAGCGGCGCCGCTGCTGCCACCGCCGCCGCCGCTGGCGTCAACGCCGACGCCCGCAAGCAGCGCGACTACCCCTGCTCACTCGCTCTAGGCTAGCAGGACAGGCGTTGCCACTGCAGCGGCAGCGGCGGCGCGCGCCGCCATCAGACCTGCGCCTGCACGACCGCCGCGCCGTGTGAGTGGCCGCCGCCGGACGACGAGAACCCCGACGTGCGCTCGCTCCACTGCGGCAGCTGGCCGCTGCTGGCGGCGCCGTGCAGCGGCGCGGCGCCGAAGCCGTTGCTGCTGGTGTTGCTGGGGCGCCGCCGCGCGCTGCCGGGGCCGCCGCCGCCGCCGCCACCGCTGCCCGCCGTCGTGGAGCCGCACGGCACACTCACCGCGTAGTAGATGGACGCGAGCGTGACGCCGTTGTCGAGGATGGCGAGGGCGAAGACGGGGATGGGCAGCGACGGGTCGTCGTACTTGGCGATCACGAGCCCTGCGGCGCGTCATGTGGAGGCGCGGTCGTGCGCGTGAGTCAGAGGTCAGAGTCTGGGTCATGGTCATGTGTGGCGCCGATACACAGGGGGACTGAGGCGTCAGCGCTGCGCCGCGCGCAGCACGTCCGTCCTCTGCAACGGTAACTTTTCAATGTGCAGCCTGCAAGGTTGAGGCAAGGTTGAGCATCGCTGCCACAGCGGGCTGCGGCGCTCCCCCGGAGCTAACATGCCGCAGCAAGCAATGGCGTCCAGCGAGACACTCCCGTGCTGCATGCGCTGCCGCAGCGGACGCTGCCGCCGTTCCGACGAGCGGCACAGCTGCAGCAGCCAACACCGCGCATGACTGCTCTCGGCAAGCGCGGGTCACACCCCAAGTCAACCACTGGCACTGCCACGCACAGCATCAGGAGAGAGAGCGCGCTTGCTGACGAGCAGTAACCGTCGCATGCTCTCTCCTACCTGTCATGATGACGCAGTACGTGACCGAGATGGCCATCGCCACGACCGCGCGCATGATCAGCGCCTCCCAGAGCTCTGACGTGCGCGAAAAGCTCGAGCGCGCCTTGGTGACGCTGCCGCCGCTGCTGCCGCTGCTGCCGCTGCTGCCGCCGCCGCTGCGGCCGAGGCTTGTGGCGCGCACACCGCGCACGTGCGCCAGCAGCGGCCACACGAAGAGCCCCGCCATGAGAATGTGGTTGAACAGCTGAACAAGCCTGCGGGTAGCAGCGGCGGCAGCGGCAGCGAGGCATCAATGCAAGTACGTCCGGGGGTGTTGAGAGAGTGCACATAATGGTCATGTATGCGAGCAAACAGCCCCAGCGGCGCGTCCGTGGCTCTGGCCACGGCAAACAGCGCGCAGGGCTTGGGCGTGCTGCTGCCGCTGCTGCTGCCAGCAGCGCTGGGAGAACAGGCAACACAAACTGTGTTCACGGCACCTGACTATTACAATCCACATCGCAGTGCGATGTGCCCCCCCTAGCTGACATGAGTGAGGAACACAAGCGCATGCTGAGCGAGGCAACAACCCACATCGGAGGGCAATGCAACTGCCCTAGCTGACATGAATGACAAACGCGAACGGAGCGTGACACTTCACGTTTTGCCATTCTGCCGTCGTTGCAGTGCTCACCACTTCAGCTTAAACGTGGCCTCCTCGAACGTCCACACGCACCGCTCCTCGCCCCCCAGCGCCGTGTTGGGCGCGGCGTACCCCGAGAGCAGCGTGTGCACCGCCACCAGCACGACCCTGCAGCAAGAGCGGCACGCGCAGCGCAGAGTGAGACGCTGTGCGTGTCTCCCGGTGGCGCCGCTGATGCACGTCGCGAGATCGAACAGGTGATGGAGGCCATCAGCGATGTAAGTGGGGCCCAGCGCGCAGCGCACGGCGGACAGGGCGAGCAATGCCGCACAAACAGCGGCACACATGCGGCTGCACGCAGCGGCACGGCGAGCCGTCGCTGCACGCGCGCCCGCCGCGCCCGTGGCACCGCGCCGCGCGAAGGCGCGCAGTGCGACGCTGCAGCCCTAGCAGCAGCAGCAGCAGCAGCAGCAGCAGCAGCAGCGGCGGCAGCAGCGCTCACCAGTTGGCAACGGTGCTGGCGATGCCCAGCATGCGCCAGGGCGGCCAGCGCGGGTTGAGGTGGTTGGACGCGTCCGCCTTGAGGAAGAGGTGGACGAACGCGAGCGCGTTGCTGCTGCTCAGGCACATGCCGTTCACGACCTGGATCACGGTGCAGCTGAGCCCCCCTATGCCACAGAACCAGATGGTGAGGGCCCAGAGGGTGTAGAAGAGGCTCAGAAAACTGGCCAGGAGGCCCGTGAGGTTGAGGAGGGCCCTGTTGCGGCTCAGGTAGCGCTTGCCGAACGCCACTGTGGTCTGCAGGGCTATCATCAGGGTGACCTGCAGGGGGATGCATAAAAAAAGTAGGAAAAGAGTCACGCCCCATGATGATCAGTTTCAAAGGAGTGCGCGTAGCACGTGCCTGCACGCACGCAGCGCAGCTGGGCAAGGGCGAGGGGCACTCACAGTTAACGCGAACACCTCGAAGAGGGGCACGAATGCCGTAGACGTCCCCATGATTGAATTCGACGCCTCTGCAGCAGCCTGAACACCTTCACCCGCTGCGCAGCAGCACCAGCCTGATCTGTCGTCGATCCGTACTGCAGTGCCCGCCACCTGTGCCCACCACCTGCTTTGCACGTGGCTGCTGCCTATCGCTTCGTGAAGGTTTTATTCACCACCAAGGAATATGACAAAGCTGCTGCAGTCCACGCCAGCCAGAAAGGAGTCAATGCGTCTTTTGAGAACAAGGCCACGCGCTGTCGGCCTCGCCTTTGTACCGAGAGCAGCAGTTGACACTAGTGCAAATCGCCCCCGTCCTTGCTTAGTCGGTGCAAAACGGGTAGGTACAAACAAAGCACACACACACACTAACGCCGCAAACTTCCTGCAACATCAACGCAGTCACAAAGTCGGAACACCAGAGCAGCTGGCCGCAGTCGGACAACGCGCGGCACGGGCGGTGGCTGCACCGCTGGACTAACTACAGGTATTTGCTTCATGACTTTCTTCATGTCGCACCAGCGCTGTCGCTGTGGTGTGGTCACTCTTTTGTGTGCTTTTTTTTTCAAGGCTCCAGTTCTGGAAGGAAGAAGCACCTTCTTTGAGAGAATGAAACGGTGGTAAGCTCTAGAGTTGGCTGTGTGTGACAACAACACCATTTTGACCATCAATGCGCCTCAAGCAGCATGCGAGCCCAGGAGTGCAACAATGCGGCGAGCAAGTCATGTTCTGGGGAAGCAACGCTGTGCTGCTACCGCCGGAGTCATCAGTCAGAGCCGAAATCCACAGTGCAGCTGCTGCTGGGGCCAGCAGGAAGCGCGCGGTACCAAAGGAGGTGGCGGTGTCTAAGGCATTCAGCAACTGGTGGTGGTGGGAGGACACCAGAGCTACGCAGTCTGGCGAGCTGCAGATGCCACAGCTCAGCGATGGATATCCCAACGATGAGATCCTCGGTGCTCTCAGCGACGTGCAGGCCGCCACGCAAGCCGCGAGAGCAAGCCAAACCGATTTGCGCGCGACTCTCATGGACCCGTTCATCACCAAGCACGTCGCACTCTCCAAGGCAGCGGAGGCCGTGCGTGCCGCTAGCGTCGCAAACCACACAGCTGGCGAACACCTTGTGATGCTGGAGTCCTACGTGCCACCGGAGACAGGCAGTGCTGCAGATGCACCATTGGCACTGGCGTACGTGTCCCGCAGCCTTGCGGTGGCAGTGAAGATGCAGGCTTGCGCAGTGTCTGCACAATCGCGCGTGGCACATGAGTTTAGGAAGAGGGAAGAGGCAGCAACGAAACTGCAGCGAGTATTTCATCTTTATATGGAGCGAGTTGGCACAGGCTTCGATGGCCAATGAAGGTAGTACCTACAACAGCCTTGAGGTTTTCGAAGGCTCTTGAGCACTATGTACTGGACAGACTGTGTATTGCACCATTAACCACACCCCACGGCCCGCAGAACAGTGTGTTACTCACGTCATACGTCAGTGTCGGTGGTGGTTGCCCTTGGCTCGTGCGTGCATCCTCGCATGGTGTGCTTCACTCAGAAGACCTCATGGTTACATTGCATACAATGGACTGTATGCAGGTACTGGTCCACATCATACTGGTGCACATCATACGCATCTTCTGTCAGACGCTTTTTTACAGCTGGCTCTCTCTGTGCAGACACTGACCTCTCCAGAGCCTGACATCTGCTTAAAGTATCATCTACTATCAGTGGTAGTGGTAATCAGATGCTTGGGTACACGACACACTTGCTTGATCCACACTGCGTACACGCACCCCAGCCTCACCCACCGACGCATTGCAGCATCGTCGTCATGGCATGCCCGTGGCGCTCAGCGGAGTGCACGCACACACATACCAGCGTGCAGCACCGCGCTCAGCCAGCTTTCCATTAATGCAAGAACACACTTGGCTTGCATCATTTGTCAGCAAGACCCGCTCGTCATATGAGTATTGCAGTGCATCATCGCAATTGCTCCAGCAACTTGAAGCAATGATTGAGATCGGCAGCCAGAGCCGGATCTGCTGGTGTGTCTGATGGTGTCATGGGCACCCAGGCATATACTGACAAGTGTGTTGTGCATGACTGGAGTGCTATTGCTGGAGATAAAAACATGGCACCTGCGAAAATTTGGCACCAGAGCATAGCCCATGGTCAGCCATCATTATGATGCCAGTTGTCCCTGCTTTCCCTTTGACAGTTGTGAAGCGCGGCCATTCGTGTTTTTCCCCCACCATACTGTAGGAGACACCTGGTTACTTACAGTGGTCTATGTGTCTTTGGTTTGATGAGATCCTCGAAGTTCATTTTCTCCCCGTGGTATTGAACTTTGTTCAAATCCTGGGCTCTTTGACTCACAGCACAGCGCAATGGTACTTCCAAGAGCCGTAAGTGTGGCTGCAGCAACTCTAGCAGTTGCTCATGCGTTCGTGGTGCCGCCCATCAGCCTGGTGCACAGACGGCCGCCCATGCAGCAGCAGCTTCAACGCGGCGTGGTAGTGAGCATGAATGCAGACAACAGCCAGCCAGATGCACCGCCAGCGAGCAGCGATGCGACCGCTGTCAAGGGGTTTGGCAAGGCAAAAGAGCCCTCTAAGCCTGCAAAAAAAGCCAAGTCACCAGCCAAGGCAGCAGCCGCCAAGGCAGCAGCTGCAGTGGCACCGGGCACGCCTCTGGCTTCGGCCGCCGCCGCAGCAGCGGAGCAGGACAGCGCCGACACAGAAACGCCAGAGGACCCTAAGGCCAGGGCCGCGAAGGAGGACCTAGCGCGCATGAAGGAGGAGAGGGAGCGCCGAGTGCAGGCGCAGAAGCAGCGCATGGCCGACATCAAGGCGGCTCAGGCCATCACCAAGGACAATCCGGACGCGGGGGTCATTCCCGACCTCGTCGCGAACCGCATGCTCGCGCGCATGATCCCCTTCTTCGTGCTGCCCGTGCTCGCGGGCGTGGGCGTCTTCGTCTACTTCTTCGTCCTCGCCAAGCGCTACGACACGAGCTTCCAGCCGGGCATGGTGGCCTTCGCGACGCAGGCGCCCTTCGCGATCTCGCTCGTGGGCATCACGTACGCGATCCTGTCGGCGTCGTGGGACCCGGAGCGCGAGGGGTCCGCGCTGGGTTTCGACGAGTTCCGCAGCAACGCGGGGGCGATACTGGAGGGGCTGCGGCGCAGCTCCGAGCGGCAGGAGCTGGACGAGCAGCTGGAGGAGCAGGAGAAGCGCGTCAACAGGGCGGAGCGGCGCAGGCAAAAAGGCGGCGGCAGCGATGACGGCGATGAGTGAGGGCGCGGTGCGGGGCGTCGGCAGTGCGTGTGCGCGTGTTTGTGTGTGAGTGCTTAGAGGGCACGGCGGGGCAGTGATGGCGTGTGCGCACACGACCGTGGCGCGGGGGGGGGGGGGGGGGGGGGGGCAGTTGCGACAGCAGCACATTTACAGTTACCTTAATGAACACATTTGTACACTCTGCGATTAAATGCGGCAATGAGAAATGCAGGGCAGCTCGCCCTACATATTTGTCCGCCATGGCTTGATGTTTGCTGTTTGGCGCCGGTCTGCTATGACATGTGCTGCGCTTGCCTGCTGATCATTTGGCATGGCGAGTTGGCGCTATTCTTCTGAAGAGGCTTGTAACTGCCAGCAATCTGTATGTCTAGGCTTGTCTAAAGATGTGATACAACAGCCGAATGCCTGTGATGCGAAGATACCGAGGTATCTACCTCCTTTGGTGCCTCATCTGTTGCACCAGGTGCAAGGAGCGGCCAACAGTGCATGTGCATAGAATGGCTTTGTATCATGCACGCACATACACTCATGGCACAGCAGCATGGGCTGGCCTGATGTTTGCACAGCCGTCGTTGTACCAGGCTAAGCATGCGCTGTACGATGCCTGGTTCCGGACTGGCATTTGAACTGCGGCCTGGCATATGAACCAGCGTTTGGCGGCGCTCACAGAGTGTGTCGCATTGCAGTCATCCGCATGCGTTGGCGTACACATGCTGATGGCACACTGTCACGTCAAGGGCGTCATGTACATTTGTCAATGCATCCGACAGTCATGAGCGCCAACGGCCAGCGGGACGCATGCAAATGAAATGCTCACCCCATGATGACGATGATGACCGCCATGATGCTCAGACCGGTGCGCACTGGCATCAGATGCTGCGCCTACGGTGATGCGGTTGCGCTGGTGTATGAAGCTCCCGAAACGCCATTTGCAACGGACGGAGAAGGAAGTTGCAGGACAGAGAAACATAGCAGCCATGCGCTCTTCGCTGGTGTGGGCATAGGCCTAAGGAGAGGTTGGAGTAGGCGTGCGCTGCCGGTTGCAGTTCATATGAGGCTGTGTCGAGTATGGCAGAGAATCGTCCTGCACGTAATGAACATGGGGCCTGCGGTAGGATTCATCTGCCATCTGCATGTCTTGTCCCGGCTTCAGAAGAGGTCTCAGTCGCACGTGGTGACTGCGAGACGTTTCGAGCTATTGCATGCCACCACCCCCGGTGACTGCCACTGCAAGCACAACGCATCTGAGCCTCGCAGACGTCACTGACTTGCTGAGCATCACCCCCCCCCCCCCCCCCCCCCCAATGGGGCCCCCATGACGCCATTTGCCGCGTGCCGGTCCATTTGAGGCGACTGGGGCACGCTGGGCTCACAGGCACCCTTGTGGACACCACGCAGACAATGCCTAATGCCCGCCACCACCAAGCAAGCAGTGTGAAGCACTGCAAAACATCGAGTGCGGTCGTGCGCACTGTAGCACAATGTAAAAAAGCACTTCAAAGATAACTTTGAAATGCAGGATACACATTGCTTGCAGCAAGCACCTGCCATCGCGGCTGATCGTGAGCTGCCCTGCGCAGTGACCGCATATATGCACTGGACCATGGCTCACGGTTATTGCTGACCCCACTGATGGAACAGCCCAATCACTTGCACGATACAACGGTGTTACTTTGACTTGGACACAACCACTGTCATGGCAATGCAGCGATAGGCATGCCGCGTAGGGCTTCACCCCTGACACAGCCGCACCACAAAACACGCTCAGGCAGGCGGTGGCAATGCGCCAGGCACAGAGGAGGGGGACAGGAGCAAAGGCACACACGCACGCGCATGCAGCTGGCCTACTGTCCAGTGACAGCGTTGCGCATTATGTAAAACTTCGTCTAGATGTGAGCCGGTGTAGTCTGACCTGGTGTGCCGCAGTGTATACAGGCCGCAAAGCCTTCCCCGCTGTCTGCGATCCCTCAATTCAACGCCGAGCCCGCGCAGGGCTCATCCTCACTGTGTGTCCTGTCTTTCGTTACCCCCTGACTGCCCTCCCCCCCCCCCCCCAACCCCCCTTCCCCCCCCCCCCACTTTTGTACAGGCCTCTGCCACAATCACACTCTGAACAGCGGCGGCGGCGAGCCAAACCCCGCACAACAGAGAGCCGTCCATGAAATACACGCCAGAGAGTGTGCGCTCCCGCTCTGGCAGGCTTGGGAAACTATGACACTGCTCGACCCCCCCCCCCCCCCCCCCCCCTCACTGCAAGAAAGGGGGGGGGGGAGCGGCAAGTACAGATGATGCCGCGGGGCGCCCCGCCATAAATACAGCACGTGGCCGTCTTGTCTTCTTGCACAGGTGGGGCCAAATTACCGTGGCCCCTGTGAAGCGCCCCCCGCCCCCCCCCCCTCAACCCCATGACCCCCACCCCCATCTCTCCCCCCCCTCCCGCCCTCCCTTCTGATGCTCTCAGGGTCTCTAAGTGCGACCCCAAGGGTTGGCGTTCCGTCTCACTGCACCCCCCCCGCCCTTCTTCGCGTTCCGCTGACCAAAAAACCTGCGCGACGCGCGCAAAGCACATGGCGTTAACTTGCCGTGCCTGTGTGGCGATCGCGCACTCGCTGCGGCGCGCTCGCGCTGCCGCTGCCGCCGCAGCACCGCGCTGCTGCTGCCGCTGAGGCGCTGCACTGCTGCTGCGCTGCCCGCCAGAGCGGACGGCGTGCTCAACGCCGCCACCTGCTGCGGCAGCGCCGCCGCCGCTGTCGCGGCGCTGCTGCTGTCGCGGCGGCAGCAGCAGCGGCACCTCACGCCGCCGCGACCTGCTGCTGCTGGTGCGGCTGCTCCGTCATGAACACGTAGCACGCGATGGCGGTGGCGTTGTCGGCCTGGTCGCCAAAGTTGGCGTGCGCGCGGCGCAAGTTCTCCGCCATAAACTCCTCTATGATGCCCTCGCTGCTGCCGGACGAGACGACCTGCAGGCAGGGGGGCGCGCGCACGCAAAATGAATTTCATGCGTGAATTAGCGGGTGATGAACGCAGCCGGTGTGCTTCGGTTGGGGTGGAGAGGGTAGGGGGGATGTGCCAGTGTGCGCTCGGTACGCGAATCTAACAGATTGTGATTGGTGGTGTGACGCACGAGGAAAGAGCGCGTCGCGCAGCGATTGTTTGCGTCCAACACACACCAGAACACGAGAGAAAGGGCGTGCGCACACGCTTGTCAATCAGTGCTGCGCCGGCGCTTGCTGTCAGCGTCGCGCATAAAAGGCAGGAGCAGCGGGGCGTGGCACGCGACTGGCGCCACGCGTGAGTCGCCGCCACAAGTCCGCGCTGGGCACCTTCGGCAACGCCAACGTCGTTCGCGCAATGACGAGTGACCGCGCTACGTGCAAAGCTCGCACAAAGGTGACTCGCTGCGCCGGCGTGTCGCCATGGGCCGGATTGCGCGCAGCAGCGCCGCCTGCTGCGTAACGCTCCCGGCAGACATGTGCGCTGAGGCCATCCAGCACCGCGGCGCTGCACAAAGCTCGCGGCAGCAGCAGCAGCGGCAGCGGCGGCAGCAGCGCTCCGCACGCACCTGCGCCACGCGCTCCGGCGCGAGGAAGAACGACCCGACCTCATTCCACGCCCAGTTGTCCCAGATGCCGTCGCTGCACGCGACGATGCACGAAACCATCTCCTGCGGCGCGCCACACCCGCCGCCGCCGCTGCAGCACGCCGCGCCCCCGCACCCGCCGCCGCCGCAGCACATGGCGTTCGTCTGCCGACAGGCGCCGCCGACGCTGTCATTGGGACAGCGCGCGGAGGCGCACGCGCCGCTGCCGCCGGGCTTCGCGCAGCCGTTGGCGCAGTTCGGCAGCAGCGGGTCTGCCGGCGGAGCGGGGGGCGGCGAGCTGCTGCTGCTGCTGCGGCGGCGGCGGCGCGTGCTCCTGCAGCGCGGCGGCCTGCACGCGCAGGAAGACGGACGCAAGGTCCAGCGACAGCACGTCCGGCACGTGCGAGACGCCGTAGCACTGCAGGTGGAAGTCGCCGATGGAGCGCGTGAACGCCAGCGCGTCTGCACGTGGAGGGGCGGGGCGGCAGGGGGGGGGGGGGGGGGGGGGGGGGGGGGAGGGGACGCAGAGAGGCAAGACTCAGCGGGCTCGCAGACATTTGGGGAAACAGCTGTGAGCGAGCGGGCGCCGCGGCGGTGTTGCGCATTGGCATGCAAAAGGCTGGCGGCAGCATTGGCAACAGAGGGAAGTGCCAACGTGATGTACGCCACGTGTAGAAAACTGGCGCGCCGTGGGCGCTTTAGGCCGCGCGAGACAGCATCGACAGCACGAGCTAGTGAGTGCTGCGCGTGCACTTGCTCTGCGCAATGCATTAGCGCGCGCGCACGGTGACGCGCGCGGACGGCATTGGCGCGCAGCAGCGCTCAGTGCTAGGTCTGCGCGCGCTGTCGGCGCCACTTGCGTCGCTGCGGTGCTCATCTGCTGATCTGCGGCAATGAGCAGGCCAGCGGTGCGCCCCGCAAGTCAAATTGCGAGCATGAACTCGCAAGTTACACCCAGCGCATGAGAGCCGAGCAGAACTGCTGCGCTGCACTGGGAACAGTGCAGGGTGCACACTAGCTCCATGGAATGCAGCCACTTCTGCTGCGCTGCAGCAGTCCGCCTCAACAGTCTACGGCGGCGGCGGCGGCGCCCATCACGTTTGTGCTCATGTCCTCATCGCCCGCATCGAAGGCATTGTCGCCGTGAGCCACGGGTGACGTCTGTTTTGCAATTGCGCCTTCTCAACCGAGGCCTACTCCCACCTTGAGGAAATAACAGCGGACAGCAGCCTCGGACGTGCACGCCACGGCGGCACTGTGTTCGCCGCGTGTCTCGTCCGCTCGCGCCGCGCCTGCGCGCGCGTCGTCCCCTGGCGCGCAGCGCACCGCACGCGCAGCAAGCGCACCTACCACAGACAGAACCACACTTGGCGGCAATACACACGCATGAAGCGGTCGCTCACCCTGGAAGCGCGCGCGCGGCGGCGTCGCGACAAGGCTCGCCCACTCGCGGCGCACGTTCTTGTAGTAGCGCCCACGCCCCGTGACGCACGGCCGCCCGTGCGCGTCGAGCTCAAAGACGGGCTGGCAGCGCAGCTTGTTGGGCGTGGGGGAGTCGTAGACGACGGCCAGGTGCGGCGCGTGGACGTCGTGGGGGTGAGGGTGGCTCGCGCGCCTGAGAAGGGGGGGGGGGGGGGGGGGGGGGGCGGGGTTTTGGGGGGGGGGGGGGGCGGGGCATGAACATGAACAGCATGTTTAGGATATGGAGGCTTGTCGCATCTCCCAGGGTATCTCGTGCGTCGTGACTGCGCAAGTGCGGCGGGCGGCACGGTCAAGAAAGGCGCATCTGCGCGCCAGCGCCGCGCGCGCGCCGTGCGCGCTGCTGCGGAGCGTCTGGGGCGCTCCGGGGGCACACCGCAGAAGTTGGCGCCGTGGCAGTGTGGCTATCAACCCAGCTTGATGGTGCGAACAGCGAGGCTGCCGATCCAGATCTCGCTGCCATGTCATCTTACACCTGTATGATACAAGGGCCGTGGACTGAAGTGCGCAGTAGCGACGCAATCTGCTTGCTGTTGTAAGCACATCCTGCACGCCGGTGCTGCGTGATCGCCACCACAGCACGGTGCCCTCTCGAGCTGACCGGCACGTTGGCGCAGCGCGTGCCGCCGCCCTTTGATGGCGCGTGCCGTCAGACGGCACATGTGGCCCACATGCAATAAACGTGCGCACGCATGAGCCTCGGAGCGAACAGCCGCATGAGGGGGTCCAGGTGCCTGCACGTGCAAGGCCTCGGGCACAGCACGCAGGCACGTAGATGACGCATGGATCAAGTGCATCGCCGCTGCGCCTACGTGTGCATGCACGGCCGCGTGCGTCCCATGCAAACGGTGCAGCGGTCTTGCGCTGGGCTACGCTTGCAAAACATGATTACCGTCGCCTGCATCGCTGCAGCCAAACTTCAACTGCACCGCTCAACAACACCGCCGCAGCAGACCGTAGCATTGCGCACTGTGCAAGATGCATCGCTGAGCGCAGCAGCGTTCTGCGGCAGGGGCAGAGGCCGCAGTAAGAAGACAACATGTTCAACTTCAACCATCATACATGGCTGCGGATACCGACCGACGCAAAGCACTTACATGCGCATGTATTCCCGCACGCTCTCCGGCGAGTGATCCGCGGTCAGTATCAGCGTCTGGTCCGCAAACGCCCCGGTCGGCATGGTCGCATCCCCCACGGTCCCCGGCTCGGTGCAGGGTGCCATCACCCCTCCCCCCTCCGGCCACAGCGAGTGCTGTATCAGGTCCGCCTGGTGCAGCGCGCGGCCGCGCATCGCCAGCAGCGCCGCAGAGTCGCCCACGTTGGCCACGAGGATGCGCCGGCCCTCCACCAGCGCCACGACGCTGCCGCTGGTGCCGCCGTGCACGCAGGACCAGGGGCAGGACATGGATCGCCTTTTGACGAGGTAGCCCCCGGCCTCCTTGACGGTCCAGCCCTCCGCGATGAGGTGCTGCTGGAAGGCCGTCAGCATGGAGGCGTGGGCCTCCGCGAACATGATCCTGAAGGCCTCCGCAGGGTTGGCTATCACGGCAGACCAATACCGGGTCAGCCAATCCTGCATAAAGCCCTTGACGTGCACTGCCGCCAGGCGGCCGACGTCGCGGCCGTGGCCGTCCAGGACGCCTATGACCAGGCTGCCACTGGGCTCGTGCCTCCACACAAAGCACTCGTCCTGGTTCTCGCTCATCCCCCCTATATCCGTGCGAAAGCTCAGCCTCACTTTGACAGACATGGGCCTCTGCTGCTCCTGCTCGCAAGGCAGGGGTGACGGAGCGGCGCAGAACATGGGCGACGCCGCCGCTGTGTCCAGATAGCTGCCGGAGGTGGCGCCATCATGCCCTCGCGCGCCCCCGCTGGCGCTCCGGCTAAAAAAGCTGCGAAAGAGGTGGGACTTGGTTGATTTCTGGCCTGTGTGTGCCGACGAGCCCCCCATCAGCTCGTGCACGTTGGCAACGACGACCTGAGGCGCCAGCATAGCCGGCGGCAGGCTCTCACTCTAGGCCGGTGCCCTACTACTGCAGGTACGCCACCATGTTGCAGTTCAGGGACAATCTCTCGCAGAGAGCAAAAACTGCTGAGCATCACGTCGTCCTGCACAAAAAAAAGTAAAGCAGTAAACCTCGTAGGGTGCTGCCTGAACTGTTTTCGCGGGACGCGATGGGCACTGCAGTCATTACGCAGTCGTGCAAGCTTCAGCTGTAGCGCGCCGAGGTCAGTGCTTGCGGTCGCCGTGGGCGACCCGTCTCACAGACACGACGCGCAGCGATGCTTCCGGCGGATCCGCTGTGCAGCATAGCGTAGCTTTTCCCTTCTGTTCTCCTACAGCAACAGTAACACCGTGTCGTCTGGAGCAGCAAGCCTTCCTCGGTTTAACCCACCGCACCGGTGTACATGTTGCATGTGGCCGTTGAGATTAATCTCTGTACATAGGCGCAGCTCGGCTACGCGACTCGGCAAACCTGTCCGTCGGCTCACCTGCATGCGATTAGCAGTGCATTTGACACGAAATGTCAGGCACCTACGTCGCGCTGTTCGTGTGCCCCTCTTGGTTTTGCGATCATGACTTGCCATGACGGCATGGCAGGTAGGGTAAGGCACTCATGCTTTGTCTCCTGTTTGCGTTGGACAGATTCTTGTTGTTGTGAACTCTCGCTTCAGTTCAGAGACACTACATATGTGACACACCAGAGCCTGAAGAAGTTTTTGAAAGAGAGAGAAATTCTTATGCACATGTGATGCATTGCCTGCCTGCAAGGCATGCCCGAGTCCAGGGTCAAGTATATTGACATGCACATCATACAAACACACGTCGCGCGGCTTGTTCTGTGCCACGAACACTCCTCTGGATGATTGTGACTGCTGCACTCACCTGAGACACTCCTTGCCTCAGGGAGCGTTTGTAGAAGCACTGGTGTTGGGCTGCTCATCGAGTCACTGCAACCAATTTACTGCCTGCACGTACTGTCGCAAAAACCAGAGCATACCAATGCGAATGCAATCGCACGCAACAGCAGCTCTCGTGCAGCAGGTGGCACACTCACAAATCAAATCTTACCACCATGTATCCTGCAACAAGCAGCAAGACGGTAGTGCAATGGTTGCTTCCACTCCACGGTGACACATGTGCAAGTCGCGTGCCAGCGTTCGGCCGTTGTCACAGAAACAGGTGTGCACAAGGCAAACAAGACAAGACCTCACAGCAGCACTCAGTGCACCTTCTCCTGAACAGCGAGTCGCTCTCCCCCCTTCCCCCTGCCTCGCCCACACCACCCGCTCCCTCTACTCCTCGCTGGCGTTCCCTGACCAACAACATCGATCGGCAGAGACGCAGAGCAACAGCAGCAGGGGCACAGACACTCTCTCTCCGCGCAGCAGCAGCGCTCTTGAAGTTCAAGTTGCATTCACGCGCCCCCAGGCAGCAGCGCTCCGCTCTAGTCCTCCTCGGCGGCATCGGCGTCGCCGTCGGCGGCGATGGAGAAGTAGCGCATCTCGTACGTGTCCTTCTTGGTCGCGACGACGCGCAGGTAGTCGCGCAGCGACTGCTTCTTGAGGTACTTCTTGGTCAGGTACTTGAGGTAGCGCTTGGAGAAGGGGAGCTGCGCGACGACGACGAGGCGGTCCGCCTCGCGCGTGATGGTCACGGCGTCGCCGAGGTCGCCGGCCTTGCCGTTGACCTGAGCGTTGCCACGGAGTGCGAGCGATGCCGCGGGGCTCAGCAGAGGCGCGGATGCATGTGATGCGATGCGCTGCACGCCGCCCCATAAAGGCGCTGTCGGCAGAGAATACGCACGGCCCCGCAGAGTGCGTGCGTGCGGCGTCGGCACGCGCAGCGCCGTGGTGGTCGGGCGATTGCTTCCGCGTGAAGGAGAGCACAGAACGCAGCTCAAGATTTGCTGCTGGCGAGCACGGATGTGGCGACCGTGCGTTGCAAGCGTCCTACGAAATGAGGTGTTTGTTGATAGCGCAAGCCCGGCGCAGCGGCGTTCTACGCGAGAGGCGCAGACGCCGCCATGGCGCACATTGATGGCGTGCACAAATCGCAGCGCGACTCACAGCCAAGCCAACTGAATGAATGAAACAACCGAGGCGCCCCTATTCTCCTGCAGTCCTGCAGATGTTGCGTGCCTATGATGACGGGATGTCTACCAGGTAGCCCTCACCTTGATCCTGTCGTGCATGAACTTCTCAAAGTTGGCGGGGTCCAGCACGCTGTCGCCCACGGGGACGTGGCAGTCGATGGTGAACTTGGCCGTCTTGACCTTGGAGGCCTTCTTTCCCTTCTGCAGACACACAAAGCCACCACCGGACACACCACTGATGAGGCACACGAGTGCGTGGCGGGTGTCAAGAGCAGTCATGGCCACTGGCAGAGCGATGGTGTCTATTTGTGGGGCGGATCAGAGCACGACGGCTTGCTGTACTGCAAGCCCAAACAAGCGTCGAAACTAGTGCGCTGATCTCTCATCACGGTGGTCGCTTTGCTCAGAAGAGTAGAGGATCAGCATGGCGTACTTCCTTGCGCTGATGAAGCCGCATTCGGTCGGCATGCTGGAGACGAGCAGGGCGGCGTTACTGAGGTCTGCTCGAGGGCACACACTAGCAAATTTGAAGCAAAAATCACAACACAGCCATGACCACGGGGAGCAGCTGCCTTTACCTCAAAGACAAGGCCGCCGTGCAGGTGACGCGATGCGACATGCTCGATACTAACACTTCTTCATCCTACCAAAGTGCCACAGCGACTTCAGAGACTTCAGCTCTGGCGCCGGCACATAGCGTCGCACAGAGACGTCAGCTCTGGCGCCAGCACCGTGAGGTGCCTTTACAGCTAGCCGATACACGCACGGGCACTTACCGGGGCGGCAGGCATGGTTGCTGCTGGTTTGCGCTGAAGAAACCTGGGGTGATCTGCAAGCCAACAGTTTTCCTCTAAACTTCAAACCCTTACCGCGTGGGGTTTGAAGTTTCCTTCCTCATGCTTATTCAGACATATGCTGCAGTCTGCATGACAGACAGGGATAGAAGCACATGATAGACTCAAAGCCAGGCTGATGTATTGTGGCCACAAACCCAGCTGCTGTGGCAGATCTATCCCCATGCATTTCTTGGCTTGCGTGTACAGCCCTCATGCTGCACGTTGCCTGTTGAAAATAGCCTTTGCAACTTTGAGTAAATGCACGCCTTCAGATGTTCTATAGCTCGGATGCAACAAGTGTATGCTACACACATGCACACAGATTGTGCAGCAGCACAAAAAACTACGTTACAAAAAACTCAGCGTTCCTGCTTTCAACGCAGAGCCAGCACGAGCCAGCAACACACACACACCGTAGTAGAGAAGCGTACGCAGCAACAATCCCGTCGCTCAACACTCTCTGTATTGTCAAAAAGCGCTCTGGCTATGCCTGCCGTTACATACTTCAGCTGTGTGTGTGTGTGTACAAACGACGGCGCCCCGCCAACGGGCGCACGCGCGCACAGACATCTGTCGCGGCCCGGGACGAGCGCATGGGTGTATCTTTGCGCGCGGTGGCGGCGGCGCGCTGCTGCTCCGCGTGCCAGGAGGGGTCACGAGAACAGCGCCGGGACCAGAATGGTCCCCGCGAACGGGCCCGCCAGCAGCCACGTCGCGGGCAGGTTGTAGTGGCGCAGGTGCACGACGAGGTTCCAGAAGATGGTGGAGTTGGTGCTGTTGGCCGTGCGGAACTCGGGCGAGCACAGGAAGCGCACGCCGTAGTCCTGGAGGGCACGCATGGGTGACAAAGGGCAGCACGGGGCGCCGCGAGCGTTGAGGATGAGAGCGAGTGCGTACACTTGAGAGTATGCATGCTTGCGTGTGTGTGGTGTTGAGGTGGTGCGTTCGCGCGACACAGCACGCCACAACGCGCGGTGAGCGTCAGGATTGAGAGCGAGTGTGTACACACTTCTGTGTACAAGTGCTTCTGTGTGTTGTTGAGGGGGTGCGGCGAGGCGCGCACGTGCCCGTGGCACGTCGACGTGAGCGTGATGTCAACATTGCTCAGCAGCACGAGCCGCCGCGGCTCGCGTCGCGCTACGCGGTGCTTGCTGCGCCGACCTCCGCTGGTGTTCGCTGCGCCGACCTCCACTGAAGGCGCAGAACGAAGTGCGCGTGCGAGCTGCGACCGCGCCGCGCGCCGTGAAACACACGTCGCCCAACGCAGGTGCACCGCGCACAACGCGCAGCGCCTCGCTGCTGCCACGCGTGCACACGCGCACCATCGTGCCTCGTCTTCGACGTACGCAGTGCATGCAGACTTGAATTCGACAGCTCCGAACCCCGCGCCTTCTTACCTTGAGCATCGTATGCACCTCCTTCCGCAGGACCCACGGCGAGAGGTACTCGCACCAGAGCACCGTGCCCGGGCCCGTGGACCCTTGCCAGCCCTCCGCGGCGCTGAACACGCTGAAGCGCGCTACAAACTTCCTTGGGCCGATCTGCCCCTGCCCCGCCAGACCTGTGCCGCGCAAAGCCAACAGAGGGGTGCAAGCGGCGTCAGTCTTGCATGCCTGCACGGTGATTGCAGTTTTCAAATTGGTGATCGCAGTTTTCCGATTTTGCGACCTGGGGGGCGCGGCCGCTGCTTCTGATCCCCAATCAAGGACCGCGCCTCTTCTCACCTGGCGAAGCGCACGCGGCGCCGGCGGCGCGGCGCGTCGAATACACGTGCCAGTCCTGACAGTGACGCCGAGCATGCGCGGACCCCTTGCCCTAAGGGCTGAGCACCACTACGCCTCTCCAAAGTTCGTGACGCGCATCCTGCGAAACACAACCCCAAGAGCTGGACGCTGCACCACCCCCTCTCACCTGGCGATGCGCACGCGGCGCCGGCGTGGCAGTGCATCGTGCACATTCAAGCGTGCGCTTGCAGTGCTCTGAACATGACGCCGATCGTACCGGATCTGTACCGCGAGCCCCGTGCCTGAGCGCTGCAACACCCCCTCTCACCTGGCGACGCGCACGCGGCGCCGGCGGGGCAGCACGTCGTGTACACGTTCGGGTCCGGCTCCCAGCCGGCGCGGATCTCGGCGCTCGTGACGCGCCGCTGGCACTGCGGGCATGTCTCGCACTCCGTGTCGATGCGCAGGCGCGGGAACAGCGCGTCCAGCAGCTGCTCGCCGAGGCGCACCTGGCGCCGCAGTACGTCGGACCTGCGCGGCGGCGGCGGCGGCAGCAGCGGCAGCGCGCGGCGTGCGGGTTGAGAGCGATGGCGTACCGCGTTGCCGGCCGGGTGAAAGCGCAACACTGCCGCCGGGAGCTGTTCCTTGCGGACAGCGGATTGCTGTGAGCTGTACGTGCCGTGCGCAGCGCACTGGCAGGAATCAGTGGGCATGCGCATTGGGCGCGCCGCGCGTGTGGGGGAGAGCGCGCACGCTGTATTCCAGTCTGAAAGCGTTCACGACCGCACGAGAGCCCGGACGGACATGTCAGCGCCCCCTGTCTCATGACCGCATCGCCCGCCGGCACCTGCGCGCGCGCGCACGTAGTGTCTTCAGCGGCGGCCGCCTCGCGGGGCGCACACGCACAGCGCAGGCGGCGCCAACCCCACCCTAACACTGACCCTCCTCACGCGTGCACGTGAAACAAGCCCCCGCGCCCCCCCCGCCCGCGCTGCGCACGCACCTCTCGCTGTACAGCTCCGGCACAGGGCCGTTCGCGGCGCCCTCGCCGCCGCCCGACCAGCGCCCCATCCCGCCCGCCAGCAGCACCTTGTTGACGCCCGTGCTGCCCGCCTTGGCGGCGGAGTGCGCGGCGCCCTTTGCGCTGTCCGAGCCGTCCTTCATGCGCGACATGAGGCGCCGGAACATGGTCTTGGCGTCGGACGGCGCGGCGTCGCCCGCGCCGAGCGCGGAGCCTGAGCCCGTGCCAGTGCGGTCCGTCCTGGGCCGCGTCGCAGGGACAGGGGGGAGGGGTGGGGTGGGGTGGGGGGGGGGGGTTGCGTCAGGGCGGGGAGGAGACTCACTTGACCCACTTGAGATGGGCACGCGGCACACAGCGGCAAGGGCGCGCTGACCCGCAACTGTGCCCGCTCCTGAACGACTTGCGCTGGTGCAGTGGCGGGTGCGCGCTCCGCAAACACGGCACACCTTCTCAGCCATACAAGATCGCTCGTCCGTCTCGGCCGTTACGCCCCCTTGCGTAATCGCTGCCGCGCAACTGCCGCATTACTGCCACCGCCGCGTGCAACATCTCGTCCGCCGAGCGGCACCGCGCACGGCGCGCGCCGCGCAGCGCAGCACAGCGCCCGCGCCTCTCCGCGGCCGCGAGGAGCGCGCGACAGCCATCTCACACGCAGAGCCGCCGCCATTCAAAACTGCGTAACTGCCGCATAACCGCCCCGTATCCGCCTCACCTGTGCGGGTGGCCGTTGGCGGGCGCCGGCGGGCGCCCGTCGGGGCCGCGCGACTGCAGCTTGGACCAGTCGAGGAGGTCGAGCGGGTTGCCCGCGGCCATGGTCTTGTCCATGGAGAACGCGTCGATGAGGCAGTTGCTGATGGCGGCGTCCGGGCGGATGCCCGCCGCCATCATCATTTCCACCACCTGGATGGCGCGCTCCGAGTCGCCGCACCTGCGCGCGGAGCGCGCAGTTGAAGTTGTGGACGGGAAGTGAAGCTGCATCCGGCATACTTCAAGTTGGGGCGGTCGATATGCAACTTGACTTCTCCTCCAGCGTGCGCATCGTGGGGGCGGGGGCGAGAACGTGCAGCATTGTTGAGTGGAAGGAGGGCCGCGCGACGGCGGTCGCGTGCCGGCGAGGCGATGCACGGGCGCCGAGCGGTGCTCTGAGGCGCCAATCGCCGCGCGCGATCGCTATCTGTCCCTCGTGTATTATTTAAAGGACAATACATGTCAAAATTGATTGTAGACTCTGTTTGCCCGCACCAAGCAACAGACTGCAGATCTTTTTGCTGAATGTGCCAGTTGGCCACGTCGCAAAATGGGTGACGCAGAGGGCGGCGCACTCCACGCCGGCTCGCCCGCCGTGAGCAGTCACCGCAAAGGCAAATGTACGTGGTACATGCGGGCGCAAGCTCGGCAGACAGCGTGTCACATGCACGCCGCAGACGCTCCGCAGCGCTTGCTGAGGCTGATGCAGCGGGGCACGCCTCCATGGCACGCCGGGGGGGCATCGGCGCCATTCAGCGACAGTGCGGCGCAGGGTAAGTCGCCGCGCCGGCGTGAGCCAAACAAGCGCATCGCGGCATACACACAGTCATATGAGAGGAGCAGCAGGTGCAAACCCGTTGGCGTCGCTCCCCGTCTGCCCCTGCCCCCCCCCCCTTCCAAGCAAAACATTGCAGGCCCTGCACACCTCAAAACTGCGACGCCCGCTCGCCTCGCGCCGCCTGTCCCACATCTCCCTCCGCCGCACGCTGCGAGCCGCGCGCCGCCGCGAGTGCAATTGCTCGACAGCAACCGCCAGCGCAAAACAGCACCTGCAAAGCTCGATGAGCAACCAAGTACTTCGAACTGCAAAGGGCTCAACAGCCGCAGCGCGCGCGCGACGCGGCGCAGCCCGCGCACCTGACGCACGCGTCGATGAGCCCGCGGTACACGCCCTCCTCCACCTCCATGCGGAAGCGCCGCATGAGCTCCACGACCTCGAACGCGACGCCGAGCGCCGCCTTTGCCGCCGCGAGCCGCTCCTCCGCGACGTCCACCTCGCCCTGCTCGCTGAACGGCACGCGCCCGCGCAGGTGCTGCCCGCCGCCGCCGCCGCCCGCCGCCGCCCCTGCCGCCGAAGGCTCCCCCAGCGCCGCGAGCGCCAGCGACATGCGCCGCTGGTTCAGCAGCGGCGCGATGGGGACGAGGCGCCGCAGGCCGTCCGCGAGGGCCGGCGGCAGCGGCGGCGGCGGCGGCAGCGGCGGCGGCGGCTGCACGGGCGCGGCGCCGTCGGGGGCGGCGGCGGCGGGCGCGGGGAGCGTCGCCGCCAGGAGGTCCGAGAGCGGCCCGCTCAGGCGGCCGTAGAGCATGACAGAGAGCGCGAACGTGTACAGTTGCCCTGGCGCGCGGAGCGGGAGAGGCAGCAGCGCGGTGCGGGGGAGGAAGTTGAGCAGAGCGCGCGCAGCAGCACGTTGAGCAGCGGCAGCAGCGCGGCGGAGGACCATGGCGGCGGCGGCAGCACGCGGTGCGCAGCGGGGCCGTCTGCCGGCTGCTGAGCCGTCATCAGCGCGCAGCGCCCGCCAGCAGGCAGCCCATGCACACATGCATCGCACATGCCGCTGCCATCGACGGCACGACACAACCTCTTCTGTGATCACACAAGCGA
Organism: Tribonema minus; assembly: GCA_017506865.1. Taxonomy (NCBI): domain Eukaryota; class Xanthophyceae; order Tribonematales; family Tribonemataceae; genus Tribonema; species Tribonema minus. The sequence goes on from JAFCMP010000067.1 coordinate 240,021, forward strand.
CAACGCAAACACAGTCGGCTCACCGTAGTCCGGCCGCGCCTGGTGCCGGAACATGCTCTTGCCCTTGGTGCTCTTGCGGTGCGCGAGCGGCGGCCGCACGCGCGCCGCGCTTGATCCGCCGCCCTCCGCGCCGTCCAGCCCTGCGAACGACACACCGCCGCCGCCGCCGACGAGCCTGTCCGGCGGCGATGACACAGACCGTTCCAGAGACCGGTCCCGTGGCGGCGACCGCGCGGGCCGGAACGCCTCCCCCTCCACCATCCCCCCCGGCGCGGGCGACTTCCGCGCAGCGGCGCGCTCCGGCGGCGGCGGCGGCGCGCCAGCACCATCTGCGGCGGCGGCGGTGGCAGCGGAGGCGGACGACCCCGTTGGTTCCGCGGAGCGGCGGCGCGGCGCGCGGTCCAGCGGCGACAGCTGCTTGGGCATCTCCGACTCGGACGCGGCGCGCGACATCTCCGGCATGGGCGGCGGCGGCGTCGCCGCGGGCGTCGCCGCCGCGCCGCCGGGCTGCGGCGGCGCGCGCGGAGACGGCGACAGCGGCGGCGCCGCGGGGTCTGCGGCGCACTGCTGCTGCTGCTGCGCGGGCAGGCGCGGCGGCGACGTGGACAGGCACAGCGGCGACGTTGAGCGCAGCGGCGTCGCGGCGCGCAGCGGCGTGAGCGCGTCGTCGCCGTCGGTGTCGACGACCACCGCCAGCTGGGACGAGGCGGGCGCCGGCAGCGTCGAGTTCAGCTGCGGGCGGCGCAGAGGGCGGGGGCAGGCGGAGCGGAGCGCGCGGCGGAGATGAGCGAGGCGCTGAGCGTGGCTGCAAGCCAATGAGGGGGGGGGGGGGGGGGAGGTGCGCTGTATACGATTCGCATGCACATGCACATGCGATGCGGCAGCAGCGGCAGCGCGTCAATGACCGCAACCGCCGTGTATTGCTCATGCAACTCCAAGTCTGCGCCGTTACCGCTGTCAACAAAACATCAAGTTTCTCATGCGCACTCAGACTCACACACACATGCGCACACGCGCTCCGCTGCGCACCTGCGACTGCGCCTGAGCGCGCGCCGCGCCGCCGGCGCTCCCGCCGGCCGCCGCGGCGCGCGCGCCGCCACCGCCGCCGCCACCGCCGCCGCCACCGCCGCCGCCGCCGCCGTTGAGCACCGCCTTCTCGAGCCCCGCGGGGCGCGGTGGCTCGCGCCCCACTGCCGCGCTGAACCCGACGACAAAGACGGCGAAGACGGCCTCGTCGGCGGTAAGCTTTATGCCGCCGTCGTCCTTGCCGGAGGACGCGCCGTGCAGCATCATGGCGCTGCGCGAGCGCCCCACGGGGCGCCGCTTGCCGGTGAGGCCCGTCTCGCCCTCGCCGCCGCCGAGCTTGCGCCGTATGCCTGGATGCGGGGGGGGGGGGCGGGGGGGGGTGGGGGGTGGGGGTGGTGGGGGGTCAGCGCTGACCGCGAGCGTGTGAGCGATGCTCAACAGAGGCGCTTTGCAGCGCGAGGATGAGAGTAGAGGTGCATATTGCATGAAGCTTGTGCCCAAGACACACGTGCTGCGTTGTCAGCGCTCAGTACCCAATGTTGGAACACGCAGGCTGCGCCGACGCCGCCCCTCGCAAGGCGCCACGCAGCGAGACTTGCAGCACCAGCGCGCACATGGATCGCCACTCCGCACCGAGCACGACCGATACCCCTCGCCATTCAGGCAAAGGGTAGGCCGTTGCACGTGTGCACAGATGGGTGGAGCTGGGCCCGCAGTCGCACTGCTCCCATTGGCAGGGGCGGATCACCGTCCGTCAGCTCCCGCCCCGCGCAACCGCCCGACTGCACCAGTCCTGTACTGTTGAGCAGTTCTTGCTTGGGGGCGAAAAAGCCCAATACATCTGTCCGTGGGCGACGCGCCCGCGAATAGCACCACAGCGGCACTGCGCGCGGCCTGCAGCGCTGGCGCCAGACATGCGCAACGTCGCGCGAGCGCGCGGCCGCGCCAACTCGAACCCAGATGGCGCCCCTGCCTGCATTCCGCTGCAGCCCGCAGCGATGGGGCAGCAGCAGCAGCAGCAGCAGCAGCAGCAGCAGCAGCGGCATCGGCGGCGGCGGCGGCAGCGCGCGCAACCCACCTGGCACGTCGCGTGGGATGCTGTACAGGTCCTCGTTGAGCGCCGGAAAGACGCCGGGCACCGGCGGCGGCCGCGGTATGCCCTCCAGCCCCGACTTGTCAGGCGTCAGCGCAAAGATCGTGTTGACCTGCGAGTACTCGTCCGTCGACAGGAACTGCGCAGCGGAGGCGGCGACGGCAGCGGCGGCGCACGCAGGGTGGGTGGGTAGGTGGGGGGGTCAGTGTACAGAGATCATCCGTATGATGCGTGAGCCAAGACGTAGAAGAGCTTGCACCACAGGATTGCGTTGCCTTTGTGTGTAAACACTCTTCTGAGAGCGACGGTGGTCCGTCATCTAGCAATGAAGCCGACTACGATGACAGCAATGCCGATCAAGCACGCAGACTGCCACCACCAACTTCATGTTCAACAAAAGTTGGTCCATCGCGCTAACTCACCCCCGTGTCGCGCTTGATGACGTTGAGCTTGGAGCGGTTCTTCTTGGCCTCGATGCTCTCGTCGAAGAGGCGCACGTCGAGGTCGTCGGGGTCCGGCTGCAGGCGCGCGTCGATGAAGTTCTGGAACGCCTGCGTGCACACCAGCGCGCCCATGAACGGCCGGTAGTCCGCGTCCTGCTTCTCCACAAACTGCGCGCGCATGAAGGGCTCCTTGGGGCTGGGGGGGAAAGGGGACGGGGGGAGGGGGGGGGGGGGGTCAAACGGCAGTTGACTCAACGCATGGACGGCAGCTTTGAGGCTCTCCGCAGGCCTGACTGGTAGCAGTGTGCGACGATGAATGCACGTCCTCCATAGTGGCATGTGCTTCTCAAGTACAGAGGCGGCTCTGATGCCTGACTGGCGGCATCGCGTGACACAATGTGCATGCACTATGGCCTACACCCCCCATAAAAAGCTTTACCAATAGAATTACTCCCCCCCCCCCCCGCCTCCAGCGATGCGATCGAAGACAGCGCAGTCTGCCACGCGCACCACCACCGCATTATAATTGTGTTTGTTGTGGGGCCCCTCACCTGGGGTCCGCCTTGGTCGGCAGCACGAGGAAGCGGTGGTAGCCGCGCAGCAGCGAGACGAACAGGCGCAGGAACGCCTCGCGCACGGGGTCCCAGTCCGGCGCCTCCTCGTGCACGCCGCCCTCGCCGTCATCGTTGAGCTTGCAGGGCTTGACGACCATGCTGAAGGCGAGGTCCGCCTGCGGCGGGGGACGCGCGCAGAGGGTGCACATGCGCCAAGTGCGGTCGGTCGCTGCCGCGCGCGGGGCACTGATGCGCACGCGCTGGCGAATTGAATGTTTCTTACATATGGCCAGGATAGCCGCCCCCGCCGCCGAGCGAGCGCGGGCACGACAGTCAGGCTGATGGTGAAGGGTTGCGGTTTGGGCCTGCGACGGGCCGCTGTGGCGGCTACCACAAAGCAACAAGCACACAGAATCGTGTTTGCGCAAACTACAACCAGGCTGAACGTGAAGCGCGGCAGCGACGCACCGCACACAGATCGCGTATGCGCAAACTATTCCAGACTAATCCTCAGAGATCACGTCAGGAAGGGTGCACCGTGCGCTGCGGCGGACCCAATTGCAAAAACCCTGAGGTGCCTGAGATATCACTAATAAACTTAAAGTGCCGCTGTATGCACTTGCTGAAAGCTGATGACCATGCCGTCACTAGCAAGCCGCTACGGGGGCACGAGTGACGATGCATACGGCGGCTGAAGTAGTGCCCACTGCTGTACCAGTTGAGTGCACCAACTTCAATTGTTTGGTTGAAGTTTGATGAAGTTTGATGACGAGATGCTTGAGAGCATGCCCCGTCTGCCACGTGGTTGCTCATTGCGTGTCAGAAAAAGCTCAAATGTGTTCCCCAGCCTTACCTGCGCAAGTTATGAACAAGAGAATGCGATGCAGTTCTTGACAAGTAGAACCCTCAGAGCATCGTCGAGAGCTTGAAGATGCCGGTTCTTGCCAGTCAATGCGGCGGAGCTGTTGAGCCCAGGCACTTAGCACAATGCACTATACATACTACAGCGTATACTCTACAATGATCTACATTACAATGATCTGATGGCGTGTGGTCGGCCCTGGTGCTCGCACCATCGCATCGCAGCGCCATAGCTGCAGCGTTGCTAGGCGTAAGCGCAGACGCTGCACAAGTTGGCTACATTCATTCCGCGCTCTGCAGTCACCAACTATCAACTCCATGCGGCCTTTGGGGCTGCGCAACGGTAGCACATCACGCATGGCTGCCCGCTGAGCACTGCTGACAACCTGCTGTCTGTCTGCAGTGCTCTTGAAATTGATGTGCAACTTTATTCTGCTGCTGCGCCCACACAAGCGATTGCAGCGCGCACTTGGTTGTGCAGCGCCCACCCAGCAAGCTCACTCCGCTGCAGCCGCCACACGTCGTTCCCTTGTGTGAGCGACTCCAGTGCTGCCATACGTCCGCACGCGGCTTGAGGATTCTACGGCCACAGCTTGTCGCCACCGCGCACCATGCGAAGTATCCACTGCGAGAGCGCAGCTGACGCCGCACAAAGTGTGCTCCGCACAGCATGCCACAGGGCCTCAATACCTTCTTGAAAGCCGGCTCACAGTGTCAGCAGTGCTCGCCACGTGTGCTAGACTCGCCACAAATGTCAGCCGCGCAGTCACCAGCACATGAGCGCTGTACTCTGGCTGCACACACCTGCGCAGCCAACTACCCACTTCCACACTCGCCCATGCGCACAGGCACCAGATCACTGCCGGCCACCGCGGCGGCGCGCGCGCACTCACGTTGCCTATGACCAGCTCGCTGATCTCCCTGCTCGCCGCAACCGCGGAGCTCTCCGCCAGCGCCGACAGCAGCTTTGAGCGCCTCTTTGCCGGCAGCGTCTCCGGCGGGTTGTTGCCCAGGTCCACCGTGTTGCGGTCCAGGTCCACCTGGACGACGTGCGGCGGCACTGCGCGCGCGCGGGCGGCACCGGGGGGGCGAGGGTTTAGGGTGAGATGCTGCGAGCGATGGGGTTAGGGGGGTGAACACGCAAGGCGCCAGTGCCTCTCATCGGCTGCCCGTATGTGCAAGCACTGCGTGGCGTGCACGCACGCTCAGTGCAAGCTGCTCCGCCAGCCCATCGACCCGCGAAAAGACTACGGCGCCGCTGCCGCCACCGCCGCCGCCGCCGCCTGTGGCGATGCACACGGCGCAACTCCTCGGGCAAGCTTTACAACATGCGCGGCTTCCCAGGGGCACGTGCACTTCAGTAGCGCGGTGCTCGTGCGCGTGATAGCCGCTAAAACGCGCAGTCAGTCCGTCGTCGATGCACGCCGCCGCGGCACGCGCGAGCCTGCCCAGCTCCCCCCCTCCCCGCCCCCATATGTCCCCATCGCCGGTCCCCCTCCTCCCTCCCCTTCTGCCCCCCTTCCAGCCCACACTCACCGTCCAGCCCGCGCTCCCCCGCCCAGTCCACGTGCACGCCGACGATGAACGGCATCGGCGCGCCAAGCACGCCCATGAGCGGCTCCGGCAGCACGGGTATGTACACGTGCGTCCAGCACAGCGGGTACAGCAGCGTCGTGAGGACCTCCGCGGCGGCGGTGAGCAGGAAGAGCTGCGAGGAGCGCAGGAGGATGCAGCGCTCGAGCAGGACCGCCTCGAAGACGGCGGCGACGTTCTCGTCGTCGAGGCACTGGAAGAGCGTCTCGAACGGCAGCGCGCGCCACGCGATGGGCTTGTTGGGCGGCGGGCACGCGAACGTGAGGTCGTTCGCGCCCATGCGGTAGCGCACCTCCTGCGGCGGCGGCGGCGCACGCGGTCAGGGGATAGGCTAGTATCAGCACGCACATGCTGAGTGTCACATGGGCTAGTTGAACTCCGCCATCAGATGCTGAGCGTTGACATCATGGGCAGGCAGCGGCGCCCATGCACTGGACTTGTTTAGTGGCAAATCTGCGGATGCGGTCCTTCATGCCCGGCCTCTTGTGGAGAGTGGCGGCACGGGGGGGTGCGGAGCGTAAGCACGCTGAGCCCACTACCCCAGCATCATGTCGACACTGCTGTCAGCATGCATGCAGCGGTGCTGAGCTATTGCGCAATCTGCTGTGCACAGACGCGGCGCAAGCGGAGTTATGGACTGTGCGCGCATGACGCCGTGCCTCTTCTCGAGCAACGGCTGCGTGCATGGGCGCATCACTTCTAATGGTACTTCACAGACAGTTGTTGCGCACGCTGCAGACACACTGTTGCATGCTACAGTCCGTCTTATCAGACGGTATCTGCCGTGTTGTTGCTGTCGTGTCTAGCGGCGCAGTTGCGCACAGCACCATCCAACAGATTGTCACTTCACCAAAGTAGCAAGCGGGAGGCTGAATGACGTGCGACGTTCAGAATCGCATTTGCAAATGCGTGGCGACAACAACTTCAAATGACAACTTCAAACAACTTCAAATGAAACTTCAAACCCTGGCAGCGCTTTGATGTCCCTTGCATGTCTAAGATCTAATGCCACATGGAGCAAAACAACACAAGTTCGAGTTCTCACCGTCCTCCCTGGCACAGCATTGGGCACCTCCAGCATAAAGTTGCATATGTATCGCTCCAGTGGTATGTCGCTGGGCGACAGGCTGATGAGAAACAGGTTAGTGAGCCACTCCCTGTAGCTGGTGAAGAAGGGCCATGAGCTCAGCAGGCACAGGCATTTGGGCGTAAATAGCGCCTCCTCGGGTCCCAGTGGAGGGCAGCTTGTGTCTACGCCCAGCGTCTCAGTGTCCCCCCTGTAGAGCCCTTCCCATGCATCGCATGCCTCCTGCAGCTCCAGGCGCGTCTCCTCGTCCAGCCTCTCGTGGAAGGTCAGGCAGAAGCCGAACATGTGCTGGCCGTTGGCGCGCGTGTGCACGAAGGTGAAGAAGGTTGGGATCTCCTCCTTGCGTCCCAGCTTCAGCCCCTCCGGCAGGCAGAAGAGGGCCAGGTTGCTGGGAAAGGGGTTGTCGTCGTGGTCCGAGAGGGGGAAGCGATGCAGCACCTGGGCCACGTACTTTGTACGCGAGGGGTGGGTGGTGGGGTCGAGCTCATGGTCTTCGCAGGCGCTGTATTGGGTGAGGCCATCAGACGCGACTCGGAGCCCGTCGTCGCCGTCCAGACCCACGACCGCGAAGTAGTCGTTGAGACGAGGGCTCCGTCTCTGGTTCACGCTCAGCCCCTGATTCCCATCCATGGTGCAGGTACGCAGCAGGCGCGCACACTGGTATGCAACAGCAAAATCGAAATGCAGTTACGTTTACAAGATCATGCTCCCATGCCTCCAATGGGTGGTGGCCGCCGCATTGGCAGGTTGCGGGCTGTACTGCACCCTGTTCCGCTCCTCGTTCCAGTAGAGGCTCTGATGCAGGCTGTGTCTAGCAATGGAGAAGAAATTGGAGTAGGGTTAAAATTCTCTGTGTGAACTAGGGTTGATTAAAAAAAGTAATCCCTTCGTCAATTTTCAGGATTGAAGGATTGTGATCACTTCAGCAAGGCAGCAGCGACTTGCACGAGGGGCGGGCTGTTGTTGCTCCTTCTTGCTGTCGTCGCATCTCCGAGGCTGTCAGGATGCTTGCCGCCAGATTGGGGTGTCAGCAGGTACGCCGGCGACCCACGCTGCCTTGCCTGCGATCGCCTGACGCACCTGCAACATGTTTCAGGCACGCACCTAACACCTGCGAATCCCTGCAATCGAACACCGCAGGGCCTGTTGAGGGGCATCGTTTCCAGGCGCAATGGGTCTGCCGTCAGGGCGATGAGCGCCGCTGTGGACAAGGTGTTCGCGCCATGCGACACGGTGAGTGCGGTGGCAGACCAAAAACGTTTCTTTTCGAGCTCGCGTCATGCAAACCCGCACCGGCCACCGCACACACCGCCGCGCGCAGGAGTGTCTGAACTCCTCCATGTCGTCTGTATCGTGCTGCCTGCATGAATCCTCAGTTCCAGCGGAGGCACATCGGCCCCAGCGAGGCCGACACAGAAGAGATGATGAAGTTGGTAGGTGTATCCTCCCTGGATGATCTGGTCAGCAAGACGGTGCCCCACGCCATCAGGCTCAGCGAGCCCCTGTCCCTGGATGCCCCACTCTCGGAGTCTGAGGCGCTGGCGAAGCTGAGGGCCATCTCCCTCAAGAATGAGGTGAAGAAGTCCTTCATCGGCATGGGCTACTGTGAGACGATCACCCCCCCGGTGATCCTGCGCAACATGCTGGAGAACCCGGGGTGGTACACCGCCTACACCCCCTACCAGGCGGAGATCTCGCAGGGGCGCCTGCAGTCGCTGCTGAACTTCCAGACGATGGTGGCGGACCTGACCGGCATGGCCATGAGCAACGCGTCCCTGCTGGACGAGGCGACGGTAAGTTGCACCAAAGTTAACTGGGGTATATGCAATATGAAGCACAGTTTGTAGCAGCACCAGCCTTTTACAGGATCCGACTTTTCGTGCCAGGATTTATCGCTCTTGGTTTCGCCATTGATCGACTCATTGTCTGAGTGAATCTGAACGAGCTGCACTCGCAGCAAGCGCAGTCCTTTTTGTGAACAGCTGTGTCCCTTGGACACACTTTCGTCGCTGTAATTCTGATGTTGCGGTGCGTTGACATGAAGACAGTTGTAACAATTCATGCAAGATCCGCCCGAGGTCATGTGCTCTGGACCGAAGTTCTTTTGTTTTCAGCATACAGCTACAACAAGCCAGCAGCTTTGTGAGAGAGCAGATAGCCTACAGGTCCATCATCAGGCCTTCAGATTTTGATGGCTTTCAGGCAGCACATTGTTAGCTTGCGTGCAGATCTGTAGCTTCCGGTTGGGTGATTTGGATGCAATGCCGTGGCTGCAGTTGCGCGCAACCAGTAGTACACAACTGGGCGCAACCAGTAGTACACAACAGGGCTTTTTGCACCCCAAGCGAGACTAATTCGCAAGGACACGATGCCCAATAAATGCAATGAGAGGGGACAAGTATGCATCTTCCACAGAAGCGCAAAATAACAATAGATGGACATTCAGATGGATCATGTGACGGAGTACACCATGTCAGGTGACGAGAAGCAACAATAGAGGTTACAGTTGTCGGGTCCCTTTAAGGGCGTACCAGCAAATCATTGACAAAATGCCACTCTGCAGCAGTCCTTGTGTGCATCCGGTCAATGCATTACACTTTGGGCAATTAGATTTTTGACTGGCCTGTTGACAACCGCGCTACTTGTGTCTTGACGTTCCGCTGCTTTCAAAATGTTCTTGCGGACTCGGTGTTTGGCTAGTTTGCACTTCATCACTGTCGTGGTAGTACGCAGTCGTGGTAGTATACAGTGGTCAATACTTGGGGCAGGTATGCAATGAGTTGTTCTGCGTTGAGCAAAATTGCTCTCTCTTTACGAGTTGAGTGGGATGTCAACACTTCCTCCTTGAGCATAGCATCCAGAGTTTCAGAACAGCCTGATGTTCAACACGTGTTTGTTACATACACCAACTCTGATACACTTGCTACGGACCATGTTCGTTGAGTGTTTCGCATTTCATGACTGTATACATGCCACGCAAATTGGCCTCAGTGTCATGGAAGCAATTGATGCAAGTAGGGCATGCCCCTTGGTCGCGCTGCATGGACAGCGCGTCTCCGCCACGATGCTCAGTTGAGCAAGCGGTCTCCGCTAACATACTAGATGCACTCCCACCTGCTCATACCCCCACTCTTCTCTTGACACCTGCACATTGCGCGGATGCCCAACTCAATCACCTGCGCACTCCCGCGCCTCCGCGCCTGCAGCGCAGACGTGCGCAGAGGCCATGTCCATGACACACTCGCGCGGCGGGCACAAGTGCAAGAAGTTCTTTGTCAGCACCTCAACTCTCATCACTTCAACACTCATCACCTACCCTCTCTCCCTTCTCAACCACGCCTAATAACGCCAGGCGTGCGCGGAGGCCATGTCCATGACGCACTCGCTCGGCGGGCACAAGTGCAAGAAGTTCTTTGTCGCGGACGACGTGCACCCGCAGTCGCTCGCGCTCGTGCGCACGCGCGGCGGCGCCATCGGCCTCGACATCATCGTGGGCGACCCCGACAGCGTCGACTTCAGCGCCGGCGACTTCTGCGGCGCGCTGGTGCAGTACCCGTCGACGTTCGGCGCCGTCAAGGACTACGCTGCGTTCACTGAGCGCGTGCACGCCGGCAAGGTGAGCGCTGCTGCTTGGGGATTTCAGGGGATGATTGGGGGGGCGGGATGCTGGGCTGCAAAGCGTCGCAGGGGGCAAGGGAGGGGGGCGAGCCATAGTGCACTGGCGGCTGTGATTGCTGGCGTGAGATGAACCGACAAAGAGGAGGTCGGAGTGGTGATGTCTGTGAGCGCGCTGCGCACGCGTGTGGCGTTGCTGGCGCGCAAGTGGCGGCACTGCCGCTGTATTGTCTGGCCTGCAGAAGGGCAACAGGCGTTGGACAATGTGCCCTCTCTGCGAAGAGTCCAGTGGAGGGAAGCACCACGTGCATCGCAGCTAGACCGGCACCGTCCCGCTTGTGCAGGCATACAGCTGTTAACCCCAATTTTATATTGCAGCAGAGTAAACCCTAAACTGCAGCAGATTGAACACTAAACTGCAGCAGGGTACTAGCAATGGCGACATCACCTTTGTGGCTGATGGGCTACCTCACCTACTGGAAATGACAAAATCTGTTTCGTCATAAATCTGCGTGCATCACAGCTCACCCCCTCCCCCCCCCCTCCTACCGCAGGCGCTCGTGGTGGCGGCCACGGACCTCATGGCGCTGACGCTCATCCGCCCCCCCGGCGAGTGGGGCGCAGACATTGCGGTGGGCAGCGCTCAGCGCTTCGGCGTGCCCATGGGCTTTGGCGGCCCCCACGCTGCGTTCATGGCGACGAGCGAGAAGTACGCGCGCCGCATGCCCGGCCGCATCATTGGCGTCACCATCGACTCGCGTGGCAAGCCGGCGCTGCGCATGGCCATGCAGGTACGCCGCCGCAGCCACTGCCGGGCGTGAAATGAGTGAACGGATTAGAAATGACCAAATGAATTGATGTATGCCCGGCCGCACCATCAGCATCACCACTGACTCGCGCGGCGAGCCGGTGCTGCTCATGGTCTTGCAGGTACGCGCGAAATTAGTGCATGAATTGGAAATGAGTGAATGAATTGATGCGTGCGGAGCAACGTCGGCGTCATCATCGCCGCGCGTGGCAAGCCGGCGCTGCGCATGGCCATGCAGGTCCGCGCGCGTGAAATGAGTGCGTGAAAATGAGTGAATGAATTCATGCATGCCCGGCCGCGTCGTCGGCGTCACCATCGATGCGCGCGGCAAACCGGCGCTGCGCATGGCCATGCAGGTGCTTGCCGCCGCCGCCGCTGCGCATGAAACTGGTGCAATCAGAGATATGTGAATGAATTGATGCGTGCAGAGCGTTGTCGGCATTGCCGAGCGATGCGCGTGGCGGGCCGGCGGTGCGCAAGGCCAAGCAGGCGCGCGCGTGAGCGTGAGCGCGCTTGTAGGGTGCACATGCATGAGTGAATGACTGCACGAATGGATAAATGCGCCGCGTGCCCAGTCGCATGATTGGCAGAGACGCGTTGTGGTGCGGTCCGTTCCATGGCATCACAGGTGTGTGCTGCGCTGTGCACACCCGCGCCAACGAGTGCGCCTTCGCTACGAGTGCACCATTCAGCGGGCAAGCCTCAACGAATGAACATGTGAAATGAGGCGCGCCACGTGCTCATACACTGGTCGGGCTGCGCAGCTCACCGGCAGTTCGTAAGCACTCCGTGGTACTGCTCGCAGTGCATGATAAGACGCGCGGGGGGGCGCGGTTATGCACGGACAAAACGTTTGGTTGGCAAAGACAATTTCGGGGGCATGTCACTGTCAGCTTGCGTGCAGCCTGGCAGGCGCTCGCGGGATCGGCGCGACGAGCGCCGCGCGCGAAGGCGGTTGTCGCGACAACACACACGTGTCAGCGGCGCGCGGACGAGTTTCCTTCGTGCGGAAGCACTTTCGCCGTGCAGTCAGCGCGCCGCCGCCGCCAGCGCCTCGGCAGCAGCTCGGTTGCCACCCAGGCTCGCATGATGCGATCACTGCGCATGCTCGCGCTCGCAGCAGCACACATTCTACCCGTCGATCGTTTGTGGGAGGGCCGCCGGTTGCTCGCTGCCCCGACGCGCACGCCCTGACAGCCCCCCCCCCCCCCTCGCGCTCCCCCTCGTGCAGACGCGCGAGCAGCACATCCGCCGCGACAAGGCGACGAGCAACATCTGCACGGCGCAGGCGCTGCTGGCCAACATGGCGGCGTCGTACGGCGTCTACCACGGCCCCGAGGGCGTCAAGGCCATCGCCACGCGCATCCACGGCATGGCCAAGACCACCGCCACCGCGCTCAGCCAGGTGGGTGCTGCGTTGAGTTGGGGGGAGTTTGGGGGGGGGGAGGGGGGGTATCTCGCTGAGGTTGGAGGGGGAGAGGGGGGGGGGGGGGGGGGGGTACAGGGGTACACACGTGTGAGCTCACTGCGGCGCGCCAGACTGATGGCGCGTCTGACTGATGGCGCGGCTGACTGATGCGGATGGTCTCCTGGGTCTGTGTTGGGGTAGTTTGTGGGGGGGATGTTGATCACGTGAACTCATCGCGGCGTTTCAGACTGATGTGGGTGGTATCCTGCCGCTTCTGCGTGGTGTGCGGCGTGTTCACATTGTTTAACGGGGCGCCTGAGGCGACGGGCTCGTTGCGGCGCTGTTCGCTATTGTTCGACGCGCGTCGGGGGGGGCGGGGGCTGGGGCTGGGGCTCGTCACTTGGCTCTGGAAAGGACTGCGCGCTTGGGTATTGCACATGTTGTGCACTTCGAGCCACTTGTGTGCGAGGCGCACCGTTGCGCTGCCTGATGTCACACGCATCACACGTGTTGCTCACCCCCACCCCCCCCCCACCCCCCCCCCTCCCAGGCCGGCTTCAAGGTCTCCTCCGCGCCCTACTTCGACACGTTCACGGTCGACGTCGCGTCCAAGGGCAAGGACGCCGCCGCCGTCGCCGGCAAGGCGGCGTCGCTCGGCGTCAACGTGCGCGTCGTCGACTCCGCCACCGTTGGCCTGAGCTTCGGCGAGGCGCACACCAAGGACGACGTTGAGGCGCTGCTGGGCGCATTCGGCGTGGAGGCCAGTGCGCTCGACGCGGCGGCGGCGGCCGCGGCCGGCAGCGGCGTGGACGCGGCCTTCGCGCGCGCGACGCCGTACATGACGCACCCCGTGTTCAACACGCACCACAGCGAGACGCAGGTGGGCATCGCAGCGCGGCGGGGGATACCCGTTGTTGAGCGCTGCTGGCAGTTTGTCGCGACCGCCGGCACTTCCCCTGATTGAAGTGCGACTGTTGTGGACTGCAGTTGAGCGGCGGCCGCGATGATGCGCAGCCGCGCGCGGGGGTCGTCGGCGCATGCATCGTGTCATGTGTTTGTGAGCGCGTACGCTGTCGCACCTGCAGGGTAGTGCACCAGCAGTTTTGATCAGCGTAAGCGTCAGCATGCGTCGTTGTTCACGTCAGGTAGATGCATGCACAACAATGCGAAGTCTGCACCTTCAGCGGCGATACGCAGCACGGCATCATACCCAATCTCCACCAAGATGCCACAGCTGACGCATACATGACGGTGTCCCCCCCTCTTCCCCCCGCCCCCCCCCCCCCCCCCCTTCCCCGCAGATGCTCCGCTACCTCAAGTCCCTGGAGAACAAGGACCTGTCCCTCAACACGTCCATGATCTCCCTCGGCTCGTGCACCATGAAGCTCAACGCGACGAGCGAGATGATCCCCATCACGTGGCCCGAGTTTGCCAACATCCACCCCTTTGCGCCGCCGTCGCAGTGGCCAGGCTACATGGAGCTCATAGACACGCTCAACCGCGACCTCGCCGAGATCACGGGCTTCGCCGCCGTCAGCGCGCAGCCCAACTCGGGCGCGCAGGGCGAGTACGCGGGGCTCCTGTGCATCAGGTATACGCTTGTTCATACACTTTTTCGGGCAATCCAATGTTGAAGTACTTGTTGATGTGCATGCAAGTATGTGGCTGCGCCGCCGTCAGTGCGCAGCCCGACTTGGGCGCGCAGGGTGAGTGCACGGGTCTAGGCGCACGCCTCATGAAAGTTGGTCTTCCTGTGTCAAAGTATCAAGGTCCGTATGTAAGTATAGCATATGAGGCGTTGCCGCTGTCAGCGCGCAGCCCGGATCCGGCGTGCTGGCAAGTTCAAGGCGCTGTGCATCAGGTACACCCCCCCCCCCCCCCGCCTCTTCCCTGCTGAGCACTGTGATGCTTTCGTCTTGCGAAAGTGATTTGCGATGATGGCATTAATCGACTGGTAGTACCTGTCGGCACAGAGATCTTTGTGTGTGGGCACAGAGATATGCGGCGCTGACAGTGGTGCGCTGCTTGAGGGCAAAACGCTATGAAGTAGTAACCACTTGTGCACGTATCTACCGATTTGCCCCGTTGCATGCTTCATATTGTGCCATTGCCCGGTCCCCACCCCCTTGTATGTACCCTGGCGGTCTCAAAGCGCTGATCGCTGCTACTGCTGCCTCTGCGCGCTGTGCAGGGAGTACCACATCTCGCGTGGCGACCACCACCGCAACATCTGCCTTATCCCCGTCAGCGCGCACGGCACCAACCCCGCCAGGTAGGCCATCGCAGCTCCGCTTGTCTGTGGCGTCACTGCTGACGGTCGCAGTCGGGCGATGTGCGCTCGATTGAGCAACCTTTCATGCGAAGCATTTCGGGCTCAGCTCCAGGCTCTTTCAGCATGAAACAACTTTACAAACTTCGCTGTACATTCATGTGCCATGTTACCGTCACCGCGCACGGCACCAACCTCGCCAGGTGCAAATCCTCTGCTCATAATGCGAGGCATCCATGTTGGAATGCTGCCTGTCGCTGGTGTACAACTCGCCTGCAAGTGCATTGGTCGCCACGCATTGCAGGCATCACAGCAGTTGCTGCGCACCTGCTACAACTGACAGCGGCAATCACTTGGCATCCTGCTCATCTCCCCCCCTCCCCCCTTGCTGCTCTGCCTCTCTCAACACCACAGCGCCGTGCTGTCGGGCATGAAGGTGGTGGTGGTCAAGTCCGACGAGGCCGGCAACGTGGACTTTGAGGACCTCAAGGCCAAGGCAGACAAGCACAAGGACAACCTCGCGGCGCTCATGATCACGTACCCGTCCACGTACGGCGTGTTCGAGGAGGTGAGCGCTGCTGCTGCTGCTGAGCAGTGTCGTTGCTGAGCCGTGCCACCGTTTCAGGCTTAGCGCCGCTGCGCTGCCGTCGCGCGTCTCGCTGCTGTGCTTGCTTGTCCCCTCATGCTGAGCAGCGCTGCCTGGCGTTCCCAGCGGCGCACCCACCACTGCTCTCCTTTTGCGCTCTTGTGAACGCATCTGAGGGGCGAGCGCCACCCGCGCTCATTATGGCACCGACAATCTGGCGAGCCGCCTTGTCATGGATGGAAATGCGTACCGTGGTTCGTAATCGTGCGTCTCTCTTTGCACGCGTGGACCTGCGATCGCCGGTGCGCGGACGCAGCTGCTGCAAACTCCGCTCGCGCGCCCCGAGCGCCGTTGCCAACGCCGGTGCGCCTCTCTGTGCATTGCCGCGCTGGCGCAGGGCATCAAGGACATCACCAACTACATCCACAAGAGCGGCGGCCTCGTGTACATGGACGGCGCCAACATGAACGCGCAGGTGAGGCAGCGCTCCGCTCCATGCCTCAGTGCTCAGCTGTGCCCCCCCCCCCCCCCACCCCCCTTCGTCCCACCGCCGTATGCACCGCGTGCACGCTAAATCCTCGCTGGTCTCGCGCTCATGGGTTCTGAGCCGCCTTCCGCTGTGCCCTAAGGTTAGGGTTAGGGTCGCATCTGTTGCTGTGAGCTTGACTCGTGGTGCTGCCAAGTCGTAACGACCTGTCTGCGGCTTTGCCCAACCCGAACCTGAACCCCTGACGCAGCCCACCCCTCCGCGTGAGCAGCCGCTCCTCTGCGCTGCGCTGGCGCCGTACACGCGCGCCCCCCTTGCAGGCGCTCACACTGCGACCACCGCACATCATAACCCCTCTGAACGCGCGTTCCTTGCCCCCCCCCCCCCCCCCCCCATCCCCCCATGCAGGTGGCGCTCACGAGCCCCGGCCACATTGGCGCGGACGTGTGCCACCTGAACCTCCACAAGACGTTCTGCATCCCGCACGGCGGCGGCGGCCCGGGCGTCGGCAGCATCGGCGTCAACGCCAAGCTCGCGCCGTTCCTGCCGGGCCACCCCGTCATCCCCACGGGCGGCGAGGGCAGCGGCGTCGTGGCCAAGACGTCGGGCGCCGTGAGGTGAGAGGTTCTGTCGTGCGCATGCTATGCGCATCGTGAGCGCAGTGACTACGGCAGATGTGTAGGGCCGCGTTTACCGCCAGGCATGCAGTTAGGTGGAGGGCAGCGGCGGCGTCGCCAAGACGTCGGGCGCCGTGAGGTGAGAGGGTTTGGCCGCGTGCATTGCGTCGCGCGTGCGTGCGCGTGCCGTCGCGGCGTCGTGAGCGCTGTGAGCGCAGCAGGTGTGTAGGGTCGCGTGTACCGCCAGGGCGTGCAGAATTCTGGCCGCCCTGCGGCAGGTACATGGGCAGCGGGCGCGTCCCCCCTGAGGTATCCAGCGTCTCTCTAGCGGTCGTTTATCTAACCTGTTGCAGCCGAGTGGTAACAGGACAGCCCCAGGCCTTCTCCCCATACCGCGTTTGGTTAGGGTTAGGGTTAGCCCGTCGTACACCTCAAAGTACTCACCACGCCTGTCCTCCCCATTACTGCTCACCTGGTGCCTCGTGTCCACAATGCTTGCCGCGCACGGCCTAGGCGACGCGGTTGCAATATACGAGTAGTGCTCGTGCCACCTAAGTCCTGACATCCGCTCCCCCCCCCCCCCCCCCCTTTTCCCCGATTCTCCCCTTTCCTCTCGACAGCGCGGCGCCATTCGGCAGCGCCGCCATCCTGCCCATCTCCTGGATGTACATCAAGATGCTCGGCGAGCCGGGCCTGCGCAAGGCGACCGAGTACGCCATCCTCAACGCCAACTACATGGCGGCGCGGCTCGAGGGCGCGTACGACATCCTGTACCGTGGCCGCTCCGGCCTCAGCGCGCACGAGTTCATTGTTGACCTGCGCCCCTTCAAGGAAGCGGGCGTGGTCGAGGAGGACGTTGCCAAGCGCCTCCAAGTGAGTACTTTCTGTGCTTGTTGTGGAATGTAGACGGCCATGTGGGGGTTGACACGAGGTCTTCGTTTTGGCTGAGACCTTGCTCCGGCGATGGCTAGAGCTTATTGAGAAAAGAGTGACTATCCGTTGCAATCACCCTGGCAGTAACTTGATGGTAGTTGCCAACCTGATTCTAGCTCCTTCAAGGAAGCGGGCGTGGTGGAGGAGGACGTCGCCAAGCGCCTCCAAGTGAGTAGTACTTTGTGATCAATGTTGATAGCCATGTGGGGTCTGACACGAGGCTTTGATTGGATTTCTGCTTGGACCTTGCGTGGGCGACGGCTAGGAGTTCTTGAAGGACGTGAGGGGCGGTTGGTTCAGCGCAACACATCCCTCATGCCAGTAACTTTTGAATTTAAAGTGCTAATTGCCAACGTGATTCTAGCCCCTTGAAGGAAGCGGGCGTCGTCGAGGAGGACGCCGCCAAGCGCCTCCAAGCGAGTACTTCGACGAATATTTGTGGCCGCGCATGCGCCTCCATGTCAGAACACCGAGTGTTGCCTCTGTGCCCCTCAAGCAGTCCAAGTGAGTACTCAGCACCTCCAAGTCAGTACGTTGAAACCATCTGACAGCCATGTGAGGTTAGCATGAGGTCTTTTCTTTTGCCTCAGACGTAACTTCGGCGACGGCTTGAAGTTTGTGAAGAACGAGCGGCCGGTGCATCCATGATCGGCGTGCATGCCCTCGATGACACAGGCAGCACCGACTGCTTTCGCTCCGTCCAGCGCCTCCTTAGGGTTAGGGTTAGGGTTAGGGTTAGGGTTAGGCTCCATGCCACCGTGAGGTGCAGTGCCACATGTGTTAGATACGCTGCGACCCACTCTCGTCGGTTTCTGTCTGCTGGGGCAGTGCCCTTGCAGCACGGTGCTGTCAAATCTGACACATGTGCAGCTTCAGCGTGCCGGCCGCTCTCGCTGACCTTCCCCCCCCCCCCCCCTTCCCTCTTTCCACGTGCCAGGACTACGGCTACCACAGCCCCACCATGTCGTGGCCCGTGGGCGGCACGCTCATGATTGAGCCCACGGAGAGCGAGGACAAGGCCGAGCTTGACCGCTTCTGCGACGCCATGCTGGTGAGCACTGTCACTGGCCCCTGCATTACCGTAGTAGTGCATATGTAGGACGCGGTGGTTGAGAGAACAGTACGTAGATGGCGCTTGCAGCAAGGGCTGAATGCCGCATGTCCTAGTGGGCAGCCTGGGCTCATTGTAGCAATGCGCACATTTCACTGAAGCATCTCTTGGCAGGTCAGCAGCACTTTAAGCGGCTCACGACTCGCTGCTGCTGCGCGCTGCTGCGACTTCATACTCTACTTGTTCATGCGGCGACGCCCCATTTGTTCACTTGATGCCGCTCCGCAGGCCATCCGCGGCGAGATGCATTTTCTACTTGTTCATGAGGTGACTTCATGCGGTGACGCTCCATTTGTTCACGTGATGACGCCCCGCAGGCCATCCGCGGCGAGATCCAGGACATCCTGGACGGCAAGGTGAAGTCCGCCGACAGCCCCCTCAAGGCCGCCCCCCACACGTGGGACATGTGCTTCACGGACAAGTGGACCAAGCCCTACAGCCGCGAGCAGGTGCGCGCGATTGTGCGAGTTGAGGTGCAAGCTCGTCGATGCTCTAACTTTGAGAAATGTAGTGTACATTTCAGTGTGTCTGAAGCAACGACGACAGCATACACATAATTAGGTACTTCTCAGTTTTAGAAGCTACTCGACTTCAACTGCTGGGCGTACTTTGTCAGATATTGGGATCTGCTGCTGCTGCCAGAGGCTTGCCAACACTGTAGAGTCGCTGCACGCAGGAGATGCGCATGGACCTGGGCCGTGCCTTTGCTCAGCGTCATGTCATTTGCTTCTCGAGTGAGCACGGCATCGACAGAGCGATGTGCAGCGGGCAGCGACGGTTGCGTTGGCGAGGCCCGATGCGTGCCAGCACAGCCATCGTCCGCTTCTCTCTCGCAGCGCCTTGTGTGCCCCACCCAGCGCTCAGGCTGTGTTTGGTGAACAGTTCGCCACATGCACCGCGCTGCGCTGCAGCGCGCGAGCTAACCTTGAAGCCTCACGACGGCATGCGTGGTACCCAAATTGGCAGCCTCAGCGATCAAGGCACGCATTCCATTGACCACCAGCCCGTCTGGGTCCGCACATGGCGCCCTCACCTCCCCCCCCCCCCCCCCCCCACATGCGCAGGCCGCCTTCCCCGCGCCGTGGGTGCGCGCCAACAAGTTCTGGCCCACCGTCGGGCGCGTGGACAATGTGTACGGCGACCGCAACCTCGTGTGCTCGTGCCCCCCGCTGGAGGACTACGACGAGGAGCTGCCCAAGGCCGCATGAGCGCTGACACGCGTTTGACAGTTACACGACAGTTACGTGACAGTTTCGCGTGCGCGGAGGCGGCGGGGTTCCCGCACGCGGCGGGCGCTCGTGGAGGCGCGGCGGTGTGCTAAGCGCTGCTGCCATGTGCAGTTTGCTATCAGACTTTTATAAATGGCCTTCCACCTACTTAAATGCACCATGTACAGAATGGCGTTGTTGAGCACTGGGGTGTCTCGTTTTTCTGTTTGATTTTTCGTGGTGTTGTGGTGCGGTGCAGAGATGTACCCATGTGCGCGTGACGTGCCGCTGTCTGCATTCGCCCGCATGAAGGCCAGCTCTTGCAGCTTGCGCTGCATGTTCTCCTTGTTGCAACACAGGGTGTAGTTGTCTGCATTTCGAAAACCCCATTGCCCACAATGCACAAAGCTTAGTCTGATTGCAGATTTGCATGATGAAACCAGGCAGAGCTGACTAAGTATGTGAGCTGGTGGAACCCGGCAAAGGCGCTTTATCAGATCAGCAATCCCACGCAAGAGCTAGCATGGTAAAGTAACAGGCAGAGAACGTCATGTCATTGCAAACATCTATTCCATTCGTGCTCTCAACAAGACACTGCTGCTTTTAAAAGTTAAAACACAGAAATTGTTGGGGTGTCCATTAAGAGGCCTCCCGCCGCGGGTGCATGCCCCCTGCACATGCTGCTGCCGCTTTCGCAGCCTAAGTAGTCGGCGCTGGGCAGCTCCGCATGTACCGGCGACGCCAATGTCCTGAGGTGTGCCAGGCTGTAGCATGGCGCGCCACAGCTGCTGCGTGTGCACAAGAAGCGCTTCGCAGCTGCCAGAGTTGACAGAAAAGCTGCATGGAGGCGTCCAACACGCGAGGCGAGGATGGGAGCTGGCATTGCAAACGCCAAGCGAGCCCCCCCGAGGGCGCTGTGGCTATGCCGCTAAACCTCTGTGCGCATGCGCCACCAGGCATTCGCGATGAGCGTCATGGCCGCCCCAGCGCGCCACTGCCGCAGCCGCCGCGCCACAGCAAGAGTTGACGGCAGAAGGCAGCGCGCTGTTGCCTGCTGCGGCGCGGCTGCGCAATGCGCCTCGGCGCATCGCATGACCGCCACCAACAGCTAGCCTGCAGCCGCAGCTACCGTCACTGTAACTGCAGGCAGTGGCGGCCGGTTGAGCATTGCGGCGCAGGGCCGACAGCCGCAGGTGCAACCGCGGGAGGCACGCCGCCGAGCGCTGCAGCCTGGAGCAGCGAGGCGCAGCGCGTGATGTCAGGGCGGCCACGCGCCGCGCTGCACGGCGCGCGCGAGCGCCGTCTGCGCGCCCGTCGCGACGACGACGCACAGCGCGCGCCCGCGCACGACGAGCGCGCCGCACGGCACGAGCGCCTGCGCGCCGCTGCCTGCGTGCATGCGAAAGCGAGCAGACGCGGCCAAGCGTGGTGACCCAAGGGGGGCATGCAGAGAGGCTGGTGACCCAAGGAGGGCATGCAGACAGAAGGCGACGTCAGCTGCACAGCGGGTGCAGCGGACGAGGGCCGCGTTGCGCCGCATGCAGGCCTAACAGCGCCATGGTGTATGCTGAGTGCTCAAATCCGATGTCAGCTCCAGTGTCAGACATGCAGGCGCGATGATCCAGATGGGAGCGTCACAGTGGTCCTCTCTGGGCCCTATCCGCCGACGACCGTCTTGGAAACTGCAACTTCAGCGAAGCCTACAGCGTACATGCATGGGAACGTTGTATGCTCGGAGAAGTGGCATGCGAGTGATGCTCAAACTGATCATAGCATGTGCTCGTTACCGCGGCCTGGCAGTGTTGGCCCAACCATGCATCTCACAGTGCCCAGACAGCATGCAGCTGCTACTGGCTATCTGTTGTGGCACCACTGGCTCTCGATGCACGACCAGCGCTGGTGAGAAAGCGGTCTGGACCCGCTGTCACATCTGCTGTCACTGGGCGGCACATCAAGAGATGCATGTGAAACTGTCGCGCTTCAACCTGCATGCCGGCAGCAGACTGGCCCCATCCTACTGCACCCAGCACGCCCACATACCCGCAGCACGCCGATCGTCAATGATGAAGTGTCAGTGTTGCTGCACACAAATCGCAATGGCAGTGTCGCAGCTGCGCGGGCGCTCGCGCACCTGTCGCCGCCGTGGCTTCCGCGGCGTGCGGCGCCAGTGGCTCGCTCTCGTGCGCAGCCGCCACGGCCGATGCGTCCACCGCCAAAGGCGCGTACTCGTCCAGTACGCACACGTCCGCGGGCGCTCTGTCACCAGCCTGCAACGACGCAGTGTTACGGTGGCAGAGGCGGGAGCTTGTTGAAAGTGCAAGCCCGACACTCTCAGCAATGTACAGAGTGAGGGCGGCGATGGCGAGCTACGGCAGTGCAACGTGACTGGGTGCTGATCGTTTTTATGGTTGAGGGCTCGCGGCCACACCCCCCTGATAGGGCTCAGCGGTACCTGCAGGTGTTGTACTGACGGCATCAGACGGGGGATCCAAATTTGAATATCCTCTGATGATGTCACTGAGCGAGTTGACAAGTATGCACGGCCAGAGCAGGGGCTAAGCCCACAACCAACGGGCGCTCAAGTGGCAAAAGGAAGACCGCGCAAAGGCAGCCTTCATCATGAGGCGCAATGCCGCTCTGCGTCACTACGACCACCGGCGAGGAGCACGGTTGCTGCGTAGCAGAATCTTCGGCCGATGGGCACAGGGACTGACGTTTCCACTGCACGCGTGGCACTCTTGTTCATAATATGCAAGACTTCTTGGTGTGCTCAAGATCAGCGCCGCCGGGTGCCAGCCTGCGCAACGGCCTGCAACTTAACTGCCAGATGAATATCAAGCAGGGAACACAGTGATGCGGTCGTTTTTGTGCCTGTGATATACGCCTGTGTGATGCTGCGTGTGCAAGAGCAGCGGCGAAGTTCACCACCTACCAGCAGCTGAGACGCACCTGAATGGTGACTATGTCTCCCCTCTGGATACCAGCCGCGTCCATTTGGACCCATCGTCCATCATATAGTACCTGCAATGCAAGGACGCCACAGAGCGCGTGCGTTCATTTGTCTCGGCAGCGGCACATGGGCAATGTGCCCTGCAAGGAATAGGTAGCATGAAGCCGCATGTTGTGTCTGCACTGTGACAGAGCAGTAACTGCGCTGAATCCAGAGTGTGCCTGAAGGATCATTGAGCATCGCTTGTGAAGACATCAGCACGTACGCATTGGAAAGTTTCTGCACTCATCGATGCATCTACCTGTGCGACTTCAGGTATCAAATCCTCAAGCAGCATGTCCAGTTTTGACGCTTTCAGGCAGGGCAGCAGGCAGCAGAGCCATGCTGGCGGCTCCCACCGCCTGGGTACCACATTGGGCCCCTCTGCCACCCTCCTCGCATGCCGCGTTGCTCTGGGTAGTCCCTGCCAAACAACACAACAAACAAGTTCAAGTTCACAGAGAGAGAGAGATGGCTGACGCTGCATGATTGCGTTTCGCCAACAGCAACTTACCTGGTCTTTGCTCGTGCCTAACGCCTCAAGAAGCTGCTTTTGCTCCAGCGCATCCATCCTCCGTCTGAGCTCGACGAACTTCAACGAAGGTTCCGAAGTCCCGGGGAATTGGCTCTGCCCCGGGATCCTGATTGACACGTGGTGCCACTGGCAAACACCTGGCAGCACACCTCTCCCGCGCTGACCACAGCTCACACACGCTCATGCTGCACGGAAGCCGCCGACTGCAAGATTTCTACCTAATCCACTGAACTCATGCGACAAGTCAAAGTTGCAGCGCTTGCGGTGGCCCTCTTGACAGCGGCGCTCTGGAGCGGGGCTGCCGCGATCCAACTGGCGTCAAGCAATGACTCTGCCCCAGAAGAGCCCTTCCACCTGGAAGCCACATGGGATGCGGAGCAGCAGCAGCTTCAACATCAGCCACAGGCAGAAGCAACAGCAGGACAAAAAACAGGGCCCACATTCACGGCGCTGGACTCGGAGCAGGTGAAGAAGGCAGCAGGCCTCAACATCGACTTGGCAGCGTTGGAGAAGCGGACGGCGGACTCCATCAGAGGCATAGATGACCACCCCGTGCAGGACACCCCAGAGGCGCGCACGCAGCGTATGCTGGAGGCCCTGCTGGAGCTGCCCAGGGAGGAGCAGGAACGCATGCAGCTGGACGCCATACTGGCGCTGGACCCCTCGGAGCGGCCGCCGGCGCTGCAGGCGCTGTGGGAGCGCAGGCAGGCGGAGCTGAAGGAGATCTACGCGGGCATGCCCACGCCCGCCAAGATCCTCGGCAGCCTCATCGCCATCCTGCGGAGCGAGGCCTCCGGCGACGCCGTCCTCCTCGACGCCCTGCTGGACCTCGAGGACCACCTCTCGGACGTCGACATGGCGCGCGACTTCCACACTCTAGGCGGCTGGCACCCGCTGCAGGCGCTGCTGCACGCGGAGCGCGCACCCGCGGTCCGCGAGCACGCCGCGTGGGTCATCGGCACCGCCGTCAAGAACGTCATTGAGTTCCACGGCTGGGCGTTGGAGACGGGCCCCGCTGCCGCCGCCGATGCGTCGGAAAGCGTCGCTGCCGCCGACGCATTGGAAAGCGCTGCCGCCAACGCATCGGAAAGCGCTGCTGCCACCGATGCATTGGAGAGCGGCGCTGCCACCGATGCATCGGAGGGTGGCGCTGCTGCCGACGCCGCTGTCGCTGTCGCTGGCGCCGGCGATGGCCTCAACGCCATCGACAGACTGCTGGAGTGCGTGGCGGATGCGCGGCACGCAGGCCTGCAGGGCAAGGCGCTGTATGCGCTGGCGAGCGCGCTGCGCCACAACGCGCGCGCGCAGGCGCACTTCGTCACGACCGGCGGCCTCGACGCGCTGCGCAACGCCGCTGCCACCGCGGCAGACGACGGCGGCGCCGCCGCGCGCGGCCTCCTCACCAAGGCCATCACGCTCGTCAGCGACATTGTGGCGGACGAAGCGCACGAGGAGGGCAGCGGCGGCGGCGCCGTGGCGGCCGGCGTGGCGCGCGACGAGCGCTGGTGCGTGCTGCTGCACGCGCTGCTGCTGCGCGCGGACGCGGCGCGCGGCGGCACGCAGCTGGAGCGCGCGCTGGACGCGGCGCTCGTCCTGGCGCCGCTGTGCGGCGCGCGGCCCGCCGGCGTGGCGCTCGAGGCGCGGCTCGCGGCGATGCACACGGAGCTCGGGGCAGCGGCAGCGGTGGCGGGCAGTGATGGCGATGGCGACGGGGACGGGGAGTACGCTGCGGAACTGCTGGAGAAGATGCGGCGCGCGGAGGATGCGCTGCAAGGGGTGCGGCGAGGGGCGGGTGCGGCGGCGGCGCGCGGCAGCGGCGATGAGCTCTGAGGGGGGGGGGGGAAGGCGTGGCAGGCGCGCTCGCGCGCGCGGCGCTGCCGACGGTGTAAGTAAGTGACTGTACAGCGGATGGCGGCACAACGTCTTTTCAACACACAAACGCGATTGATCATTACGCCCATTGGAACGCCGTGTGTGGTCTTGGTTCACCCGTGACATTGTTGCTGGCGCAATCGTCTCGGTTCTTGCTTGGCGAGAAATCACTGAGGATCAATGGGCTGCAACCCTCAGGGCTGTTGCTTGCCCTCATGCCTCGTTAGTGTGCAAGGCATGCATGCATTGAAGGTGCTTTGGCCCATGGTGTCTTCAACAACAATTCGCTGATTTGCCATGTCGAGAAGCGCTTTGGTCGTGGCTTTACACATGTGGAGAAAATGCTGGCACGGCGTCGCCGCGTGTGTGCGTGCAGCCTTCGCAGTACAGCCCACTTGCACAACACCATGCGCAGCCATGTCCTGTGCTGTGCGATGCCTTTCGCGCCGGCAAATGCAGATGCACAGTTGAACTTGAAGTAAGGAGGTCTCTTCAATGCACGTGACTCTCCTCATCCATACTTGCGCGTACCACTTGCAAATGTGCAAGACGAGCAAGCCCAAGCCCTTCGCGCGCACCAAAGATGGACATAACATCATCAGCCCATGCGTGGCGCTGCTGCCAAAGGAGCAGCCGTGGCGAACATGTAGCAGCGGTGCAGGCAATCATGATGCAGCGCGGACGCACATGTAATCAGGCGGTCGCGGAATCAGTCCAATTGTGTGTATTGCCGAGGGGGCAGCAATACTCTACCCCTGATTGTTTCTGTGCGCAACATCGGGCGAGTGCTACTTCACTCCCGTGAGACGCGTGCGGGCGGCCGGTCAAGTTGATCAGTGGGGGGGGGGGGGGGTGAGTGGGGGGGATGCTGTGAAACAACCAGCCTCTGTCTCTCTGCTCTTCTCTCTCTCTCTCTCTCTCTCTGTCTGCTGTAAGTCTAGAACTAAATGACAGCGCCTGCGGAATATCACGCTGCCGATGGCGATGATGACGATGACCGATGATGCCGTTAGGGGGGGGGTGTAGATAGGGGTTGCCGTTGAAACAGCGTGTGAGGGGGGCGGTGGGGCGGCAGGGGCGGCGCGCGCGCACACATACACACTCAGCGAGCCCGCCGCGCCGGCAGCGGCGCGCTCTTCCGCGCACACCGGCGGAGGCGCTGCCGCCGTCGCCGCCGTCACGTATCACGACTGGCGAGAGGGCAGCGGCGGGCTGGGCGCGCGGCGCGGGGGGCGGCGACGCCGGCGCGCCTAGTACTGCGGCTGCGCGCCGTACGCGGGCGGTTCCGCGGACCGCGGCGGTCCTGCGGGGGCGCTCCCGGGCTGGCCGCGCAGCGCGCCGTACTCGGCGGAGTACGACTCGTTGCCGGGCGATGCAACTGCCGGGGGGGAAGGGGGGGGGCAGGGGGACGGCGGTGAGGCGGCAGCTTTAAGCCCCGCATCTGAAAGGTGGGCGGGTGGTGCAAGCTGCGCGTCCGCGGCAGCGGCGCGCATCGTGGGGCGGCGTGCCAAGCGGCGGGGGGTGGCCGGCCCCCTGCATGCTGTGAGCAATCGCGCATGAGTCGCGTGCACGCGCCGTCCTGTGCCCATTGGCGCAGCGCCACGTCGGTGTCGCGATGCAGCTGTATATGTATGGCGAGCACCTCATGCGCGAGTGTGAGGCAACGCCGGCTAGCACGGAGCACCTCATGCGCGAGTTCAAGGCAATGCCGGCCTAGCACGGAGCTCAAAGGTGGCTCATCAGGGCTTCGTCACAACAGCATGCGAGAACACGTCACAACAGCATGCGAGAACACGAGTCGCTTGACGGCACAGCGTAATCCTGCGTTTCTGGTGCATACTGCTGCTATCCAGCAAATGCTGTCCTTGACTCTGTGTCTCGAATGGCCTCAAGGAAAGCTGCCGCCTCCTACCTTCACCCTGGGACGCAGTTTGACAGCGCCTAGTTTGCATCAATTTAAGCAGGGCCAAGCGTCAGCTCGCAACTGACAGCGTGCGTCCATACCTCTGTGCCCCGGCCTCCGAGCACCTGCGCAGCGTCCGCCAACTGCCACGGTGCGGCAGCAACGACTCTGCCCGCTGCGCCACGGCGCCCGCGCCGCCGCGACACGACACTCTCAACATCAGACAGCCCAAACGGCCATACAACGCTATGCGCGCAACCACAAGCGCACGCTCACCTACACCATAGCCGTTCGGCCCCAACTGCGCCGCCGCGTACTGCGGCTGCTGCCCGGGGGGCGGCGCCCCAGCCTGCGCCGCCCCCGCGGCCGCGGCGTCGTACCCCCCCGCCCCCGCCCGGTACGCCGCGTAGCCCGCTGCCTGCGGCGCGCTGTAGCCTGGCGCGCCCGCCCCGTACCCGCCCGTCGTGTACGCCGCGTACGCGGGGTAGCTGCCGTACGCCGCGGCGGCGGCGGCGCCGTACGCGCTGCCGTACGCCGCGGCGGCGGCGGCGGCGCTCGCGCCGTAGACGCCGTAGCCGGCGGCGCCGTACGGCGACGTCGCGCCGGCGCCCGCCGCGCCGCCGCCGCCGTTGCGGCCATACACGTGCCGGCCGCCCATGCCGCGCCCCGCCATCGGCATGCCGTACGGCTGCATGCCGTAGGGGAGGCCACGCCCGCCGCCGGGGGACGCGTTCCGGCGGCTCTCCTTCGGCTCCGCCGTTTTCACCTCCACCATTTTCCCTGTGGGAGGGGGGTCAGGGGGGGGAGGGGGGGGGGGCGTTAGGGGGTGCGCGCTTGCGGTGAGCGCGTATGGGCGTCTGAGCGAGCACGGCAGCGGCGTTTGTTGTGCTGCTAAGCTACGAGTGTGTGCGGCAGCGCATCGCGGTTGAGCGACAGCAGGAGGTCTGTTCCGCAGCCAAAAATGGGTTGCGTGCGCGAATAAGCAAGCGCTGCTGCGAGTGAGGGAAGCGAACGACTCATCTATATGCACGTGCCGTGCCGCGGCGTGCGCGCGCACTCACCATTCAGCTCGTGTGTGCCCATGAGCACGTTCTGCACCACGGACTCGTCCTGGAAGGTCACGAACCCAAAGCCCCGGGAGCGCTGCGTCTGTCTATCAAACATCACCACCGCATCTGACACCGCGCCGAACCCCTCAAAGTACTGGCGGAACTCCGCCGCCGTGACTGACGGAGCCAGGCCGCCCACGAACACCTTGTTGAAGTCTGCTTGCCGTGTGGCCCGCGCAGGACCAGGCGCCTCCGACTTCGGCACTGCGCGCTTCACATCTACCACTCGCCCATCGATGTTGTGCTCGGGCTGCGTACAGCAAGTCAGGAAAAGCAGCAGCAGGAGCGGCAGAGCAAGCATGCATCGTCAGGGCTGCATGATCTGTGGGCCTACGGCAGCGGCAGCTGCGCGCGCAGGGCATGTTGCAGTCGGCTCAAGGCGGCAGAGCAGGCTGCGCTCACCTGCGCCAGCACTGCGTCCAGCACTGACGGGTCCTCGAACTTTATGAAGCCGAATCCGCGGGGCTGGCCAGTGTATTTGTCCTTCATCAAAGCTACATCCGCCAGTGCTCCGAACTTGCTGAAGTGGTAGCTGCAACAAGCGGGAAAGCGCAGGGGAGGCTTACAACGATTAGCTGGCAGGATATTCGAAGCCAGAAAGACGCAAGAACGCTGATGCGATCAACAGGACACATGCAGGAGCGGCAGGTCGCGACGTAGTGGTGAGATGCCTCGACAGGGTCCATGCAACGCACGTACGTTGCAGAAACCTACCTGAGGCTCTCCTCCGACGTCTGCCAGCTGATGCCGCCTGGAAGACAAGAGAGCAGTGCACAGAGTTTGTTGGCCGACCGATGCTGTCGCATACGCGCCAGCAAGCGTGTGTCGCACGGCAAACCAGGCGCTCCAGAAACATGATCATGAGCATCCAAAAAAAGCACTTGACTTGCCTACAAAGAGTTTGCCAGTCACGTCGCTGTCCTTGTCTATTTCATCAGATCCAGGCACTGGCATGTCCTGCATGCCAAGGCCCCCCAGCTCCGCTTCCGTGGGCGTCGCCAGCACAGCCTCAGCAGCGGCAGTACTGCTCGCATGGTCCTCCGAGTCCAAATTGATCTTTAGGTCGCTAAACTGCTGCGACAGCTCGTTCGACAGCTCGCTCATTGCAAAGGGCCAGGCACAAAATCTATAACACTGACTCTATCTGGATCCTCTGCCCGCGCCTGGCGCTGCTTGTGTGCCCTGGTGTGAACTGGTTTTTTTCATGAAAACCAATTGCAAGCTCACTGCGGTTTTCGCCACGTGAACAAGGAAAGTCAGTCCGCTTTTGCTATCATGGACATGGACGCGGCAGGACACACAGGACACACAGAGGGGGGCAAGGGATCGCGCTTCTTGTATGACAATTGGCGATATCTCGGCTGTGTGGTCTGGTAGAACACCGAGATGCAGGCGAGCTCACGCACAAGTGTCTGCAACCACCACGTACCCCACAGTGATGAACTCCTTATAGTGCTTCTTTCGCTGCTCGCCTATGTTTACGACAATATCAGAGGAAGGATTCATTGGAGCACGCCGGCACACTACGTGCAACTCGCGGGGTGGACCTCTGCATTAGGTTATAATCGTCTTCAAACTGGGATTTGTTCCAAGGAAGGCTGAGAGGTGAGGAGGTACCTACTGCTTCGTAGGCGCTGCTGTGATGACAGGCAATGGGCAGTAACTGCTGAGTGAGTGAGCACGCTGGCAGTTTATTGCAGCTTATTGCAAAGTAGCAGTGCTCACAAATATAAACACCAAGGCCACCTTGTTGAAGTTTGAAGTAATCATGATGACTTCAGACTGATGAGCACAGCAGATGACAGGAACGTTTTTTAATGAAGTACCAACTGCGCATAGGAGCTCACCGTGTGCTGGCTGACTCAACACAGCTGTTGTGCACAATGCTTAGTACACAGCTGTGTGTGCTCGGCCTGCAAAAACGATGGCAGTCCGGTCCGTCCACTTGATACATGGTATGCTCCCAGCATGGTGGCTGCTCTGGGACGCGGTCGACAGTGCTTTAAATGCACCGCTGGCCATCAGCATGCAGCAGTGAGGCGCCGCATCGCAGCTGCACTGCCAGAGGGCTCTCTCCCAGCTGCTGCCGCGGCTGCCGCGGCTGAGCGCCCAACGCATAGCAGCACACTCGCTGTGATGACGCCGTGGCCGCTGGCTGTCGCGCCTCGTGCAGGCTGCGTGCACACTGACGCAGCAGCATGGACGCCGGTGGTCAAGCCCTGTGCAGCGGACGTCCTCTGGGGTTGAGTGTACGACACACGCACTGGCTTCTGGCTTCCTCATTGTTCACTGCCTGTGCTGGGTACGCCACGCGTCATACCGAGTGCATTTGCGAGCCCTATGGTGATGATGAGCAGCGTGATCACGAGTTCAAGCCATCTGCTGATTTGGAATGCTGAATGGGCTGCTGTTACACCATGAAGATACCCACAGTGCAAGAAACATCGGCAACCTTGAGCTCACCGTTGTGCAGCCACCTCCGCAGCATGGCTTTCATTGAAACCATTCATCAGATGTCGCATGTACACTTCTGCAAAGGCTGTTGCCAGCAGTGTACAGAGGCTCAACTTGCAAAGAGGCTCAAGCTGCACTCTCAAACTATTCACAGCATACTCTTTGAGCAATGCACCAGTGATTAATGAAGCAACAGTGGAGATCTGTGCTGATGACCATGTGCTGCCGTCAAAAGTGATTATTGCTCTTGCAAGACACTGCCTCTGTGTGTGCCAGATTGACAGCAGCGACCTAGAATGCCCCGAGCCATAATGCAATGCTGTCAACTTAAGTAATCAAGTGCTTGATGACATAGCACAAAATTGAATCCTGAGCCTAAGTTGCTGGGATATGCAACTGAAGCAAGCAACTATATCTACTGTAATCAATATGCAAAGCACCAATCGTGGAGCTGGCGAATCCAAGGACAGCACCCCAAATCACAACCCTACTCTGTGACTGATATTCCAGGTATTGCTGACTGCCAGCAAGTGGGCATCCCTCGCACGACTGCGCGCGCGCTTGCACAAGTACTGTATGTCATGCGGCAAGGCACCAGTGCAGTGAAGCCAGACTGCAATTGTTGTCCCATTGGCGGCATGCTTTTTTGTGCTCCTGCTGCATGCTATGTCGGGCAAGCACTTGTCCCACTTGCAAATTTGCAGGTTCCAGATGATAACTGCTCATGACTGCTGTGTATGATGCTTTGCAATATGCGCCTCGCAAGGGGCTTGCTCATCCATGATACGTAATCACTACCAAATGAGGTCAAAGCCAAAACTGTGGTTGAAATGGTCAGCGATGCGCACCATGTGCTGGCAATGTGAATAGGTGCTGAGCCATGCCACACAACAGTCAACCATCCGGCACTCTCATGCCAGGACCGCCGCAATGTAAACAGCAGCGCCGCTTTGGCGCTTCACGGTCGCTCCCAGTGCAGCCGCATCAGGCCACGGCATGCCATCCACTACATCCATTGCGGGCGCAGCATATCTGCGGTAGCTTGAGGTCAGCTGCACCGGCTGTTCCACCTCCTGCTGCCTTGCCCCTCGGCCTCCGGCGTCGAGGACTGCACCGCTGGCCGGCAGCACTACGGCTGCAGCGGCGCCGCACATCACACGGCGCAACGGGGCCGCTGGCGTAGCTGCGTGCTGTGTGCAGTGTCTAGCAGCCGTGCCTCACCGCGTGGCGCTGCTGACACAGCTGCAGCAGTGCGTCATCCTTGGTGCTCCGCTGTGTGCG
The DNA here is from genome assembly GCA_017506865.1 of Tribonema minus. Classification (NCBI taxonomy): domain Eukaryota; class Xanthophyceae; order Tribonematales; family Tribonemataceae; genus Tribonema; species Tribonema minus. Next base: position 271,863 of record JAFCMP010000067.1, read on the forward strand.
CCGCTATGCCGCTCCACACAATGTGGCCCCGTTCTGACCATTGACGACAGAGTCTGAGACCCTGGTGGCAGTGCACGAGAGCCACCGCCTGCTGCGGCGTGCCACCGGCGCTGAGCGCTATCATCACAGCTCGCATAGCACACGCGATCCTCTGGCGCCCACACCCCCGTGCCGCCGACCGACCGCACGTGTGTGGGCGCCCTTGCGGGGGGACGCGGGGAGGGGGGGGGGGTGGGAGCGTCACAATCCCGTGAACCCCCCCACCTCGCGCACCCACAGCTCGAACGTGAAGAGGTCCTTGTGGCCGCCGCGCGCGAACGACGCGAAGCGCACCGCGTCCGCGCCGAGCGCCGCCGCGGCCGCTGCCGCCAGCGCCTCGCCGACCGCGTGCGCCATCATGGCGTCGCGGCGGCCGTGCAGGATGAGCAGACGCACGCCGCGCGCGCGCGCGATCGTCGCGGCGCTGTCCCACGTCTCCGCTAGCCGCGCCGCGATGAAGCCGTAGAGGCCGGGGACGAGGCGGAAGGGGAGCGTCGAGGGGTGGTGACGCGCCGCCGTCTTGAGGTCCGTGAAGGGGGCGTCAAGGATCAGGCCCGCGGGGAGGCGCGGACGCGCGGGGTCTGCCATGCGGGGCGGGGGGGGGGGGGTAAAGGGGGGGGGGATGACGACATGCTTTCAAGATATCTATTGAAAACGTGGGCACTGTGAGCGTAGGTTTGCAGTGACCTGTGTGGGTGATAGGTGAGTTTCAACTGAGGAAGGGGTAGGCGGCAACGCCGGTGAGAGGGCATGCTGCACGGCGGTCTGTAAAGCGCAAGTTGGTGGTGCTGATCCAGCCTGCTTGGTATAGGTAGTATACTCACGCTAGGCACACGTGCGGTGATAGGTTACCTGACTAATGAGCTGAGATGCTCAGCAGCGTTTTTTGAACAAGGCAGAGGTGCAATCACCTTTCCACTGAGCTGCATAATGCATGATCAGTGGTTGGCTGCACGCATGAGCAAGCAGGAAGGTTTGACGGGTCCAGTGATTGCAAACGTTGCTAGACTTGCACAGGCGGCGAGGTGGGACGCTGTGTGTGAAGGTGTTGCTGAACTTGCAGCACGGTCCACACAGCGTACATAACCTGAAAGTATATGACTCCATTGCATTCATAATGTGCGTCCCTCTGCGAGCCAATGCTCTGCTGCACTGAAAACAAAGTACTGCCCCTCGTAGCACTTCCCCGCGTCAATGTGCAAACATCGCCTGTGAATGCGTCACTGCGACGTGCACGCACGTTCGCCACGCCGCCAGCAGCACACAACGCAACCAGCACAACGCTGGTGACCGCACAGTCCCATTGACACCTGTGGTATCCTGGCACCCCAGAAGAGAACGGCTGCCCTGCTAAGTCTGCGCAAGCTTCTTAGCTCAGTGGCAAAGCCGGGGTCAACACACAATCAGGCTGCCGAGCACTGACCCTCTGCGAGCGCCGCAGCAAGCTTGATGGCCACGGCAGTGCCCAGCGACTGGCCGTACACGTAGACCTGCGTGTCGGGGCCGACGCGCGCTTTGACCCAGCCCCATATCGCCAGCGCGTCCAGTAGCAGCCCGCCCTCTGTTGGCGTTCCCTCCGAATCGCCAAAGCCGCGGTAGCTGCACGCGGGGCGTTGGTACGCAGCGGTGCGGCGTCGGGGGGTGGGGCGGCCAGCCAGGTGGCAGGTGAGTGTGAGGTTATGCGGTAGCGTATGCAGTAGTTGATTGGGTGGGCAGGGAGCGAGCTGTGGTGCATGCGCGCTGGCTAAGTGCCAAGTGTCACTAAGAGGGTCATCGGCGCCGAGAGACATCACATTGTAGACCATATGCACACGTATCTCTACTCTTCAGGTTGCTGTCAGAGCACTCGTTGTCTACAGTCTCACAGAGGCACAAGGCATTAAGCTGCTAAGTGCACCAGTGCCATCCTCACTTCATGCACTCTGCAGCCAGCATCACTGCGATCGCCATACAAACGTAATCACCCCATCAGATCCATCATGCAAGGCACTCACTCAAAAGCCATCACGTGCGCATCCAGCACGCCGGCCAGTGTTTTCACCAGGTCGACGCGGTTTTTCACACCGCGCGTGGCGGCGTTGCCATGAAAGTACACCACCACCCTCTCTGCGTCTGCCAGCTCGCCCTCGAAGTCACCATCTTCCAGCGCCCTGCCCGCCTGGGCACTAACCCGAGCTATTCTCGAGTTGGGCAGCAGGTGCCAGCCGTAGAGCCGCAGGCCATCGCTGGTGGTGACATTGACATTCCTTGTGCCGTGAAGCCTGAATGCTCTCAGATCTGTGAGCTCTGCAGTCAGGGGCTGTCTGAAGCTGAGCCAGTGCGCATAGGTGATCAGATTCTGTGCGGGTGTGTAGCTGACCAGGGTTCCCACGGATATGGCCAGCAGGCCGCAGAAGCCTGCTGCTGCAGCTGGGATCAGCGACAGCATGCTGCTGAGGATAATCCGCGGTTTTACGGCTTCACGTCCGGCGCCTATCTGAGCTCAATGTTTTGCCTTTGGAAGCATATGGTCCTATGGCCCTCTAGTGCACTCACAGCCGCAGCCGCCTCTTTTTTTTTCAATTTTTTCTGCGGATGAACTTCAACCTGAATGTCAACTTGAAGTTAAAACTTGAAGTTTGAAACCGATCCGTGAATCACACAAGAGCGCGGTTCCTTAGATGCTATGAATGGCCAGGGCAACCGACGAAAGCCCAGGGTGGTCTGCGTCTACAGTGAAGCCAGCGAGGTGTCGACAACAAGCCACGACACCGCCGTCTACATCGGCGCGCTACTGCAACTCGGCGGTCAGTGCGCCGGACCAGATGAAATGCTCTCACTGTCAAACACTTTCTCCCTTCAAAGTGCCAGCAGACTCAGTGCCTGGTTTGATGCTTCAATTGAATGCAGGTTGGAGCGATGTACACCTCGTAGAATTTTCCGAAGATGACAAAGGAGCAGGACACGCAGCAGGCAGTGGGCGCAACAAAAGCCTTCTGGTCATTCCTCCAGGCAAGAGGTACGCGTTGGCGCCCAATGTGAGTGCCACATCGGTGCTCGTGCACAAAGCAGCGTGTACTCCAAACCGCGAGCTTCTCAGATGTGCATGCAACCATGCTTCGAGCATCCAGTGCCGACGTGCCAGCCTGCCTCCTGCCCGCAGCCGCAGGAGTGCCGGTACAGCCAGTGGACGTGCATCGCGGAGGACGACTGCAATATGGTGCTGGTATTTGTCGATGCGAGCCACGCGGAGGCGTGTGCGAGGCGACTGGAGGGATCGCTCGCCTCGGGCACGGACGTGGCCTGCATCAGCTTTGTGCAGGGCATGGCCAGTGCTGGCGTCTTAAAGGCCAGGTGAGGGCTTGTTCAGGGTCAGTGAGGTATGCAGCTCCGCCTTGTCCATCAACAGTGTGCCCATCACCAGCTGCAGCATTCCGCAGCTGATGCAACACTGAGCGCTCGTGGCCAGTGTCCGTACCTCGCGCATGGTGAGCAGCACCAGCGCATGTATATGGCCAATGTTATCCTTAGATTTTAATTGCATCAGCCCACTGGCATCAGGCTACAACAATCATCTTTTTGGAGAGCTTTGCTTGATGCACGTTTGCCCTACAAGCACAGCAGCGGCGAACGGGATCTCATGCTTCGAAGTCGAGGTCCACGGACACGAGCTCGGCCCTCAGGCTAGCACGTGCGGTGCTGTTCCAGCATCAAATGCTTCAGCTTGTCGACAACACCCAGTCAGCCCCTCGCGCACCGCCACCACCGCCAACGCAAGAGCAGCTGGCCCCAATTCACGTAAACCCCCCCGGCCTCAAGCGCCGCGCAGGCTTGCCGACAAGGGCGTCATGACGCTGGACGGTTCGCCGGGGGTGAGCGTCGCGCGCGTGTCGAGCGCTGACGGCCGCGGAGCAGCGCTGTGCAGCCTGTACGGCGACGCGTCGCGCCTCGTGGTAGAGCGCATCGCCAAGGCGCAGGCGCGGCGCGGCGTCAAGTTCCTGGACCTGCTCGACACCGCCGGCGTGCAGCTGCTGCACAGGAAGCACGTGCTGCGTGAGTGAGGCGCCGCGGGTCAGCGCGAGCGCGCGTAACATGGCAGTCGGAGGCTTGCGCCGTCCACGTGCTGCGATCTCGTTGGCGCGCGCTCGTGCGGCCCACTGCTGCGAATGGCAATATCAAAGTCACGAGCTCAACGCGCGCTGTGTCTCCTCCGAAAGCCTTGTCGCCCGGTACGCCGTGCGCAGCAGCACTGCTCATCTTTCGCCACAGGCACCATCTGGCAGACATACCACCGTTTCTCAGCCGTGCGGTTGCACGACTTTCCGGAATCCACGTGCACTGCCGCATTGCGGGGTGGCAGCGAGGAGAGCGTGATGCACACCGCTGCCAACGCCCCCCCCCCCCCCCCCCCCCGCCGCCTCCCCCTTGCCGACTTCACATGCTGCACCGCTCTGCCCCCCCGTCCCCCCCCCGCTGCTGCAGCGTTCGCGCACGGTGCCGTCATCCACGCCACCGTCGACGCGGCCGTCGCGCTGACGGGCCTCACGCTGCGCGCCTTCCTGCGCGACTGGCGGTGCCGCCGCGTGTGGGCGGCCATGATCGCGGAGGGGCTCGCGGTCACCGCCGCCGCGAGCAGGGGCGCGTGGGCCCCGGGGAATCCCTGCGGGCCCGCCACGCTGCCGCAGCTGGGTGAGTGTGAGGAAAGCAACTGCGTAGCTGAAACAGCAGAGTGGTGATGAACTTGAGTGATTTGCAACGAAATCGTTTGCATGTTCGGTCAAGTTACTGTGAACCGGGGAGGGGGAGGGGGGTGTAAAAAGTACCCACGTGGCCTGCATCGCCAAGCAGCAAACGTACCACCTTCCTCTTCCAGGGATCTTTGGCATGCGGCGCAGCATCGAGGGTGGCGAAGCGGCACAATGAATGCATGAATTCATTCTCACGCCCGCGCAGCAGCAACTTTTGCAGGCTAGCTTGTCGAGCTGCGCGCTGCCGCCAAACATGGCAGCTTTTACCTTTACTGAAACTGCAATGTTGATCTGCACTCACCGGGTCAAGTCAAGCTAGGGCTGCCCGTGCCGCTCTGCAGCTGTGATCAAGTGGTGACCGTCGCGCCGCGCTGTGCTGCTTTCCCCAATGACACTTGTTACATTGCAGAGTTGCTGCTGGCCCTGCCTACGCCCCTCTTCCTCACGCTGGAGCCCCTGCTGCTGCGGAGCTCGTCAGCATCGGCGCCCGCGATGCAGCACGATTTGCAATGTGGGCGCAAGGTACGAGCTTCATCGCCAATGTCTGCATGGAACACACATAGTTGCCGCGGCTGGCACATGATCACGGGAGCTGTGACATTTCAAGGGCCTGCATGCACCGTGTGCCGTTGCGCAGCATTACCCTCCACGGGCCTGAATATGCAGACACCGTTGGTGAAAGCGCGTGCAAGCTGATCATCGTCTACAACGTGCATAGTCTCGGTTGGCTTGACGTTAACCCCTGTCCTGACTCTAAGCGACACGCAGTGCTGTTCATCGGCAACCGCACTTGTTGCACGGGATTCGCATCACACCATCGGCCTACGTGCGGCTGCTGGCCGCCTTGATTGCGAACTGCATTGTACCTCATGCGCGCAGCCTCGCTGATGTGCGCCTGCAGACGGCGATCGACATCACCACGGGCGCGCTCCTGAGGGTGGCAAAACGTCACAATATCAGAGCACCTGCGTGTCAAGGTATGAGCAACACGTCGTTGAGTCCTCGTAAAGACGTATTGCCGCCACAAGCCACTGCATGTGCACCACAACGAGTAGTCTGGCTCATGCAGCCGTCCACATGGATCAGATTGTCGATGTTGCTCAGCCACATCATGTCAAATACGCACTCCGCCTGGGTTGGAGCATGCCATTGATCTGTTGCATCATTGAGCGACAGGGAGTCGGACGACATCATGCACATGCACAGAATGGATGCAGCATTGCTGTCCTGTGACAAGTACTTTTGAATGGCACAGTACCATCTGCTCTACACCCTAGAAGTGACACATACTACCCTTACCCTGCGCTTCAAGCCCATGCCATTGGTGCCATGATATTCCCTCTTGCATCATACAGCGTCCCCTGCTTTGCTCTTAGTCCGACTGTCTGCTGCACGTTTGGCGCAGTGGTACTCTCACTGAAGTATGCATAGACCTACACGACTGCGCTCAAGATCTGCGGCACTGTCAGCGCCTTGCGCGTGGCTTTCGGTAGAGACCGAGGGGGCCTGTCTCCATGCGTCGCCAGGTGGCATTGAGCCGCTAGTGACATTGCTCGCATTGCATGTGAACCATGGCGGCCACAGCTGAGAATGCACTCATGGCGGAGTGCCTCTCTGTGCAAACAGACAATGGGCGAGGACCTGCGTTTTCCGCCCTGCTTGCAAAACTGCGGTTCTTGCTGCGATCAGAGTGCGCCCACGTGTTGTTAATGCAGCGCGTCTTATTACCTGTACGACATTCTGTACACAAGCAGCATGACCATGCATCTCATTGCGCCACGCCCCCGTTCCCCCCGCACCAGCCGTGCACGACCTCCTGTCAGCCGCCGTGGCAGCAGGCGGCCGCACGCCCGCAGTCAGCCCTCAAGACTTGTACGTGGCGGCTGGCCGCCCGACATACAGCGCATGCGCGCTACGGCGCAAGGCCGCTCTGTGGCTGCTTTGGGCGGGCGGCGCGGTCCTGCTTGCGTGGTGCCAGCGCGGCGCGCTGGCGGCAGCGCTGCTCAGCGTGGCCATTGCGGTGTGCGCGGCGCTGCGCTACGTGGTGTTCACATCCACCACTCAATGACACATGTTGTACATACTGCGTGGGCATCCTGACAGGGACGGTGATTGCATGGGGTGGTGCGGCGCTGCCTGCACTGCGCAGTGTCAGAATGTGGCCATGCTTGCAATCACGATGGGCCGTGTGGACTCATGTCGGTCAAGAGTGTTGTGGGGCTTACTTTTCGTTTTATGTTTTGACAAGGCCAAAGATGGGGTGTGATGCTCTGCTACGAGTTCCACAACAGGTTACATCTGTTGCCAACGCGCCTCATGCATCGTATACACTGTTAGCAAGGGTGCTGCGGGATGAGTCATCGATGGGCAGCACGCATGTGCATGTGCCTGCCTCGCGCTTACGACCATTGCCCATGTGGCTTGTTTTTCTGCAATGCGCCCTTTGCGGGTGATGAACATGGGAGCTTTGGACTGTTGACAAATGCACAGCAAGCCAACAGGTGATGGTGTGATTCTCAAATTGCCTCAAGGCAGCAACATACTTCGGTAGCAACGCAGTGCAAGCTGAACGTACTTCGTTAGCTCGCAGTGCGAGTTGCACATGCAGCACCAGCACCAACTATGCAAGCAACTGAACATGCAACGCCCACTGCTCGGAATACACAGCGATATCACCATTAAGCAATGCGATGAACGTCAGCTTTGTTGCAATGGATAATGTATTGTTGAGTCATCAAGAAGGTTGTTGTCGCGGTGTCCACACTGCTCTTGCAATGCCGACGCCCGCGAACCCAACCGCAGCAGCCGCCATGAACATCCTGTTGCCAACCTGCGCCTTCGGCGTTTGTAAATAGTGCATGAAGGTGTACCCTGATAAGCCGAGGAAGGTGCATGACCCTATAATTTTGCAGCTGCGATAGCACCAGCAGTAGCAGCGGGCAGCATATGGGGGGCGAGGTGAGGCTGCGGCTGCAGACATGATGGGTTTTTTACAGACGTAATCCAGGCGGGCGGTACCTGAGGCAATCTTGAGGTGGCGGGCGCTCAGACATCGCTGTCAACTAGCTCGTAACGCGTAGCCGGAGCACGTGCCGCCAGCCCTCGTTTCTTCGGCTTCATCGAAGTTCAACCATAACTTGAACATCTGGATCTTGAAAAAGATCCGCAGCTGGCACGCACACATTACACGCTATCATGTCACTGCTGGGTAGCGCAGGCAGGGCGGAGGGGATGTCTGCGCTATTTCGAGCTGTAGAAAAACGCTTCGGCAACCTGGAATCCTTGCGCGAGCCTGCGAGCGTGGGCGTGATTACAGCAGATGAGCTGCGAAGAGAAGATCTTGAGGCGCTCTTCGAACACAGAGCAGCAGCTGTGCATGTCAAAGGCTTCTACCCCGCTGCAGCTGCTGCAGCACTAGCTGCAAGGCTAGAATTAATGGAGACGACGAATTGGGAAATCAGCAGTGGCCGGGGACTGGAGAGCTCAGATGTGACGAGCATCAGCGTGCCTTTCAATGTCGCTCTCGGGAAGGGACCAGAGGCTGTAGAAGGTAAGCGGGTGGTGTGCAATAATACTTACCACAGGCAATAGGGTGTGTGGTGATCACGATAGCAGCTTACTTCCCGGCTCTCTACATGCTGATGGAGCTGCCAGCAAGTTGCTCTGAACCCGTTTCAGCAATGAGCTACGGCAGTATGTCTATAGTCATGTCCAGCATACAGTGGGTTGCAGCATCCTCTGACCAGCAATCACCCATATATGCTACAGATCAGACAAGAAATGTAACGCATTACCATGCAACTGTCACCTTGGGACTGCCTGTCACACACGACTGTCCATCACGGTGTGCTTGCTGCAACAGCTGAAGTCTGGCCGTGGCCGAGGGACGGTGCTACTTAGCTGCACCTGATGACTCAATCACGCTCGCTGCCGCACCATGATACATTCATGTACGCTCTGAGGGCTGGTGCACGACTGTAGTGGCTTCAGCAGTGACGGTGGGGAGAGCGCCTATTCAGGCGGTGATGTTGCTGCAGCTGATCGAGTTGCTGCTGCTGACGCGCAGCGCTTCCGCATCTCACTCCCCCGACTTACTCGTCATCGTGGTTGCCTTTAAGAGTAGTGCATTGGCATCACCCCAACCTCCCGCCTTCTGCCCCCCACCACCTCCGCCTGCCGCCATGGCCGCGCAGCGTACTTCGCGGCGGCACGCGCGCTGCAGCGCCGCCTGCGCGCCCCGCCCGCCCCCGGCGCGCCCCCCCTCCTGCCCCCCATCGACCAGCTGCGCCTCGAGCTGGACGAGCTCTGGCCGCACGGCGCGCGCGCCGCGCGCGACGCGCGCGGCCGCGCCTTCCTCCCCGGCCTGCCGCGCATCATGCGCGGCCCGACGCGCTCGCTCGCGGGGTTCGTCCACGTTGACGACCTCGCGCCGCTGCGCGCGGCGCGCGGCCTCTTCAGCGCGAACGCGTACCTGCGCATGCCGCCGGCGGGCGGCGCGCTCGCGGTGTACCCGCTCGCCGTGCGCACGCGCTGGGACTTCTACCGCCACGCCGCGACGCTGTCGGGGCTCATGGTGCGTGCGGCCGCGCCGCGCGCGGTGTCGCTGAGCGCTGCTGCGGGCGTCGTGTGCGCGCGTTCGTGCTGCGGCGCCGCGTACATCGTTCGTGCGCGACAGTTGCGGCGGGCGACGGCGTGGATGTGGCGGGCCGCACCGCGCTGGCGGCGCTTGGACTGCGGCGGCGCATGTAGACGACGCTCTGAACGCGAGAGTTTCAGTTTTGCTGTAGTTCTGGACAGCAAGAGTGAGATGACGCGGTTTGCTCCATGCCGAGGCAGATCGCGCAATGTCGGAAGGCTGATGGTTTGAAGGCCGCTGCGGTGCATGTCGCCGCTATGAAGAACGCCGACGCGCACCGCGCCTCCGGGGTCAATAGCCGTCTCCACCAGAGACATGGGCTTTGTGGTCCATCAGCATGCGCGCGAGCTCACTGCCGTCTTGGCAATAACCACAGCCGCAGCGACTGCTATGTATTAGTGCACATGCGCACTGCGCTGCTACGACAGCTCAGCCTCCCCCCTCCTCCCCCCCGCCTTTGCCCATTACCTCATCGCTCAGGGCCAGGGCGCGGCGGCGCAGGACGCGCTGCGCCGCGCGCTGCCGCCGCCGCTGCGCGTGCGCCCCGCGCCGGGCGACCTCGTGCTGCTGTGCGCGCAGCGCCCGCACGCCGCGGAGGGCTTCCCCGTGGGCACGCGCGTGAGCATGCAGTCATTTGTCACGCACGAGCGCGGGCAGGCGCTCACGCTCGACACCTGAGGGCGCGGCGCAGCGGCCGGCTGCCATAGGGTTAGGGTTACGCGCTGCGCTGCGGCGGCAGCGGCGCAAACACGCGCGAAGCGCGTCGCGCATCGCAGCGGGGCTGCGCGCGCTGCCTGGCGCGCTCCTGGCGCCGAGCGCTGCGCCGCCGCGCGATCGCTGGCGGCCAAAAGGCATGCACGCCGTGCAGCTCGCGCTTCCTTGCAGCGCCGCGTGAAGGCGAGTTTGTCAGCGGCGAGCAGCGCCGCGCGGCGATGCAGCCGCCGCGGCGCGCATGGCTCCGCGAGCACTTCTGACAGGAGGCGTGCTGCTGCCGCCAGCGCGATCAGCGCAGCCAGCGCAGCGGCGGCACGCGTTGAGGCGCCTGCGGAGGCGGTGCGGTGCAGTCCTGCATCAGGTGCGTCGCTGCCTCGTGCGTTTGGCGTCCAGCCGCCCATGATGTGTCGGTGCGACGCTCTCACACTCCCCGGGACCGCACGGCGCCGCTTCGCTTGTGCCGTTTGGGCGTGACAGCTGCGCTGTGAGCGCGGCGATTCGCTGCAAGCACAGGTGCAGCGCATGCTGACATGCCCTGTGTCCCTCAGCGCATGTGCGCAATAGTCACAGTGCGTCCGAGGCAGTATCTGGCAGCGATAACGGCTCGCGTATGATTGCCTCGCCGCTCAGCGCTCGCGGCGTTGCATGCAGCGAGTGCTTGAGACTTTCTCTAGCGGTGCTGCGTGCGTGGCCGCTCCTTGGTTTTGAGCCGCGCTGCTGACGCTTCCGCAGCGCTCAACAGCCGCCTCAAGTCACATCGCAAGAGCACTGCCGATGGCCCTCCCAACCCGTCTCATCTCTCTCCCTTGGCATCTGCATCGCCGCTCGTGTTGACTCCCAGGCGCCCCCGCTTGCTGAAATGCGCAGCGACTTCATGATGCGCACAGCCGTCGCAGCGCTCGCTGGCGCTGCCAGGGCCCACGCGCTACGCACGTCACGCGTCAGAGGGGACACGGCGCCCCCAAGCGCACTCCACAAACCGGACAGACGGGTCCGCCAGGACCTAATCCCAATCCGCTATCTTGCTGCCAGGCGCTCAGCGCGCCGCGCGCACGCCTGCGATGACCGCCGCATCGCCGTTGCGCAAGCTGCCAGCATAGTCAGCGCCTGTGGCCGTGATGCCTTGCGCAGGCAGAGTGCTGGCAGCCGTGATTGCGTAGCGTGCTTGGACGTGTGCGTGATGTGCGTGCGCGGAGGGCACTCGCTTGCTGTCCATCGCCAGCTGATGCACCCAGCGCTGCCATGGCCAGCAGCCAATGTAGCGGCGACAGAAGAGGGGAAACGAACATGTCTAGTGCCGCCGGTCCCAGCTGTCAGATACAAAAGCACCCAGTGGGCCGCACTGCGAATTGTATGGCACAATACATGCGACGAAGTCCGATCACAGTGCGCGTGAGGCATTCTGCTGCCTGTGCTGTCAACGCATTGCCTGGCATTCGCATTGCGCACAAGTGGTAGCATTGCGTGTGCCCTGCCTGGCCGGCAACTGAGCAACGATCACTGTTGCAGAGCATCCGGGTGTCCGTGCTGGCCAGTGGGCCTTTTGTGGCCAAAGGCCACGTGTGTTTCAACGCATTGCATGCAAACAAGAAGCAGTGCACGTGCACGCATGTATGACCGGCATCATGTATGACCGAGGATTGGCTTGAGCACTGACGCAGTATGAGCAAGCTAGATCTTCTTGAAAAAAACAAGTGCATATATGCATGTGTGCATAGTTCATGTTCACTACAATAGTGTATACTTCGGGCTTCTGATCGGAATGCGTGCGCGCCGCTGGCGCAGATTCCCGCGTTGACGAAGAGCAACATTTTGGATGACTAAACAACACACCCGGTAGGCAATGGTGGCAGTCAGCTCCTTCAGCTGCGTGTAGAGTGCTTGGTGGCCGTAGAGTTGGCGGTGGTGCTGCCAGAGCTGCGAGGCGACAAAACATGCCTGGGACTGATTTCTCTCTGCACAAGGCTGCTTCTCGCGGAGACGTGGGCTGCCTCAAGCGCTATGCCGAGGAGGGCAAGGACCTTGGCGCCTGCGACAGCTACAACAGGACCCCCATGCACAGCGCCTGCGCAGGGGGGCGTGTGAGCGTCGTGGAGTTCCTGATCGCCAAGGGCGCCGCAGTGGATCCCGAAGATCGCAGCAGCAGGACCCCGCTTCACGATGCCTGCGAGAGCGGTGTGGTGGAGGTGGTGGCCCTGCTGCTGGAGCGCAAGCCGCAGCTGCTGCACGCACGCGACCACAGATCCTGGGTCCCGCTGCACGTCGCTTGCTGGCGGGGCCACCTGGCCATAGTTCAATTTCTGTTGCAGGCCGGCGCGAAAACGACAGTTAGGGACATGCATCTGCGAACTCCCCTACACCTGTGCTGCCTGGGCGGGCACGTCGACACCGTGGAGTGCATGGTGAAGGCTGGCGCAGACTTGGACGTTCTAGACGAGGTCAGGGAGCTCCCAGGCGCAAAGTTCGACACAGGGGTGCCCAGGTCACGCAGCAACTTGATCACCACCATCATAGCAGCTGCCAGGGCGGAGTGGCTGCGGCCTGCTGAGACGCGGGCGGCAGCGGAGGCGCAGCCGCCAGCGCAAGCGCCGCCGCCGGCCGTGCAGGCGCCCGGCTCTGCAGCAGCCGCGCAGACCGCTCGCGGCGCGGAGACCGCGTTCATGGCGCTGATGGCGCAGCAGCAGGCGCAGCTGCAGCGCATGCAGCAAGAGCAGCAGCAGCAGCAGCAGCAGCCGCCGCCGCCGCACTCCCAGCAGCAGCTGCGGCAGCTGCTGCCCTCGCTGCTGCCGCCGCCGCTGGTGTTCCCAATCGCGGCGCTCACGCTGCCGCACGCGCTGGTGCCGCCGCCCGCGTCGTCGCCGCGCGTGACGCAGCTGCAGCCGTCGCCGCGGCACCCAGCGGACGCGCTGCGGCGCGAGGCGCACAGGCCGCTGCTGCCGCATCCGCCGCCGCCGCCGCAGCAGCAGCCTCAGGCGCCGGCCCCACTTTCGAGCCCTGCGTCATCGCCTACGCCATTGGGTCACCAGCACGGACAGGACGAGCAGCAGCAGCAGCAGCAGCCGCAGCGCGCACGCAAGAGGCCGCTGCCGTCGCGGCCCGCCGCCACGCGCACCGCCAACGGCGCCGCCGCCGCGGCGCTGCCGCCCGGGGCAGCGCCGCCACCCGACGCATCGCCGCCGCCGGACACGCTGACCAGTGGCGGCAGCGACGACAGCAGTCACGGCAGCCGCGCGGTCAGCGCCCGCGTCGCGCGCGGCGCGCAAGCAGCAGCTGGTGCCGCTGGCATGTCTGCGAACTCAACGCCGCGATCATCACCGAGCGCCCGCGTCGCGCGCGGCGCACAAGCAGCAGCTGGTGCCGCTGGCATGTCTGCTGACTCCACGCCGCGGTCATCGCCGCTGCAGCAGCCGCGGGCGTCGCCGCCGCCGCAGCAGCAGCGCGGCGGTGCGCCGGGGGAGCCCGGTGGCGGCGGCTACGGCGGCGGCGGCAGCGGCAGCAGCGGCTGGGGCCGCGGAAAGCGGCCCGCGCAGGCGGTGGACGAGCCGTCGTCCTCGCCGGACACCGTGTACGCGACGAACCCCCCCGCGAACTTCAAAAGGTACGTTGAAGTGCGCGTGCTACTTCAAGTGGCAGTTTTGAGTCGCGCGGGCGCTCTTGCGCGTGCGCGCTGCCCCGCTCTGCTGGTGGCTGCCGCGCTTATCGCATGCGAGGCGCGCGCCTCGTGCGTCGCACCCCATCATTAGTCACCAGCATTGCACACGCCTCTGTCAAAGTTCAAGTCTGCCACTTCACCCAAATTCCTTAAATCTGCCGAAACCAGGTGCTGCTTTAGGGATACGCCGTGCGCTGCCGACCGCTGCTGCGCGTCAGCGGCGGCGGCAGCACCCATGCGACCGCTGCGCGATGCCGCATGCGCGCGGCTGCAGCGCGCCAGCGCGCGCAGGCGGCATCGCGCCAGCGAGTGGCGGCCGTGCCATCGTCAACACCTCGATGCACTTGTGTCGATGCTGGGGCTAGCAACCGTGACGGCGAGTGTGACCGATCGTGGGCAGCCGCGAACGCCCGTCGGCCGCGGCCGTGCGCAGCGCATGCGCGCAGCACCGAGTTCAGTGCTGCGCAGGCGCGGCCCGGTGTTGCCAGTGCTCCCTCACGCCCCGCGCGCTGCGCATGGTTCTCGCCCTTGCTCTGGGCGGCAGTCTTCGATCCGTACACGCGGCACGCCTCAACGCTTCTTGCAGCCGCATACGCTGCGCGCCACGCGTCGTCCCGCCGCACGAGCGCGACCTGCCTACTCGTTGCATGCACGCATACCCCCCTCGTGAGCCTGTGACTCCCCCCCGTCCCCCCCCCCCCCCCCCCCTTGCCAACGCGCGCAATCAGGATGTCGCTGGCCCACGTTCCGGCGCCAACGGCGGAGGTCTTTGTGCTGCCGGTGCCGCGCCTGATGAGGCTGGCGCTGCTGGAGGCGGCGGCACCGGAGCTGGCGGCGGCGCGGCGCAGCTGCGGCGGCGGCGGCGGCAGCAACGGCGGCGGCGTGGCGGGCGCGGGCGCGGGCGTGCCACACAGCGCCATGCAGCTGCAGACGGGGCGCCTGTTTGGTGTGGACGTGGTGATCAGGGTACGTAGGTATGCTTGCATGCTCACGGCAGGGGGGGGGGGGAGGGGGGGGGGGCATGACGAGGGACTGCACAGGGTCTGACTGGGCATAGCGAGCAGCGTGCGCGAATGCTCTGCAAACGCTGCAGCAGCGGCGGCGGCGGCGCGCGCGGCGCGCGCGGCAGCGGCATGGCGGCGGCGGCGCGGCAGTGGTGGCATGCTGGCAGGGGCGCCGCGGCCGCGGTGGCGGCGGCGCGGCGGCGGCAGCACTGCGAAAGCCTGGTCGCCAACGACTGCCGTCGTTGGCGTCTCGTGACTGGCGGGGCGCGGCTAGCGGGATGGTCGTGACGGCAGTCGTAGCAGTGAAGCGCAATGCGGGGGGCGACTGTGCATGGAGGGGTCTTTGCTGCGTCTGCGTCAAACTTGGAGGCGGCGGGGGTCAAACGAGTGATGCCGTATGATTGTTGCCTGCGTGCATGCACCGGGCGCAGGTGTCCGGGATTGCCTAGCCTCGGGATCCCAAGGGCATGGCTCAATGTGCGCTCCAACAGGGTTGGTAGGAAACGCTACTTTCCATGAGAGCGCGTTGCTGCAGCCGGTCGCGAGACGCGCGGCAGCGGTTGCAGAGAGCTGCAGTGGGGAGCTCATGGCATCGCCTGCGTGCGCGCGCGCACGCGTCCGCGGATGGGTGCCGCATCCGCCGCCCCGCTGTTCCGCAGCAGCCACCAGGACCGGACGCGCGGACGGTGCACAGCGGTACCTCAACTGCTCACTCACGACTGCGGCCGCCGCGCCCGCAGCTTCGCGCGTGCGGCCGCTCCTTCCCCCCCCACCATGCAATCAGTGCTCTCTTCCGTGTATGCGTGTTGTGGCGCGCTGCTGAACACTGCTGCTCCCCCCCGCTCCCCCCGCCCCCCCCCCTCCCCCCCACCCAACCAACCACCATGACAGTGGCTCGGCCCCTGCGCTGTGGAGGAGGCGCTGAGCGCGACGGCGCTGCGGCACTCCAACCTGCTGCCGCTGCTGGGCATCTGCCTGGACCCCGAGTGGCCGTGCGCGGTGTACGCCTATATGCCCAACGGGTGAGACGCGCGTTGCACTCTGCACAAGGTATCCGTGTCAGTACATGCATCGCGCTGCGCGCAGTATATGCGCATCTACTGTACATGTATCCACGAATAGGTCGCGGATCTTCCGCCGTCGTCGGGCGGCGCACCGCACCGTGCGCGTCTCCCACAAGCTTCACCGCCGCCTCTGTTGTGCTGTCAAAGTCGTAGCTGACGTACGCGCAGCTGAGGGGCGGCACAAAGCTGTGTACCTCGCTCGTAAACGCTCTGAAGCCGCAATCAGGTCCTCCTCTCCACTCGCCCGCGGCGCCTCTCCCCGCCGCAGACTGCTGCGCTCACCGCCCCCCCGCCGCCGCCGCCGCCGCTGCCGCCGCCCGCGCGCGCACGCCCTCGCGCGACAGGTCCCTGGCGTTCCAGCTGCGGCGCAACGAGGGGCGGCGCGCGCTGCCGTGGCTGCGGCGCCTGGCCATCGCGTTCCAGGCGGTGCGCGCCGTGCGCTACCTGCACGAGGCGCAGGCGCAGCGGCCGCACTGGCGCGCGCGCGCCGCGCTGGGCCCGTTCCCCTCGTCCAACGTGCTCCTCGACCTCGACTGGGTGAGGCGGCGCCTGCGTACGCGTGCTGCGATGCCGCTCTCGCAGGACTTTGCGCTGTTCCTGTCACGTCGGTCGCGTCGTGTTGTCGCGGCGGTGTGCATTGCGGGCGAGGTCGATGTTCGGGACTTCTCTGCGCCCGCACGTGCGGTTCGTTGCGGTCGCCGCGCGTGCTCGACACGTCGGCTGCTGCCGCTTGGAACCGTCGCTGAGCCTCATCAAAAAGCGACCTGCGCGGACGCGCGTGGACGTGTCGTGCTCAGCAAGCCGGCTACGCCTTGTGCTCGGAGGCAGACTTCAAGCGCGATGGCGGCACGCGCCGCTGCACCCGACCTCAGCGGCGACTGTCGCGCGTGTCGCCGCTGTCAAACGCACCGCGCCACCACACCACCGTCTCGTTATCGCCGGCAGCCCAGTTCCTTTAACTTGAACCCCCACGCGTGCCCTGCCGCCGCCGCCGCTGCCGCCGCCGCCGCCCCCCCCCCCCCTCCACGCAGTCTGTGCGGCTCCAGTGCGACAGCGCTGCGTGCGGCAGCGCCGGCGCGCCGCCCGCCGCCGCCGCCGCCGCCGACATGCATGGCCTCGGCGTCACGCTGCTGGAGCTGCTGATGGGGCGCCTAGATGCGGATGCGGGGGCCGCGGGGCTGGCGGCGCGCGCCGCGCAGGACCTGAGCGACGGCACGCTGAGGAGCGCTGTGGTGAGTGATGAGGGGGCAGGGGGGTGGGGCACGGCGGCGGCGGCGGTGGCGGCGGCGGCGGCGCGCGTGCCGCGCGGCGCGGTCGCGTGCGCGCTGCCGGCGGTGCCCCTCAGCGGCAGCACCCGCAGCACTACGGATCCGGCCTGCAATATCTGTACAGTAGGGTTAGGGTTAGGGTTAGGGTTAGGGTTAGGGGTGCTTTCGTTCCATCACATCCACCCCACACCAGTTTCAGCAGCACTCCTACCAGCAGTACGTACCACCTGCAGTACCGTGTACCGCCACGGCGGCGATCGCTGCGCCGGCGATGGCGTGCTGGTGGGCGCCGCGGCGACGGCGTGCTTTGCGGATGCGCTCGGCCGCGCTCATCCGCTTCTGCGTGTCTGCTCCCAGTGCAGTCCATATGCATGTACGTGCTTGATGCATCATATTACAGGCAAGCACACGCCAACATATACAAGTACTTCACAGCGCATGCTTCGAAGCATAACATGCATATTTTTCTGAAAATATCAAGTTGAAGATGGTGGTGGTCAATGCAGAGCTTGAAACTTGTTGTTTGGGATCTTCACCTTTCATGTACATGAAAGTGCTTTGAATTACACGTATCTTCTGAACAATACCGAACGCATCCTGACGCGCCGCCGCGCAGGACCCCCTGGCGGACTGGCCGCCGCACGTCGCGGCGTCGCTGGCGTGCCTCGCGCTCGGCTGCGCCGCCGCCGCGGCCTCCCCGCCGGCGCCGCTGCAGCAGCAGGTGCCGCGCGACCTGGAGGTGGGGCTCTACCACCTGCTGCTCGGCTGCTGCAGCGGCGGGCCCGCGAGCCTTGAGGCGCTCGTCGCGCCGGCGTGCGGGCCGCGCTGCGCGCTGTGCATGAGCCAGCCGCGCGAGACGCGCTTCGTGCCGTGCCTGCACAGGTGAGCAGGGGCGGCGGTGCAGCGGGGGCGGGCGCTGCCAGCGGCGGCGCCGCGCCGCAGCAGCGATGATAGGCTTGTTGCTGCGTGAAGTAGATGTGCGCGCGCGGTGGTGTTGTGGCGTTCGCTGGTTGCACACGGGAGGCTTTGCTTAGGGTTAGGGTTAGGAGCGTCCCTGCTGCTGCCATCTGTCTAGGCGGGCGCCGCACGTGCACCAGCTCGACGCCGGCATCCGAACGCGGCCCGCGCCCAGTGTGCTACGATTCGCCTACGCCTGCAGTGGCGGTCTTCGTTGATGTTCTGCCGATGACCATCACAGCATCCGCCCACTTTGCTTGCGCTGATGACTGCGTCCTTGCCTGGCCTTGTTGGACAGGGCTCATGCGTGTGCGCCGCTGCCGCACGCGGCAGCGTTGCCTCGATGCCGCATTCGCCGCCGCCGTGCGCAGCCTCCACCCCCTCGATGATTCAACCCCAACACCTGTACCACAACTCCAGCCGTTTCGCACGTGCTCACGCCGCCCTTCCTCCGCTTGTCGCGCGTACCGTCGCTGCCGCCGCCGCTGCTGCTGCTGCCGCCGCCGCTGCGCGCGCCAGCGTCGCGTGCCGGGAGTGCGCGTCGTACCTGTACCTGGAGGAGGAGGGGTGCCCGATAGAGGGCTGCGCGATCCGCGCCATCGAGTTCGTGGCGCTGCACGAGAGCGTGTACACGTCCGCGGCGGCGCAGGCGCTGCTCGCCGTCCCGGCGCCGCCCATGTAGCCAGCAGCAGCAGCATCGGCGGCCCGCCGTCTCGTACAGACGCGAGGCTGCGTGCGCCTGTCAGCGCTGCTGCTGATGGGATCTGCGGGGCAGCAATGTGGGGACGTGCACGCGGCGGCCACCTTCTCGGCGCTGCCCGTGCGTAGCGCCTACGTACTGCGCCGTCGAAGGCGGTGCGGCCCCGTGTGCGCATGTGTGGCAGCGCTGCGCGCGCTCCTCCGGCTGCACCGCTGTGCAGCTGATGCAGCTCTTTGGGCGTCTCCCAACGGCGACAGCAACCGCGTGCATATGTTGGCCACAAGGCGCCGCTGGTGCGGTGCGCGTGTGTCGTCGTTTCGGCTGCGCGTTGCACGCGCACGCGGCCGCAGCCGCGCGGCTGCAGCAGCGACTGCGGCAGTCACCGGCCACACAAGGGCTCGCGTCAGTGCGCTGGGGCGCTTAAACCTGCCAGCGGCATTCGGCATGCGAGACGGCGCGCTGTGCTGCCGCTGCCGTGGCGCGCGTGCACGCGCAGCCTCCGCTGGCAGCGCCGCGAACATCGGCAGCTGCCGTCGCCGCATCAATCAGCGCGCTGACGCGTTTGCCACGACGGCGCGGCGGCGCCGCGGGCGGCGGTGGCCTCCATGGGTGGAACCTACTTAGAGCATGGCTCCTGGCGCGATGTGCTGCCGTAGCGCGCACCGCCGCCAGCGCCGCACGCTGCATTAGAAGCCCGGCGCGTGCGCACGCACTGCCGCCACCCTCGCCGATGCACACAAATGGCAGTGGGCGTGCGCGGCGCCGCTGTCGTGCACGCAGTCGCTGAGGTGGGCGACAGGGCCTGCCGCCCGCGCGGGGGGCACCCATCAGCAGCTTCAAGAGCAGTCTGGTGCGTGCACTGATACGTATTAACTGAGGCACAGGGGGCGCTGTGAACGGCAGCAACCCCCCCGCCCGTAGATGCCATGGCACTTGCAAGTAGACCAGCGCGTCTGCTCAAGAGAGCAGTTGTTGTTGCGCTGGGCACAAACCCGCGACAGCGGTACCATGTGCATGCATGCCGTCCCGCATCATTCGTCGCTGTTACAGTATATGACGGCACCCTGTTGCATTCCGTCTTGGGCGGTTGCCTGCCGTTTCACCTGAGGCATGTGCACACATGCCGGACCGCCGCTATTGAGCATACTGGCAGTACGGCTCGCGGCGCCGATCCTGGACCCTTTCGACGATACGTGTGATTTCTGCTGCTGCTGTGCGCTTCGTGACGTTCTTTTTTTCTCTCTGTGCAGTCCAAGAAGTGCGGGCAGTCTCGCAGAGGCGTTCTGTCTCGCTGTGCTCTATGGTGGAGTGTGACCTCGTCTGCGTTTGCCCCGCTTGTGGCAAAACCAGTGCAGAAAGCTTGTGTAATGAATAGATGATACCGGGGCTGCACTTACTTTTGCTTTCTTGTCTGTTTTGACTCTGCACGTTTCCGCCATGCTGTTTGCACCCTACCTCTTGGAGCAGCACAACCTGCCTGTTTCATGTCTGGTGTAGCAGAGGAAGCGCACTTCACCCGCGTGACGTGCGCACACTGGCGTTCTGAGGCTGAGCGTTGCACAAGTCAAAGTAGCAGCAATGAGCGCGAAGACGTGCACACTGTCGCATACATAGGTGTGGCATGTTGTGTTTTAGAGATGCCCGTGAAACCTTACTGTGCTCTGGACGTTCGCCTGTGATGATGCGACAATGATGCCGTGTACCGCGCTGCTGTGCACATCATGCGGTCGCCAAGCGTCAGGGCAGTAGACTCCAGAATATGCTATGAGCATCGCCGTGCACGCAATAAAAGCACGCGTCCGCTCTGGCGCGCGTCGCCGCAACATCACATGCTGTGACGCACCACCCCCAGAAACACAAGCGGCCAAACAGCATCAACAAAACCGAAGAACAGACCCCCCGATCCCAAAAGTTCCTCATTACCGCCAAGCACGCGCAGTCCCAGCGTACGCTTTGCGCGTTAAATCTGGTAGAGCGGCGTGAGACCCAGCAGCTCCATGACCTTGCGCATGACGGCGCCCGTCGCCTCGCACAGCAGGAGGCGGCTGTCGCGCTCCGCGCTGTGCAGCACGTGGCAGTTGGTGACAAAGTCCGTGAAGCGCGTCGACAGCTGGTACAGGTACTCGCACAGGCGGTTCGGCAGGAGGTCGCGCAGGAAGTCCTGGACGACGTCCGTGAACTGCAAGCAGGCGGAGGCGAGGGGAGGCGCGCAGAAATGAGGCCCGTGTTGAGCTCGTGCAGACAGGTCATGTTGAGCTCGCGGCACGTCGAGCGACGCGTGCTTGTCACGAGGCTGTGGGTGTGCAGAGGCGGCCTCGACGACGTCCGTGAACTGCGCAGCGGGAGGCGACGAGAGGAGGCGTGCGCAGAAACACAACAAAACTCGTGTCGAGAGCTCACGTAGACGCTGCACAGCGGAGCGACGCGTGCTTGGTAAGAGTCTTTGCGCTCTGAGTGCGGCCAGTGCGCAAGCCTGCGCCCCAGCTGCCGTGTCTTAGCGCATCGTGAGCATAGGCGCGCGCGGAGAAGGAGCTTGTGGTGAACTCATGCAGACGCGGCATGTCGAGCGACATGTGCGTGCTAAGAGGCTTTGGACTTTTTGAGCGAGCCCTTGCGCTAGCCGGCGCACCAGCTGCCGTGCCCTCACGCGTCGTGAGCGTAGCACTGTCAGTGGCCTCGATTTGTCGACTGCAGTTGCAGCTGCGGTGCAGGCGAGCAACTGTCCAAGTGCCATGCGCCGAGCGCGCATTGACGCGACCACTGAAGCTTGCGAGGCTGCAGCCGCGTGAGCTCGACGCCAGAACGCGCGGAGCGCTGTGCTCCAGTGTCATCCAGGCGTAGCACGACGCAAGCGCGCGAGTTGTGCTCAATCGTCAGCGGCCTGCACGCGTTCGCAACGGCGCCTCGCGCCTGGCGCACACGCGCGGGGAGCCGCATGCGCCCGGCGCATTTGCGCGCCGTACTGACCTCGGCCTAAGCCCTAGCCCAAACCCTGCTTGCAACCTGACCCTCGCCCGAACGTTGACCCCCCCCTGAAACGCGAATGCCGCTCAACGCTGTAAAGTGCCGCATGGGTTGAAGCCGTGCTCACCTTGACCCTGGCGCTAGCTCTGCGCCCAGCCCTACGCCTACCCTCGGTCACCTGCACGAGCTTGGACGCGAGTGTCCCCACCAAAGGGATAGGGCTATACCCCAGCCCTTGCCCTCAATACTGGGTCCTGATCCACATCCTCATGCCAACCGTAAGCCTAGCCGCTCACATGCAAAAGCTCGACCGCCAGTGCGCGCTCGGCGTCGTGACGCCGCCGCGAAACCTGCAGCCGTGCTCACTCTACACCTCAACCCTTGTCCCGAACCTGGCCCTACGCTAAATCCTACTGTAAGTCTCATCCACTCACCTGCATGAGCTCGAACGCGAGCGCGCGCTCCGCGTCGTGCGCGAGCGTGATGGGCACGCCGCTCGCCAGCAGGTCGGGCACGCGCGCGCCCTGCTCATCCGCCGCCTTGCGCAGGATGCTGCAGAGGCGCGCGTGCGCGAACTGCAGGTAGACGGCCGTGTTGCCGCGCGTGTCGAGCATGCGGTCGTAGCTGAAGACGTAGTTGGTCGCCGGGTGCTGGCGCAGGTCAAAGTACTTGACGGCTCCGTAGCCGATGGCCGCGGCGGCTGCGGCGGCGGTGGCAGCAGCGGTAGCAGCGGCGGCGGCCGAGAGTGAGCGTTCGAGCAGGGATGGGCTGGTGTTCACTCTGTACTGTATGAGGCGTTGCGTGTTCACGGCCTGCTCGTGCGCAAGCGAGAAGGAAACCAGAGCTGGCGGGGTGCGATTCCCTGAGCTAGGCGCACATATTCTCCAACAGAAGGCAACCAAAAGTCTCAGACTTTGTGAGGTTGTAGAGCTGGATGCGGCGGCGGCGCGGCGCCCGCAGCGCATCAGCAGCAGCGGCGGCAGCGGCGGCGGCTCACCTTCGTCCACCTTCTCCGGCGACAGCGGCGACTTGCCGGAGGCGACGCGCTCGACCAGGGTGGCGTGCATGCGCTTGACCGCCTCGTCCAGCAAGTCCACCTGCGTGGCAGTTACAGACAGTTACAGACAGTTACAGAAGGTTTAGCGCCAGCGGCAGTTGAGTCATCATCGGCAGGGGGCGCGCACGCCAGGCGCGCATGAGTGCAGATGGTGTGTCGTGAGGACGCGCAGCGGGCGCGGGGGGCCAGCGGCGGAGGAATGCAGACGGCGCCCACCCCCTCCCTTCCCCCTGCCGCTCCTGCGATGCAACAAGGCGCAGAGTCACTGCTTGTGCATGCCGCAACACTAGTGTGAATTGGTATTGGTCGGCGACGTGCGTGTTGATGGGCATCTCACACACCAGCACTCGCGGACAACCTAACCCTAACCCTAACTTTTTAAGTAACACAGCCTGTCACAAGTTGTGCAGAGGGCAGCACTCACGAACTGTACAGGGCGTGTCAGACGCCGCACACAGGGTGTGTTGACTGCCCTCCAAGGAGAGGTGGGTCAGGGTTAGGGTAAGGGTTAGCTTAGCTAACCCAAACCCTAAATGCCAACCCTAACTCTAAGCATGCGCACGCAGCGAGCGCACGCAGCAAGCACACGCAGCAGCCACGGGTATGTTGACTGCCCTGCGTGGAGACGTGGGTCAGGAATGAGATGGAAGTTAGCTAACCCCACCCTAACCTCGACCTTAACTCCAACCCCAGCCCTAACCCTGATCATACGGACGCAGGGCAGGGCGCACACACGCACCAGCCGCACGGTGTCGCCGCTGCGCGACTTGAAACGCTTGCCGTCCAAACCCAACCCCAACCCTAATCATGCACACGCAAGGCGCACGCCTGCAATTATACTTCCACACAAGGGAAGAATACTAAACACTAGCTAAATACATGGCGTATTTTCAGAACATACACCAGAGTAAAATTTGGTTGATAATAACGTTGGCGAGAGCAGGATCTGCACTTCACGCACCAGTCGCACGGTGTCGCCGCTGCGCGACTTGAAGCGCTTGCTGTCCCTAACCCTAACCTTAACCCTAACCCTCATCATATGCACGCAGGGCAGGGCGCACACGCACCAGCCGCACGGTGTCGCCGCTGCGCGACTTGAAGCGCTTGCCGTCCTCGCCCTGCACCACGCCAAAGCCGACGTGCTCGAGGCGCTGCGCGGACGCGTCCTGCAGCCAGCCGCACGCCTTGGCCGCCTGGGCAACGCACACGGCACCAAAGAACGCGGCATGATCAGCATTGGTGATGGAAAGCATGGCGATGTGCACGCAGGGGCATGATGCAAGGGGTCGGCAGCGTCGGTCGCGAGCGGCCAGTGCGCGCATGGGAGCGCCGCAACACGCGGCACTCACGCCGCGATCTCGATCGGCCACCGGGTCGTCGACTCCCAGAAGCTGCCGCAGGTGCAGCGCGGCGCGCGCGCGTGCGTATGGTGCGTGAGTCGCCCACGTGCGAGCTGCGCTGATTGACGAGCAGACGCAACGCGAGGGCACCGCTGCGGGCCGCGCAACAGGACGACAGTGATGTGAGCGTAACGTGTGCTGTCGCTATGGACGCGCTGCAAGGACGAGATGGCGCCTCACGGCCAGCACGTGAAGCATTACGGTGCGTGCTGCGGCAGTCGGAGCAGTGCACAAGATGATGCGATAGCCTGCAGGAGTGAGCTGCGGCAACTACAAACATGACTCGCTTCTGCTTCGAGTTGAGTAGACTTGCTTCACGTTGAGCCCCTGCGCTGATGTATGTGCAGCACATTGCATGCCTCCAATCACGTCGGTGACAAAGGTCACCCAACCAAAGCCGCCGAGCTGATTGAGGCAGGAGTCCACTGCTGCCATGTCGACACTCTACTCTACTTCAAGTGCAACTGTCACGGCGACGCACCTCAAAGACCATGTCAAAGTGCAAGCGCTGGCCCGCATCGGTGACGTAGATACCCAGTCGCGGCTAGTTCAAGTTCAACTGCCACAAGTGACGCACCTCAAAGACCACAAGTCGAAGTGCGAGCGCTGCCCCGCGTCGGTGACGAAGATGCAGGTGAGCGTGTCGAGGCATCGAATCACGGTCATTATTCAAAATTGCTCTGAGTTCAAGCTCTATTTCTAGATCAACTGCCACAAGTGACGCACCTTGAAGACCAATGGTCGAAGTGCCAGCGCTGCCCTGCGTCGGTAACGTGGATGACCCAGTCGCAGCTACTTCAAGATCAACTGCCACAAGTGACGCACCTCGAAGACCATGTCGAAGTGCGAGCGCTGCCCCGCGTCGGTGACGTAGATGACCCAGTCGCAGCCGAGCGCATTGAGGCATTAAATCACGGTCGTAATCTAACACTGCTCTAAATTCGAGCTTCACTGCAAGCTCAACTGCAACAGTGACACACCTCGAAGACCATGTCGAAGTGCGAGCGCTGCCCCGCGTCGGTGACGTAGATGACCCAGTCGCAGCCGAGCGTGTTGAGGCGGTAGTCCACGGCCGTCATGTCCGTGGAGTCGTAGCCGTAGCCGCCGTCCGACTTGCGCACGATGAGCGGGTACGTGAAGCCGTCCAGCATGCACACCGTCGCGCCGCCCTCGACCTGTCGAGCGATGCGCAATGGGCGCGCGCCGGGGAGGGGGAGTGAGGTTGTGGGGCATGTATACTATATTGATGCATTGACTACTCCGTACATGGACCATATGTCTGAGGGTGTGTGGAGCCGTCCAGCATGCACACCGTCGCGCCGCCCTCGCTCGACCTGCGGTACGATGCGCAATATCAAGGGACGCGAGGGGAGAGGGACGAGGTGGGTCGGTAGGGCACGTAGAGTATTCAATATGTCTGAATAACGTGGAGCCCTCCAGCATGTGCATCATTGCGCAGCCCTCGACCCGCCATGCAATGAGCACCATCAAGAGGGGCGCGCGGTGAGGTCCCTCAACGAACACATGAGCGCAACTTCGACGAGCGACTTTGACTAGAGCAGACGGGGCGCGCCCTCGCACCGTGTGCAGCCCCTCTTGTGCATCTCGCCAAAGGTGCCGGCTATCACCTACCCTGGCCCTTACCCTACTTAAGGCGGACGTGAGAGTGGCTACAACGGGCTTCAACGAGAGCAGATGAGCCGCGCCCGCGCACCTTGAGCAGCCCCTTCTCGTTCATCTTGTTGAGCATGCCGGATGTCACCTACCCTAACCCCAATCCTACTTGCGGACGTGAGAAGGCGACTTCAATGATAGCACATGGTGTTCAACGAGAGCACGTGGGGCGCGCCCGCGCACCTTGAGCAGCCCCTTCGCCTCCATCTTGTCGAGCGTGCCGGGGATCATCTTGTTGTAGAAAGACTCGCCGCACTCCTCCAGGCGCACGCCGAGCCGGTCGTACACCTAAGACGCGCGCGGGGGGGGAAAGGGGGTGTGGCACAGCGCTCAGCGCTCGGCGCCACGGGCAAGCGCGGTGCAGCACAACACAACGATTTTTGAAGTATGACATTCAGAACGCGCCCGGCCTGTGCAACACTTGCGGTTCAGGCGCAAGAGCGGTGACCATGTGTACGACCGCATCTGCCTGCCATGTAGAAGGACGGCCTTTGCCGTCCTTAGTGTCGGGGCTAGGGTTAGGACGGACAGCGCCAGCTGATGCTAGCCCCACTGAAAGAAGTGGACTGCGTCGGCTAACCCTGACCTTGACCTTACCCTAACCCTGACCTGCCAACGGCGATGGTAGGGCGTGAGGGATGCTGAAGACAGTAAAGGTCATGAGTTGAAGGCTATGAGTTGCGACTACCGTCGTGCGACGTTCCCGCTGGCGCGACGCGCGGCTGAAGCACGCCGACATCGCGCACTTCATGGCGCGGTATTGCAGACCTTGACGCATACACTCGCACAGCAAGGCGCATGAACGCGTGCGGCGCGGTGCACACGATGGAGCCTTGCAAACGCACTTCTGTTGCTGCGTGCGTGCGTGCATATGACTGGCTATGTATGTGAACAGGGCGTCATGGTGAGCAACCCCCCCCACTGAAGCGGGAGCGTGTGCGTGCTGCCTCGGTAGTTTATTTGATGTAATTTGGCGACCACATTTTGTGTCTCGCTCAATGTATGCTGTCGTCATCGGCGTGCACACGCTCGCGCTCCGCTGCTGCTGCAGGCATGAGCAAGCACTCGTCATGTATGAGTACAGCCCCAGAATTCAATGTGCCAGTCCTAGTACTGTACGAGTACTTGTGTACGAGTGCTTCTACGAGTACAAGTAATGAGTAAAGACTTGTCTCGTCCCACTTGTGGCATCATGTGCGCATAGTACACAAGCGCTTGTGTGTTGGTGGACAGCAGTGAGTGGTGGACAGCAGTGATCCGAGAACTCCTTGTTTATATACATTCATATGATACCACTGGTCATGTATGTGTACTCAATGATGTGATATGCACCGATGTGATGCATAGCAGCCCTTAGGGCTCGCCCAAGTCAGCTCTGCGTACATGATGTGCGTGCCAGCGCGCTCTGACCATGGGCGGTGGTAGTGCAAGCGCACAAAATCACGCCAACACTGTGGCGTCAGCGCAACCGACAGCAGTATCTTCCAAGATTGCACGATGCTGCCGAGCAAGCAGCAACGGTATCGAGCAAGCCTCTAAGCAGGCGTGCCGTGAACAGAGTAGGCGCGCCGTGCTGCATCGGTAGTTTATTTGATGTAATTTGGCGACCACGGAATGTGTCTCGCGCAGTGTATGCTATCGTCATGGGCGTGCGCGCGCGCGCTCTGCTGCTGCTGCTCACTGCTGCAGCGTACAAGGTGATATTGTGCGTTTTGACGAGATCTGCAAGCAATGCAGCACCGCACGTTTCAAATCATCTCAGCCAATACTGTGCAGCTGCTGCAACAGCACGTATCCTTCATGTTGACGACCTGCGTGGTTTTGTGTCTCGCATGCGCCTCTATATGGCACCATACGGCTGAGCACTGATACACACACAGAGAAACGGCATGTACAGCGTGCTCTTACAACATGCTCAATACACACCAAGACAGAGACTTCTTGCCAGCAATGCCTCGTGGTCACCAGCTCCACAATACTTCAACTCTACAAACTTCAATTTTTACTCGACTCGCGCAAGCCAGTGCTTGGGGGGGTGCATACATGGCCAGCCAGCCGCGCGTAGTGAGGGTCAGCAGGGATGGGGGGCTGGCACCTTCTGGAACTCGCCGTGGCTGATCTCGCACAGCTTCCTAATTCACCTTGCGCTCTGTACATGTCAAAGACGAAAAAAAGTCAGCATAAAACTTCAACTCTATAACCTTTAACTCTACAAAACCTGCAGAGAAGCAGTGCTTGGGGTCCATGGGAAGAGGCAGAAGGGGGTGGAGGCGCACCTTCTGGAACTCGCCGCGGCTGATCTCGCACAGCAGCTTCCACACCTGCAGGCACTCCGCGTCGCCGCTCTGCAGCTTGACGACCGTCTTGCGGCTCACGTCCTTGAACTCCTCCGACTCGTCGAACGCCTGCTTGGCGCCCTGTGAGACAATGTACGCATGCAGTGTTTGAAAGGAGAAGGCGTCGCGTCCGCAATATTCAGCGCATTGGCCACACTGATTTTGCGAGGCACTGATTCTGCGCTGATTTTGCGGAGAGATGGCGCTGGACGCCTGCGTGGCGCTGTGCACGTGCAGGTTGCGTGCCCCCCCCGAGAAGCTCAGTGGGGCTGATGGTAGTGACTGAACTGTGCGCGAGCGACGGTGTGGTCTATACGCGTCGAGCATGCCAAGAATCTCAACGCAAGTGTAAGCCGCAATGCACATCAGTCACAGTGCCCGAGCGTGCCCACCGCGTGGCCACGTAAAAGGCGATCAGGTCCGTCGGCTGCCGCGGGTTCATGAACAAGCCCGAGTGCGGCGTCATCACGAGATTAACGAGCACGCCAGCACGTCATGTTAGCACAGAACTTGACCTTCCTTGCGCTGACGCTCGCTCAAGCTCTACTGCCGGCCGAACCGACTGGACTGACCTTGTAGAAGGTGGTCAGGTCCGTCAGATTCGGCGGGTGCGTGAGGAAGTCCGGGTACGCCGTCTTCATGTGGTTGATGAGCATGCCGAACTGCGTCCCCCAGTCGCCCACGTGGTTGACGCGCAGCACCGCGTGCCCCGCAAACTCCAGTATGCGGCAGATGGTGTCGCCGATGATCGTGGAGCGCAGGTGCCCGACGTGCATCTCCTTCGCGATATTCGGGCTCGAGAAGTCAACCGCGATCTTCAACTTGCGGTTCGCGGGCAGCGGCGGCGGCGCGGGCCCGTCGCGCGCGAGCGCGCGCACCGCGTCGCTAATGAACGTCGGCCGCAGCCGCACGTTGATGAAGCCCGGGCCCGCCACGGACGTCGACTCGACGAGCGGCGACGGCGGCAGCGCAGCGATGATCGCGCGCGCGACGTCGTGCGGCTTGGCGACGCCGCCGCCGCCGCGCGCCTTGAGCAGCGGGTACAGCGACATGGGCGAGTTGCACTGGAAGTCGCCGTGCTTGTACTGCGCGCACTTGCCGAGCGCTGCCTCGACGTGACCCAGCTGCGGCGGCGCGGCGCAGCGGAAGAGGGAGGAGGGGGGGGAGCTGAGGTGGGGAGTGCAGCGGGCGCGAGTCTGGGAGTCACTGGCGGCGGCGCAACCGCGGTAGCAGCAGAGCGCGCTGCTGTGGCGGCGGCGGGAATGCTGCCGCTGAGGCGACCGGCTCAGAGGCACCTGCGGGCGCCGCGCGCTGTTGCACTGAGCAGGACATGCGGAGAGCGGTCGCCGACCGCCGCCTCTGCCCCTGTGCGCAGGTAGGTATGAACGACCGCAGGGGGGGGCGATCGCACGCCGCCACGGAAGCACACTGCTCCCCGCGCGCACGAGAGCTGGTGCGCAGCGCCCACCCCCCGCATCATTGCTCAGCCACAGCGCACCGCCCGTACACGACGACACAGTGAAGCACGTGGCGCAACACGGCACACAGCGCGCCGCCGCCGCCGCTCACCTCCGGGAACGCCTTGCTGATGGCGGCCGTGAACAGCCCGCGGATGCTGCCCAGCAGCCCCTGTCCGGCGACGTCCGCGCTGCCAGCGCCGCCGCCGCCGCCGCTGCTGCCGCCGCCGCGGCACGCCGCGACCAGAGCCGCCGCCTGCTCCGCGACGCCGGCCAGCTGCGGCAGCGCGGCGACCGCTGCTGCGTACGCGGCCGCGCGCGGGTGAGCGGCTGCCGCTGCGGCGTCGGCGCTGAGCGCTGCTTGCGCTGCGGGCGCGGCGATCGCGTCCGCGACGGAGGCGGCGGACTGCGCGCGAGCACGCACGGAGGCGGCGCGGGGGCGCGCGCGTGAGGGTGCGTGTGAGAATGCGCCTGCGAAGCAGCAGGCAGGCTTTGTACGATGTGTTGACGCTGTTTCAGCGGGCGAGTGCGCAGCTTTGGAGCGCGTGCTGACTGCGCTGCGGGCGCGGCTGAGGCGCGCGTGTGGGAGGCGCGAGGTGCCGCGCAGAGAGACGCAACCCCGTCACCCCCCAGGGGGAGGGGGAGAGACGGGGGCCGCGCGCCCGATGCGAGAGGCGGACAGAAGAGCGGCAGCGCACTGCGCGGTGTGCTGCTGGCACCACAAAATCGAGTGAGCGCGGCTCGCTAACGGCCGCACGTGTCACGGCCGCGACTGCCTCAGCAGACCGCACAGCAGCGACACACGATGCACGCCTGCGATACGCATGACGGCGGCGCAATGGCGGCATGAAATATGTATACTTCAAAGTTATGCGCGGAGCACTGATGCAGCTGAGCAGGAGCCTCTGCAACCAGCATGCTACTGCTGCTGGTAGATTGCACCAGCAGCAGCACTGCCACGACATGGCTTTAACCGTGAAGACCTGTACCGTTGAAGTTGTCAGGCATGTCGTATGACCGTTGCCAGTTCACAGCAATGTGGGTCTAGGTCTGGCTCTGGCATGGCATTATGAGAGAGAAATGCATCAACGTGGAGGACAAAAGGACAGGAAATTATCTGATTATCAATAGGGATTGTGCCACCCGCAAGTCAAGTGACATGGAGGAAGTACTACTGCCACTATCAGGCAGTGTTGAGCACGTCAGGGACCGTGCTGGCTACTAGAAGTACCCTCCAGCGATAACATAACAGTGCAGGCAACGTTACTTAGTGAAGGCCACGCCACGGTCGTCCAGTGCACCACGAGTGCGCGTTGCGAGCTCACATCACCGCTAGAACATGTACCGAGCGGAACCGCTGCTGCACCCCATGAATGCACACATCCCACATGTCCACGACCACCGGCGACATGCGGCTGATGCACGACTCCGTCGCGCTGCGCGATACATACGATCGCTGAGACCCAAGCCAACATGTCCGTGCATGCAAGCATCTGCCATTGCGCACTACTCACCCCTGCCAGGAAACCCCCTTCCTGCGACCCCAGCCGCGCTTCCAGCGCCGCCAGCAGCGCGCCGCCGCCCCCCTGCACCTGCGCCTGCGCCCACGCCGTCGCCGACTCCGCCGCCGCATCGCCCGCCGCGTCAGCGGTGTACATGAAGTAGCGGCATGCGGCGCTCGTGCCGAACACCAGCTCTGACTTCTTGACAACCAGCACGCAGCTGCCGGCGAAGGTCAGGTGCGGCGCTGGGTGGGACAGGGCGGGCGCGACAGCGGCGCCTGCCAGGGCTGCCGCCATCAGCACCTGTTGCGCAGCCAAGGCGTCTTCTGCATACAAGCAAAGGTCGCAATTGGCCGCCGCCGCTGCTGCAGCTCCTGCCGCAGGCGCAGCTGCTGCTGCCGCTGCCGCCGCTGGCGCCGCTGGAGGTTCCGGGGACTGAGATTTCGCGGCTTTGGACGCCTTTTTCAGCTGTTTCTTGCTGGGCCCCTCTCGCGCTGGCTTGGGCTGCGGAGGCTGTTTTTCTTTCTTGCCTACTGCGCTCGGAGCCTGGTCATAGTCCGAGCCCGTGAGTGCTTTGAAGTCCTTCTTGAGCTGAGTCAGGGAAGCCACCTCGGGCGCAAGAGCGGTTTTATCAACGCCCTGGCCTTTGAGTACCCTGATCTTCTCGCCCTGGGCGACGATCGAAGCCTGTCACGCACGCCAAGGCAGCAATCACCACAAAGTCATCAGACGAATATCTCAAAAGACGTCCTGTTTGTCTGCGTTGCGCTGCTCCAGCATCGCCGTTGCGTGGACTGATGGATTCGGTACAGAGTATTATTGTTGCTCACCTTTAATTCCTCTGCCATGTCGGTATCGACACCGAGGATATCACTGTATATTTGTGGCAGAGGAATGTTCTGCGGACTAGCCAACAAGCCGCTAATAAGGGTCTGCCTGAATATGGTCACACACGACAGCATGCCGCTGCGCGAAATGACAAGCAAGTCGGACGTGCAGGTTCAACCTGATGGGTGGACAACGCTTGTGTAACAATGACATGCACAGAGAAAAAGTGGGCCAATGGCGCCATGCACGCGTGTAGACGCCAGTGCCCTACATCATGCAGTGCAGGCGGAGTAGCAAACCTTGAAGCGGCATACCTGTGACCCCACAAAGCCCTGCACACCTCAGGCCAGTGCCATTCATGCGACGCAGTGTGACAGCATCTGTGTACATGCGCCGCCATAAGGGCAAGACTTGTGACGAGCATGCTGGTTCAAACGCTCCAGCTTTCATCTCATCACTGCGACACGACAGCATAAGCACAGACCATATAAAGGCACCACAACGAATCACGCATCGTACTATTACGCCGCGCGCCACCAAATCTCATGGTGTCCCATACAACAGCCCAAAACCGCATCGTAATGTGTCATGAAATTTTGATCGTTGCAACCCGCGCTGCATGAAAACGGCGGCGCGCCGCGCAGCTGCATCGTAATACTTACACGCCGTCGAAACCGGCTCAGCGCGCGCAGCGCGTGCGACAGGACGAGGTGCGGCCTCCGCTGCCACTGTAGATACCTACCTACCCCCACGACAGCACAGCAGTGCTCAGTTCTTGCCCATCTTCTTCTTGGACGACGGCGCGCGCTTGCTCGCTGCCGCGGACGCCGCCGCGTCCTCCTCGCCCCACTCCCAGTCCTGCGGCGCGGGCGCCCTGCGCGATCACGACACGCCGCGTACAGCTGAGTGTCAGCGTCAACGTGTCAAGAGTGGTCGTCAAAGCACCACATGTGGAGCAGTCGCTTGCACGCAGCGGGAGGGGGGGCAGGCACGCATGCGTTGCCTGTTCGGGGAGGGGGGGGGGGGCGGGGCAGGCAAGGGGGGGCACACGCACAGCAAGAGGGGGTGCAGAAGACGTGCATATGGGAGCGGGGGGGCTTTAGTGCGCAGGGGGCCAACGGACGAGGATGGTTTAAAAGTTGGTTGCACAGCTTCCAGGGGCCCCTGCCTATGCAGCATGAACACGCAGCTTGCCTGCACACCATCAGAGTGTGCATGCGCGCCAGACCGCCGCATGCGGGGGGCGCTGAAGCTTTCTAGGACCATGAGCTGCAAGCGCAGCGCAAGCGGGCGTGTCCTTCCTGCAGCGCACGCACCTGTTGTGGTACTCCATGCCGCCGCCCTTGACGACGGCGGTGTGCGTCGCCTCTATGCTCTCGACAAACTCCCTGTTGTGCGACACGACCACGACTGTCCCCTCCCAGCCCTTGACGGCCTCCACGAGGCTCTCCAGCGTCTCTGCGTTAGGGCAAACGCGAGCGGGCAGGTGATGAGTTGGGGCAAATCATGCGGCATGTTGGTATATGCTAGCGGCAACAGGCGGTTAATACGCAGGGAGTTTGACATGGACGGTCTCCATATGGTGCATGAAGCTGAAGGTGGCGGTCCCGTTGTCACCTTTGACACTATGAGGTTATCGGCGCCACGGTTTACAGCATAACACTGCCATTTCGCTGTTGATGCGCTGGTCCGGCGACCGCTGCGCAGCGCGCGCCGCACAGCCCGCCAGCGCCTACAAGGCAAAACATGCACGGCGGAGGGCACGCTGCACGTGCACAACGCGCCGCGGCATGCGCACGGCCGCAGCTCAGACGTATGACCATGCTGCTGCTGCTGCCGCTGCTGCTGCCGCTGCTACTGCTGTTGCTACGTCTACTACAGCCAAAATAACCGCTGGCTGCTGATAGCCTCTACATGCATGGGCACACACACACAGCATGGATGGGCGACGTGTCTGTGCTGCGCATGCCACGCCGCGACTGCGCAATGCATTCCACGCGCCTGTGTCGAGGTGGTTGCTGGGCTCGTCGAGGAGCAGCAGGTTGTGCGGTATCATGCTGAAGATGGCCAGCGCGACACGCGCCTTCTCGCCGCCCGACAGCCAGCCGATGGGCCGCAGCGCCTTCGGGCCCGTCAGCCCGAGGCCGCCCAGCACGTTGCGCGCCTGCGCAGGGGGGAAGAGCAGGGCCAGCATTTCAGTTAAAGGCAGCGCTCCAAGGTCGAGATGAGCCTTACAGTATGCCAGTTAAGGGGGGAGGGTCAGGGTGAGCTCCATTGTAATGAGCAGCACGCTGCGCGCCTGCGCAGGGGGGAAGTAGTGTCAGGGTGAGGGTCAGAGTCAAAGGTGAATGTTGTGGGTGACCGTAAGTCAGGACACTGTAGGAATGAGTCGCTGCAGCCAGCCGCCTTGTTAGGCAGGGTGCTGGGTGCTGCACGCACGCCTGAAGGTCGCAGCACATGTATTGCTTGTGATGCTTGCGTGTGCGGCAGGCGTACTACAAGGTGGCAACGGTTCACCGAGGTCAAAACAACGGTGCTCCCGCAGACAGCCGCACTTCCGATCTCAAACGCATCAGCCCGAGCCCTTGTTCAGGCGCCGTACACGACTACTCGCACGCCGAGTTTGCGCACGCCACGGTGTTGCACTCGGCAGCAGTATGGTGCGCATCCATCCATCCGGCGGGGCACCACCCGTGATGAGAAGCAGGCGCGCAACGTAAACACGCACTGGAGGAGAAGGCGCAGCGGAAGTATCCCCCAAGAACTTCTCAGAACGCGCAACTTTGTACTTCAAGTACTGTAAGCAAAGTGCAGCGTGCGCAGCGCTCAGTGCTCAACGCTGACCTGCTCGTCGCTGATGGTGGTGTCGTACTCGCGGACTTTGTGCAGCACGTGCTCCAGCGCCACCGCGTCCTGCGGCAGATCTGGCGCGCAGGTGCGGCGCACATGGGGGGGGGATGGGAGCGGCAGCAATGGCACCATACGGTCAGCAGTGGCGCAGCAAAGGCCGGTGTCTATGCGAATGAGTGCTGAAAGCGCGCAGCGCAGACTGGCACGGCTAACAACGAGCGGTGTCACCCTGACCCTGATCGCGACCTGATCATAATTGACGCGGCCAACAACTAAATATTCCATGCCATGCCGCAGCTCCCGTACCTTGCGCGAGGCCCTGCGTGAAGACGCCGCTGCGCCTTCGCTGTCTTGCACTGCTACTGTCGCGTCACTGCAGTGGCGCACATGCGACCGCGCGCTCGGCGCGACTGAACGTTTGAGCTCTTGGCCCCTGTGTTGATGCGCATCAGACAGTAGTCAACTTCACATTCCACGCCACGCAGCAGCGCTCGTACCTTGCGCGAGGTCCTGCGTGAAGACGCCCATGTTGAGGCCCTCGCCCTCGACGCGCGAGCCCGACTGCAGCGGCAGCAGGCCGGCGATGGCGCGCAGCGTGGTACTCTTGCCTGCGGCGGGGTGGGGGAAGGGGGGGGGGGGGGGGGGGTGATGCGACGGCCGTGCTGGGAGGTGAGGCAGGGGCGTCGTGTGCACGAAGTCACAATGGGCACGCCACCATGAGGACAAATGTGAAACGTAACCCAGACGTCGCATCAGTGCCTGCCCTACACCCTGAGAGTTTTTGTCCACTGTACACGCCATCAACAGCCTCATCAAGCTGCAGCAGCATTGCAGACAAATAGCGTGCGTCGAGTGTATGCTTTGGCCTAGAACTTCATCCCGTGAGGGCTGATCCAAGCAATGATGTAACTTGCCGCCACTCACAAAGCCGTCAAACCCCAAAGGCAGGCTGCAGCTAGGAGAAACACAGTGTTGCAGCTGCCAGATGCTCATTGCGGGGTGAGGAGGTCCCGGCTGCGCGCAAAGAGCCATGCGGCGGTCACAAAACAGGCGCATGTGCATCTGAAAGTGAACGTTCCACGTGCGCACCGCAGCTCACCTGCGCCGTTCGGGCCCAGGATGACGAGTCTCTGCGGAAGCGGCAAGGAGAACCAGGCAGCGGCATTTCGTCAGCGCGCCGCAGAGCACTTCAGCGTCAGCAGCTGTGAACTTCATTTCCAGCTGTGAGTGGCATGCCACCACCCTAGCCCCCCCCCCTGGCAGGTGGTGACTGACGCCGGGGAGGCACAGCGCCAGTGCGACCTGTGCAAGGAGACAGTGACGAGACCGTGCATGCTGCACGCCCCTCGCAGAGAGCGCGGCCATCACCACGTCAAGCCAGCATACCCTTCTCGTCCGGTGGCGAGCGACATGCCACCGCACCTTCCCATCTGAAGGTCGAGCATGGCATTGGCGCAAGGTACATGGCAACATCCAGCTCTGAAACCAGGCAGTGCATTTTGCAACTGCTGTCGCAAACTCATCATACCATGCCAGCGTCTCGCGTAGCGCATCAGAGCCACTGCTTACGGCCACAATTGGTGTGAAAAATCATGAAAAACAGTGGCGTGCATCATGAATTCAAGCTGCGCAGAGTGGCTCGCATCACCTGTCCCTCGAGCAGCTCGAGGTCCCCTAGCAACAAGCAATGACAACATCTAACTCTAACCCTAACCCTGAAGCCGGACGGTGCATGTTGCAATTGCTGTCGCAACACCAGTGTTGACACTGTCATACCACGCCAGCGCAGACCGCAAGCGCATCATCACCTGTCCCTTGAGCAGCTTGAGGTCCACGCCGGCGACGGTTGGAGCGTCGCCGCCCCAGCCGTACGCGGCGTCCTTGAGCGTGATCTGGTCCTTGTGGCAGCTCGGCGGCGCGGGGAGGCGCATGCGCGCCTTCATGACCTGCGGCAGGCAGTGGCGCGGCGCACAGCGCAAGAAACGGGCGTTGATGAGCTGCAGGCGACACGTGCAGGTGGGCGGTCACGCCGTCGTGGGAGGCTGAGTTGGCTCTCGCTTGAGGCCACAAAAACGCACAATGCTGAATCCTGCCGCTGCCATCACCACATGGCGGCGTACAAGAGTGAGCGTGTTGCGCGGCAGTCACAGTGTGGTTTTTTGTCAGTAGTTGCGCCACCGAACTGCGAGCATGTGGTGCTGACTGCGCTGCCGTCGCCGAAAGCAGCACGGCGCGAGGCGCGCGCAAGCCCACGGGAA
Source organism: Tribonema minus (assembly GCA_017506865.1). Classification (NCBI taxonomy): domain Eukaryota; class Xanthophyceae; order Tribonematales; family Tribonemataceae; genus Tribonema; species Tribonema minus. The sequence goes on from JAFCMP010000067.1 coordinate 308,950, forward strand.
GGGGAGAGGTACGGCCACTGTCACGGCAGACCTGCAACAACGTCACATAAGGTGCTCCAGGCGCGCTCGCAGTGAACATCTACACCCTGTTCTGCGCTCTGTCGTAAGTGTCGAAGAGTGATGCGCAGGCCCCATGATGGAATACAAACGCCGCCAGCTGCCGCGGTGGTTCTGGAATGCGCTATGTAGCGCCGTTCTCGGCGGTGCATGGGGGCGATCAACGAGCGCCGCGACGGCAGCCTGCGCGCGCACACCTTGCGCTTGAGCTCGGTCGGGTCGTCGCTGGCCGCCGCGGCCATCTTGTCCAGCTTCTTCTGCCTGTCGGCTGCCATCTTGGCGCCCATGGTCTTGGCGCCTGCGGGCAAAGAAGGGGGGCGCGGCGCAGCATCACGTTAGCTGCTGCAAACGCGGCATCACATCAGCTGCCCCGCTGACGCATGAAGTGTCCGTGCTGCGTGGCAAAATGCGCTTCTCCGCTGCTGCCGTCGTGAGACGTCGAGTGCACTTGCCGATGGCCTGCAGCAGAAATGAGTGTTTCTGCGCGTGCATTGCAGCTTCGTGGCGCGGCGCAGCACTTGGCTGCCCCCCGAGAAATTTGCACCCCCGGGGCCCTCTGGGCCCACCTAACATTATCATTGCTATTTGCGTGCACACGTGCAGTTATGGGTACAGCAGAGAGGGCCAGCATGGGTACGGCTTCAGCGGCGGCGGTGGCAGCGTAAACAGGGTTTGCAGACGGCGCTGCTCAGGGAAGTGGCGGCACGCGCTCGTGCTGCGGCGCATGCGCGGCGGCGCACGAGCGGCGTCTGTACGCAGAGGGAGCCCTGCCTGTTTGACAATCAGCGGTGCAAGCGCGCTCAAACACCGTTGAAGAATCCGCAGGCAGACTTCTTGAACTTCCACAGATGCGGCCTTATTCGAGTTGAGAAGTGACATGCGCTGTGAGTCGGCCTGTGACGACAGCGCGTTGGCGCCGTGACAGCGGCGCAATGGCGGCTGCAGCAGAGCTCAGTCGGGCACGTCAACCTCAACACTAGCGCACATCGGAAATGGCGTAATGTGTCGCAACGTCGCCAGCGCCGCTGCAGCAACGCACCGTCATGCATGCCCGCTAGAAGCACAAGTACACTGATCGATGGCCAGGTGCATGCGCATCGCAGCCAGCAGTGCAGCGCTCAGCATCGTGTCAGGGGGCCAAGCAACTGCACTATCAACCAGTTTGAATTATCGCGTTGTTCAACTCTTGGTGTCGTAAATACCACCCTCATCTGAGGCTCAGCAACCTCGCAAGCCACTCTATTCACCGCCGCTGGGCAGCAGACGTCGGCGTCAGCGCGCTCACCGAAGCGGTCGATGACGGTCTGCATGCGCGCCATCTCTTCCTGCTCGCGCTCAAACTTGGCCAGCGCCAGGCGCACGCGCTCGTCGCGCTCGAAAAGGTACTTCTTGTACCCGCACTGTCAGGGGAGGGGGGGGGGGGGGGGAGATTGGAGTTCACTTGAGTATGTATAAGAGCGGGCAGTGCGAGTAGCACTGCAGTTGTGAGACGTGAGAGTGCGGTGCGCAGCGGGGCTGCGGGGGTTGGGCGCGCCTAGTGCGGCCGCAGCAGGCTCTGTTGCCGCCGCGATGAAGACGCACAGGGCGCGGCACGACCAGCGCGCGCTAGCGCGAGGGGCGCGCGTCCAGATGGCCGCTCTATTTCATCGCAGTGCCGCGCACAGCAGGTGCTCTTGCTGCGCAAGTTTGTGCTGCATCGGCTGTCTCCAGTGGCCATCATGCGTCAGAGAGCGCCGTGCGTGCTGTCCGCGTGCGCAGAGGGTGGCGCAGTGTCACAGCAGCTTGAAGAAAACGAGCGAGCGCCGCCGTCCGCCGCGGCGGGTGCCTCGTGAAGCGAGGCGAGATTCTGCACGATCGCGTGCGCGCACTCGCACCTTGAACACCTCGAGCTTGCAGTTGGCGACCTCGGCGATGGTGGTGCAGCGGATGGCCTCCATGAAGGCCTCGTCGTGCGAGACGACCACCACTGTTCCCTCGTACGTCGACACGTACTTGCCCAGCCACGTCTTGGCGGCGCTGTCGAGGTGGTTCGTCTGCGCGCCAGATGCGGTGCGTGCATGGGGGAGCGCGGGGTGGAGGGGAAGCGAACGCCGCTGTCAGGTGAGCAAGGCAGATGGCGGTGCGAGTGATGCGGCAACTGCCGGCCAAGTTTGCACATTATTGGCGAAGGCCTTCAAAGCACCACAGGCTAGTCTTTGCCCCCACGCTGCGCAGCATTGTGCGCACCCCGGCTTCCAGTCGCAGTCACGCAGCAGCGACGCTCAGCGCGTTCACCGGCTCGTCGAGCAGCAGCAGCTCCTCCGAGTCGGAGAACAGCATGCCCGCTCGCTCTTCCGGTCACAGTTACGCAGCAGCGATGCTCAGCGCACTCAGCATCTCGCTCGCTCTTCCGGTCACAATTACGCAGCAACGCTCAGCGCACTAACCGGCTCGTCGAGCAGCAGCAGCTCCGAGTCGGAAAGCAGCATGCGGGCGAGCGCGATGCGCATCTGCCAGCCGCCGGAGAACTCGGTGCACGGCGCCTCGTAGTCCTCAGGCTCAAAGCCCAGGCCCGTCAGGACCTGTCAAGGGGTATGTATGCAGGTGTGTGCGAGGGATAGAGTTAGGGTTAGGGCTTAGGGTTAGGGCTTGGGGTTAGCGGCGCCTCGTAGTCCTCGGGCGTAAAGAAAGCCAAGGCCCGCCAGGACTTGTCGCAAGGTACGTGCAAGACGAAGTCACGCTACGTCATGGACGTCAGTGACGGCAGCTGGAAATGAAATGCCATGTTCTGACTTCAGATGGATGCAAAGCACACAGCCTTGGCTAACCCTAACCCTAAGCCTAAGCCGAGGCCCGTCAGGACCTGTTGCAGAGTACGCGGGTGGGTGCGAGGGGTAGGGTTACGGTTAGGGTTTGGGGTTAGGGAGTGACGCCGCTGTGTACACGGCAACTTGAAGTAGAATGCCGTATTCTGACTTTAGCACCCGCCACCGCTCTGATTGACGGTGATCAGGTTTTAGGGTTAGGGTGTGACGCTGCGTATTAGACTTTAGTACACGGCAACTTGAAGTAGAATGCCGTCTGTTCTGGCTTCATGCGCAGCAGCACCCGCCACCGCTCCGACTGACGTCGATCAGCAGGCATGCGCAAGACAGGAGTGACGCTGCGCATCAGGTTTCAGTACACAGCGCCGTCAGACCAGAGCGCCTCGTTCTGAGTTCATGCGGATGCAGAAAACGACACCGCCCTGGCGCCGACGCGTGCTGCGCTCTGATGAACGGCGATCGACACGGCGCGCACGCGTCGCGAGCAGTGCTCAGCGCTCGAGCTTTCACGACGCCTGCCCTCATGAGGTCGGTCTGCGCTGTGTGGGTGTACGGCAGCTGCAGAAGAAGCAGTGCAGCACCCAAGCGAGAGCATTTCTCTAATCTCGAAAGCGCGCGCCGAATCGCCACCCTCTCTCGCCTCGACATACCTACGGCGGTCAACAACTTGCAAACTAATGGACATTTCGCGAACACCCCTAACGTGTCATCGGTGGGCTGTGGCCTTCACTATCATGGCTGGCCCTTTGAACATGCCATGAATCGCACAAAAAACTGCCGGATTTGTCAGCCGAAGCGCTACACGCGGAGCAGCAAGTTCAACTTGCGAATCTGAGCTGAGGTCGCCAGCATGATCATCATGCACGCCTGCATTCATTCTCTACCAAATCGAAGCGATGCTGCACCATGCGTACGCTGCGTATCGCAGTGTGGCTGGAGCGACGGCCGGCGTGACTGTCAACTTCAATTGCAGTCAACCACGGGCGGGCTCATCCCAACTGCAAATGAGCGGCTGCGCATGCTGCCTCATGAGGCGTGGCCCCTACATGGCATCATGCACTAAGTAGGCGCAGCGCTGCCCCCGTGGCTGTTGCGTAAACGAAATGGCTGAAGGGCTGTCTACTGTCAGCACTGCACCCTGCAAAATGATGTCAACCTCATGAAGCTGAACAGTGCAGCTGCTGTGGACTTGAGCCAGCACAGGTTCTGCGTCCAAAAGGTGTTGTCAATGGGCTCTTATTGGCTCCTCAACATTGCCAGAAATGGGCTGCTCATTCTGTGCAGTCCGATGCCAGTAATGTCGGCATTCATAGAAATTTCAATATTGAAGTATGGAGCGTCACCTCTGCGACCGTCTTGTCCTGAGTGTAGCCCCCCACCGCCTCATAGACCGCCATGGAGTCCAGAAACTCCTCCAGCGCCTTGGTGTCAGCGCCCTCCGTGTCCGCCTCCACCCGCGCCTCGGCGGCCTCCATCGCGGCGCGCGCGTCATTGATTCTGAGACAGCGCGGCAGGAGATGTGCATCAAACGCGATTGTGAGTAAGTTCAAAATGAAGTTGCACATATTGAGCGGCGGTGTCGCTGCGTCCACCTCCACCCGCGCCTCCGCGGCCTCCATCGCGGCACGCGCGTCGTTGATTCTGAGACAGCACGGCAGGAGATCCGTGTCGAGTACAACCATTACAACCGCTACTGAGTTGATCTTGAAGTGTCACATTTGCGCGGTGGTGTCGCTGCGTCCGCCTGCACGCCCGCCTTGGCGGCCTCTATCGCGGCGCGCGCGTCGTTGATTCTGGGAACGCACGGCAGCAGAGTCCGTCAACACGACCATCACTAAGTTCAACTTGAAGTTCACAAGCTGCGTTCTGCCACCACCTGCGCCTGCACGCTCAAGTTGGCGACTTGCATCGCGGCGCACGCATCGTTGATTCTGGGAAGGCGCGGCAGCAGATTCCGTAAACACGACCATAACCAAGTTCATCTTAAAGTTCACACACACGTGCGTTCTGCCGCCACCTGCGCCTGGGCGGCGCCCCTTGCGGACCACACGTTGGTAATTATGGGACCAGAAAGCGCGGCAGCAACCCCCGCGCTGCCGCGGCGCGAATGCACTTGACACAAAGTTCAAGTTGAAGTATTCATGAGCTCGTCAGTTCGTGGTAATTGCCGCTGTCCAACTAAACTCGTTCACATGCAGCTGACCCCGCGCGGCATCAATTCTTGAAATGTTGAGGTTGCTACACATGTCGGTGCTATAGAACTGGAGCATCAGGATGCGTAGGTGCCATTTTAGCTCATGCCTTGCTTCAAAGCGACTCAAAGAAGCATCTCACTTGGCGCTACACTCTGGGTGCAGGCATGCACTGACCCAGCAGTTGAACTTGTTCTTCTGTACTAATTACGCCACTTTGATTGCGCTTTCTCAGACCTACGCTATGAGTAGACCTAAGCTATGATGAGCTCCAACCAGACGAGTGCTGGCAGGGCCACTGCGCAGCAGCCAGAACCGCAATGGTCACCAACGCACTATTGAAATGACAAACCATGGCCCGCCCAGTTCGGTCCTACGCATGCATGTACTGCATTTCTGCATCAGGCATTGCTTGGAAGCACCGGGAAATGCGCGCGTCCTGCATTTGCAAGTGGCGTGCGGGCGATCAGGAGCGCGGTCGTCCGCCACCGTCTGCTGATAGTTCGCTGGTGCCCCGCGATGCGCACCCAAATACCGCAGCAGGCACAACGCCTGGCCTTTCTCTCCAGGCAAGGTCCATGCGACCTCACCCTGGTGATTGTGGGCATCTGGCTGAGTTGTTTTCTGACGTGATTTGTGGCTGCACTGAATACGTCCCAAGTGACCAGGCCACGCGTTATGCATGTTGTTGTAGTGCAAACTAGGCGACTGAATTCATGTACTTTGTGACACTGCAACCTTTCTTTCATGGAGCAATCGTTTATGGAGCAAAGAAATACAAGGTTGACACGTTTTCAACCACGATACGTACCACCCCTGATCTCGCATGCTGCCTGGTACTTGCACTCCAATAACGTCAACGAGCGCACGGGTCTTCGATTGATAGGTCCGAATCTAGTACAAAACAACGCATTAGAAGCCCAGACGACCAATGCTCCAAAAAAACACAAACACTACCGAGGGGTCCTGTAACATCATTCGGTGACACAGTGCAAAGTTATGAAACCAACTACAATTTCCTTAGCACTGAGCTCAGTAACCGCAATGCGCTTGAGTACATTACACCCGCAGCAGCAGCAGCGCTCACTTGTCCATCTGCGACGCTGCCTCCTCCCAAACTGTCCGGGTGCTGCCGCTCACGGCTGTTTGTACCAAGTAACCCACACGCGCTCCATTCTTGACAACTATCTTTCCTTCCTCCGCGCGCCGCACCCCCGCTATTGCGCCCAGCAGCGTGCTCTTGCCTGCAAAGGTGAAGCATGTGCACGTCAGGCATCAGATCTAGGGCACGGCCTGTTGGGTAGTGCGGCAGCATGTCAATGTCCTCTGTTCAAACTCATCGTGGTCACAGCCACCCTCCTCTTAAATTGTGAGCACTGGCTACACATGGCCTGACGATGGTTGATCGTCGCAGTCATTGCGGTTTTTTGAATTAGTGCACTCTTGTGACTGAGCGAATAACCATGCACACAGTACAGCAGCATGAGACATTAAGCAATGGGTTGCAGCAAGCACAATGCAAGCCAGCATACATTCGTTGTTGCTAGCGTCCACTGCAGTCAGGTCAGAAGTAGCCCGATGCATTGCACTGCCCGTGTTGTGTGCCAGAAAAGTTTGAGAAAACAACACCACACCATGCATGTTGTGAGCAAGCTGACGCAACCTCGTCCAGTTGAGACAGTCGCATGCGCACCTGCACCATTCTGCCCAACCAGTCCAACGCGGTCTCCAGGCATCACTGACAGATCCATGCCGCGAATGAGCTCAGTGTCCCCACGCACAAGCAGTGCCTGCAGAAGAGATTCAGAGCCAGTGAGATGCTTGGCGAGGCAGCAGGGCAAGGTCATGGCACATGCATGCTGCAAGCGGCGAATGGGTCGGCGAAAAACGAGACGCTTCACTGCAAATCTGACCGCATGTATGCAGGCCCACAGTCTTTGAAAGAGAGTGGACTTGCTCTCTGCATGACGCGTCGTACGTACCTTCTCCAGCACAATCATCGCTCCTCCCGTCTCGCCAAAGTTCGGCACGGGCTTGGCAGGGGGTGTGTCGGGCACGGTCATCTGGTCCGCAGGAGGCGCTGCCAGGGTCGACATGAGAACAGGGCGGGGCAGCCTTGCCACTGGGCGATGTCTGTGCGGCAAGCGACATTGGTGGCGCTGCACGCTAGCGCGCGACAAAGCGCCAGCGACCACTGGCCCGCTTCGGCCGACGAAGGCCGACGCCATGCCCACGCTGCATCCCACCACGAGGACGCGCATCGCCAGCGAAACACAGGTTGTGTGCTCGCCACCCCGTCATTTGCATCTGCCTTCCAAAGGTCACGGGGGGCGAAAGAAGGGGGCTTATATATGACCTGCGCTCATGGGTCTCTCATATTCGCTCTCCTGGAACTCTCTCGCCGTGCCGTCTCTTGTCTACTGAAGCGAGGCGCGCTTGTACGATCCCGGGAGAAATTCATCTGCTTCTCAAGGCGCACGCTCTGCGCTGAGCCTGCTGTGCGCGTGCGACAAAACCTTTGGTGATTTTTTGCACGTGTGCAGGAAGCCAGCAGGAATCCCCATGGCGGCGATCGCTATACCCTTGAAACGTGGGACCACGGTGGACCTGGTGAACCCACTGAAACGCTACCTGCAGTCGGAGTTCGGCCCAGACAATGTGGCCAAGTTCGAGGGCGATCTTGCCACTTTGAACAATCTCAGAGTGCGGGCTGCCAGCGTGGCGGCAGCTACCACCGCCGGGAGGCAGGCCCTGGAGCAGTACTACTCACAAATCAACAGGCTGGGCTCCCTGTTTCCGGTGTCCGAGGAGCACATCAAGGTGGCGTTCAACTGGTGCGATGCCTTCGTCCCCTCAAAGAAGAAGGGGCAATCCTCGCTTGCCTTCGAGAGGGCATGCGTGTTGTACAATCTAGCGGTGAGTACAATCACATGATGAGATAGCTCTACCGCAGCAGCTTTTGTTCATAAACGCTGCTAGAGCACATCGTTATTTGCAGGTGCGGCTTCAGGGATGCATCACCTCGGTCAGACCCGATGTACATACGCATAGGCAAATATTTACGATTGCTTTAATAGCTGCTTACACCTCGTGCCTATGCTTCCGCGAGCACTCGTTTGGTCAAGCATGCATGTGGTGGTCACTCTCAAATGCCATATTCCAGTTGCAACAATTGCGGAGCTTTGCTGGAACACACTCTTTCGGGGACTTGCTGCAGTACAGCGCAGGTAGTGTGCAATGCCAGCAGCGCCGGGGACGGCTGGCAATGTGCTGCATTCACGTGGAAAGTAGCATTATATCTGAGATGACGTTCACAGTCGCCAGCATTGAGTTCGTTCATCCATGCCCAGAGCTGATCCTGCAGGAAGCACGTGAAAAGAGAGCAGGCACATGGTGTAAATCACCGGGGGCGCGCACTCTGCAGCGCATGCGACCTCCAGAGCGCATTGCGCCTCTGGTGCAAGCCAGTCCACCCCCCAGCACACTCCACACCCCCGAGCTTTGCTGCTGCTGCCGCCTTCGCCCCCCGCCGCGCAGGCCATCGAGAGCCACCTCGCGTGCAACGCCGACAGGGCCAGCGAGGACGGCATCAAGGCCGCGTACCGCCACTTCCAGCAGGCGGCGGGCATGTTCACGCACCTGCGAGAACGCGTCAACCCGACGCTCGTCGGCGCGCTCACGCCCGACCTGACGCCCACGGGGCTCAGCATGGTCGCGGCGCTCATGCTCGCGCAGGCGCAGGCGTGCCTGTACCACAAGACGGTGCGCGACAGGAAGGCGAACGCGCGCGTCAAGGCGGGGATCATCGCCAAGCTGTCCATGCAGGTGCGCGCGCGCGCCGCTGCGTCACGCGCCACGGTTCCATGTTGACTCTGCTCAGTTTCGGCCGCCGGGGCTGATCGTGGAAGTGGCGGCCGTGCTAGCGCTGCCGGATGACCGTGTTGCCTGTCAGAGCAAAGATGCTCGCCCTCGCGCGGCCCGCTAGATCGAACACGTTTGTCCTATGTGAGCCCGCAGCACGCCACCGGCGCTGCCGCTCCGAGCCGCGCTCTTCCGGTGCGCGCGTCTCGCCTGAGTGCATCGCAACGGCGCGCATCAGGCTGAGCAGCTCAGGCTGACGGTCCTCCCTGCAGGCACCAAGCAGAAATGCTCCGTCACAGAGTGCCAGCAGCCTTCTCAATCGTTGTTGCTGACGGTGCGCATGTCCGCCGTTCTGAGCGCGCGCAGGCCAGCGAGTACTTCAACACGGCGCTGGAGCTGGCGCTGTCGCCGGACATGGCGGGCAACACGGAGGCGTCCTTCGCGGTGAGTGTGGCGCGGCATGCGTCCAGCAGCAGCTGAGTTGGGGGTTGGAAACGGGGGTAGCGATGAGGTTTGGGTTTGGATGAGGGTTACATGAGAGGTAACGAGCCTCATGAAGGATTCAGCGTATTGAGGCGTCCTTCGCGGTGAGCGCGGCGCGGCGTGCGTCGAACAGCAGCAGCTGGGTGTGGGTCTGGGGGGTCGGAAACAGGGGGTAGTGATGAGGTTTTAGGGTTAGGGTTTGGGATACACGCGCGCGAAGCGGGTCCCCCAAATTAGTGGTTGGACCCCTCCCCCCTCACATACAGCAGCACTGCCAGCGCCACTGCCGCGCCCGCCGCTAGCAGGAGCGTCAGGTGTCACAACCCTCATTGAGGATTCAGCACGCCGCGCTGCCAAGGTGCAGTCGTTGGGCCACGCAAACCCTAGCCAAATTACACGCAGCTGCGGTAATGAAGCACGATAGGCTCATTGATGGCTCAACTTGCAGAATTTGCTTCTCATACCACTACAAAGAGTTCCATAAGCTTTACTATAGAGTTTCTCCACATATTGTCATCATTGCACTGTTGATCCACATGCAGTGGCGACTGCGCGAATTCTAAGAAATGATGCGGCATCGCAGGCACTCCACGAGTGACGACGGTCATGAATGAACATCTAAACGTATCAGAGATCCCGGTTCGCCTCTGCGCGTGCGCTGCCCAAACTACTCTTCACCTCGATGATGCTGCTGCAGCATACTTTACCCAGGCCCCGTCTCTCGCCATACCTATCCACACCTACCACGTGAACACAGAGTGTAAGCGTAACACTGGGCGATCTGCGCTCCTCCTCCGCGCTCGCGTGCATGCGCCGCAGGGCCGCATTGAGTTCCAGAAGTACGCGTACGCGGCGCACGCGCAGTACTGGCAGGCGCAGGAGGAGCTGGCGGTCGCGGAGGAGGTGGCCACGGGCTACGGCGCGGTCATCGCGCGCCTGCAGGTGCGTGGGACGGTGACTTGAGGTGGGGGTGTCACCTGTTACAGTTGCACAACTTTTACAGGAGAATGTTGCAGCAACTGTCACCAGGTGGCTCGAATCGCGCGTTCGCAGGCGGAGTCGCACTGATAGGGCGCAGTGCTTTGGTGTTGCCAGCTTAGCCTTCTGTCCGCGTCAGAGGGTGCGGTCGTCAGCGGCCATAGTGTGGCGCGTCAGCAGTGTCGCCATCACCATTGCAGCGGCCGCCGTCGCCATTTGCCTGTGGGGTTGTTGGCAGGCCGGTCTCTACTGTCATGTGCAACACTCACTTTGACGAAGGGCTGTCGCGCATTTTGTTGCCTTCGTCGTGAAGTTGCAGCCTCGTTCCCCTCCTCCTTTCTTAATTCAGGGTCAAGTCTTGAAGTTAGTTGATGGGAGTGTGTGCGTGCATCCAAACAAGGCAGCAGAGACTGTTGTGGTGTTCCGCCGTCTGTTGCGGTGGTGGAACATCATGCAGCAAGCCGGTTCCTTAGGGTTAGGGTTACGGTTTAGGCTTGGGCAGCCGCATCAGTGTGTAGGTCAGCTTTCTGTAGCGCCCAGGAAGGTGTGTTTCCCCATCAAATCGCGCTGTGGCGGCCGCGCATTGCAGACAAAGTGCAACCGTCCTGAAGAACATGTGTGTCGTTATTGCACACTTCAGCGTTAACATCTTCAACGACGAGTGTGCGGCAAGGGGACGCCACGGCAGGGGTGCCCGCAGCCCCCTGCCCGGCCACAGCCGCCTCAGCCGATAACCATGCACGCATGGCCGCCTGGGTCAACAACCGTGCACGCATGAGCATCACCACTTGCTGCCCCCCCCCCCCCCTCCCCCCCCCCCCCCCCGCGCGCAGGGCGCGGAGGAGTCGTGCGCGGTCGCGACGCGCATCGAGAAGCGCTACAACATCGGGCCCGCGCAGACGGAGGCGATGCGCGCGACGGCGGCGGCGGCGGCGGCGCAGCGCGCGACGCTCGTCAAGGACAACCAGACGATCTATGTGGAGGCGATACCGCCGGGGTCGTCGCTGGCGCCGGTGCCCAAGGTTAGTGTTGTTGTTGGGGCATGTGTGTGTGTGTTGTGGCTATTGGCGGAGAGCATGCGCACCAGCGCTCAGCATCGGACGATGATGATGGCGTGGCGGCGTTTGACGTGGAGGCCTGTGTTGCAGTGTAAAGAACAACCAGACGATGTACGTGCAGGTGATACCGCCGGCTTCGTCGCTGGCGCCGGTGCCCAAGGTGAGTGAAAAATCCTGCGCACAAGAAGTCATTTGGCTCCTGTGGATATGGTGGCACTGTTTGACTCGTGTGTTCATTGCCGCAGCTGCGGCGACCACGTTTATTGGTGGAAGGCACCTGCGGCTAACCACACCTTGTCATGTATAGCTCTGCGATCTTTTGATTCGCTTCTACAAATGTTGTGGCGTGTGTGTTGCAGCTGTTGGTCGATAGCGTGCATAGCAACGCTCAGCACCGGCCGATAGTGATCGCGCGGCGGCGGCCGGCGCGGAGGCCTGCGGTGCATCAGTGCCTGCAGCGTCGGCGGTGTTGTGTTGCGGCGGCGCGCATATGGGCAGCCGCTGCAACGGCCGCCAGAGGACTGCGTGAAGGGGCGACGCTGACGGCATCGTCGCTGCTGAAGGCAACGCCAAGCAGGACACATGGGCGTACAGTAGGGCGCACAGCGCACATATCAAGGCTTGACTAGCGCGCACCGTACATAAATGCCGCCAGCGCAACTGCATCTACCGTGAAACGGACCGCCGCCGCTTCGGTCCGCTGGCAGAACGCCGCTCATGACAATCAGTACACGACCACGATCTTGACTTGCAAATCGCAAACCCCTCCCAGGCGCCGATGGCCAAGGCGCTCGACCTGCCGGACTTCGACCCCGGGCCGGCGCTCTTCGGCGACCTGCTGAGCAAGGAGGCAGCAGCAGCGCTCGACGCGTTCAAGCGCGCCGCGGGCGAGGCCGTCGCGGCGGCGGCGGCGGAGGCCAAGGCGGCCAGCGCGGACGCGCGCGCGCAGCTCGCGGCGGTCGGCCTGCCGGGCTCGCTGGAGGCGCAGCAGAGCGAGGGCGGCGTGAGCGACGCCGTGTGGCGCAAGGTCGCGGGCGCGCAGGGGCGCGCGGGCGCCGTCGCCGGTGAGCGACGGCTAGAGGCGTTAGGGTTAGGGTTAGAGTTTGGATGTAGGGTGAGGGCGGCGTGAGCGACGCCGTGTAGCGCAAGGTCGGGGGCGCGCAGGGGCGCGCGGGCGCCGTCGCCGAGCGAGGGCTAGGGTTAGGGCTAGGGTTGGGGTTAAGGGTTAGGGTTAGGGTTAGGGTTTGTGTGTACAGGTTAGGGCGGCGTGAGCGACGCCGTGTGGCGTAAAGTCGCGGGCGTGGATGCCGTGAGCAACTGCTAGGGATAGAATTATGGTTGTGTTTAGAGTTAGGGCTAGGTTGGGTGGTGGGGGGTGGACGGGGGTAGCGCTGCCCGTCGTAGTGAGTGCTTAGTCGTACTTGAGTCTCCAGGCGCGCGGCGCACCACGGGGCGCAGCAGAGCAAGGGCAGCAGGGGCGCGCATGCGCCGTCGACAGTGAGAGTTTGTCTGCAGCTTTGCACATGCGCGGCAGGCGGCGGCGGTGATGCATTGAAGCAGTACCGCGTGCGCACAGGCGATCCCCGCTGGCCAAAACGCATCGGGGCGCTGTGCGCTGCACTGGGACTTGTGTCGGCAGCAGTTGATGAGTGTCGCAGCACGCGCGGCGCGATCAGTAGGCGCGTGTGCTGTCGCTGGGGACGAGGCTGTCGCTGCCAAGCCTGGCGTGTTCATGCATGCGCGTTATTGCCGTGGCGGCATGCACTGCGTGCTGCACGAGGCTGGGTATAGGCATGATGCAGCGCGGGCGGACGCGCGGTGCGGAGGAAGCTGGCGGCGAAGGCGCTGCGGCGGCCGGCGGGCGCCGCCGCCGCTGCCGCCAAGCGACATGTCGTGTCCGCGCCTCATGCGGCATGCGGCGGCGCATGTGTGTGTGTGAGCGCGTCGGGTTGGGGTAGACAAGGCTGCCTCTACTACTAAGCGCAGAGTCGTCCACACACGTCGCAGCATGCGCTTTCACATGGGGGAGCGGGGTCAGACTAGGACCTGCGTGTACGGCGCAGTGCGCTGAGGACACCGTGAGCGAGGTAGCGCAACAAAGGAAAGCGGCGAAACGCGGCGGCTCGGCCCCGCGGGTGGGCATTGCTGCAGGCGGGGAAGTGCCGTGGCGCGTTTTCCTGTCAAGTCCACGATTGTGTGGGCGCAACAGCAGTTGCTGCTAGCGCCTGACGTGGCCGTGCTAAATTGATAGCGTTAAGCGCGCACTCATGCTGCCTCCAGCCCCACGCAAGCAGCGAGGGCAACGGGCGCGCACGGTGGCCAGTGACCACGGCCTACTGGTAGCGGCCGCAGTTGTGCATATGGCGGCAGTGGCGCGTGCATGGACCGGCCTGCGGCGCAGCATCAACGCGTAGGGTTTGAGACAGGGTCAGGGCTACGGTTAGGGCGGGCCGGGCGCTGGCGCATTGTCATGGGCAAGGGAGGTCGCCTGCAATGTGCACTGCACGTCGTGAGGCGCTGGCATCAAGTGACCCATGTCGCATGTGCGGCCAGCAGCGCCGCGGCGCGCGTGCAGCACCATGCTGCTGTCACAAAAAGCATGTTTTTGAGACAGTGCATGGCTCATAACACAGGTGTTGTCGTACGCTGCGTGTTCATCTGCCCCCTCCTCTCCCTGACCCCCCCCCCCGCCGCCCGCCGCTTGCGACGCGCCGCAGAGCTGCGCGAGAAGGTGAATGAGCTGGAGGGCAGCGCGGCGCGCGCGGACACCATCCTCACCAGCGTGGAGCAGGCGCTGAAGCAGGTGCGCGTGCACGTCACTCTTGAAGTTGCCTTGTTGCGGTTGTCGAGCGCTGCTTTCGACCACTGCGGCAGCTGCTCGGCAGGGGTGCCGCTGTGCTGTCGCGCCAGTCGTGCCCTGGTGAGACCGGCATGGGCAGGCGCTGGGGCGGGTGCACAATTGTGATGCCAGCGATGCTGCTGCTGCTGCTGCTGCTGAGAAGCGCTGCTGCTGCCGAATGATGACGAGCGCTGCTGCCGTGCACTGCCGCTGCCCGCATTGCGCACGCACACGCAGCGGCGCTCACCTTGCCTCACCGCATGCCTCGTGCCTTCCCTGACGATGCTCACCATGGAGGTCTGCGACTACCAGGCAGCTGCCGCTGCGCAGCGGCGTTGGCCTTGCCTCATCGCTCGCATGCTGTTCTTGCCGCTGCCGTGCAGGAGGAGACGCGCGACGCGTCCTTCCGGCAGCGCTTCTCCGACACGTCGTACGACACCATGTCGAGCTCGACGCTGTGCGCGGACCTCGGCAAGGTGTGTATGTGTGGTATGCAGGCATGCGCTGTGCATTCGCGATGCGTGAAGGATTATGTCAATAAGTCGAAGAAAATGAACCTATTTCGTACGGCATAGATTTCTTTTTTTTTACACTACGACGGACGACAACGGGACGGAAAGGAAACTGGGCAGCTGGAGCTACAGAAAAGATGTTTACCCTCTAGCGCGGCGAAGCTAGGGGGTCAGACAAGACTCCTGACCCGCGCTCCGCCTGCTATGCTACTGCTCGTAGGTGAGGAAAGGAGAACGCTACGGATAGCTCGTGCTAAACAACCTGTAGCCTCCATGTCGCCGCATGGATTGGTTCAAAACCCGCTCATCACCTTCTGCACTACGCGCATTCAAGAGCGCTGTCACTAGCTGCTGAACCTCTGTGTTGGGCTGCCGGCTGGAGGTGGCCTACCGAACACGTGAGACCTGTCCATACTGAACACCCGCCTCGAACGCTAAAAAGCTTGCACACAGAAGTTTTTTTGTCTACTGTGGTTATGGTGGCACTGTTTGACTCGTGGCCAATGACTGCAGCAGCGGCGACCACGGTTATTGGTGGAAGGCACTTGCGGCTGACCATCCCTTGTCACCTAGAGCTCAACGATATTTTTGATTCGTTTTTCATATGCATATTTGCTGTTCATTGCGATGCGTGAAGGGTGTGCATATTTGTCGTTAGGTATCAATCAGACGTACTCGACAGCAGGGTGGAGAGTGCGTTGTTCAGACAGTAAGTAGCAAAGGTGGCACTCGGAGAAGTCAATGCGGGACAGAGCGAAGCTGCGCCAGGCTGGGACCAGGACTGCTGAGGGTACGGTTGGCGCATGTCGTCTCAGCCTTGCTGATCTGCACAGTACACTGCTGCAGAAGGTGCGCTTGCACGGGCAGGACATATGCCAGGCAACAACGTCGTTGTGGGTTGAAACGTGTGGCGGCAGCAGTAAGAGTTGCGTGCGGCAGCAGCAGCGGCCAGCGCCTGGAGCTGTGCGACAACAGCGCCACAAGCACATGCTCCGTAGCTGTGGCTGCTGCGAGCTGTGCTGCCGTCGCCGCCGCCGCTGCTACCGCTGCTGCAGCCGCCTGCAGGGCTGCGCTCACGGCGGCGCCGCAACCGCTGTCCTGCAGCTCTCGACAACAGGATTACCTGCACGCTTTCTTCAACAGCCGCTTCAAACGTGCACGCGCTGAGCGCGACCCTCCCCCCTGCGCAGCCCCGCGCTCCCTCGGCACCACCGTACACGCAGCGCTGACGCATCCCCCCCCCCCTCCCCACATCCGCCGCCACCGCCGCAGGACGTCGAGCACTTCCGCGGGCTGTGGAGGCAGGCGCGCGCCAACGACGCGGCCATCATGTCGCGGCTCAGCGACGCGGCCACGCGCGACGCGCTGCAGCTCGTCGACCGCACGCGCGACGAGCTGAACGCCATGCTGCCGCGCAGCAGCGGCGCCGGCGCGGACAGCGGCAGCACCTCACGTGAGCGCCTCACCTTTTTCGCAGTCGCCTTTATCTGGATTGTGACTAGTAAAGTTTTCAGCTGAACGCCATGCTGCCGCGCAGCAGAGGCGGCGCCGGCGCGGACAGCGGGAGCACCTGACGTGAGCGCGACACCGCCTGCAATCGGCCTTTTGTCTGAAGTAGGGAATCAGCGATTTGGCTGAGTGCTGTGCTGCCGTGCAACAGCAGCGCAACAGCAGTGATGGTGGCAGACCTTGCGTAAGCGCTTCGCCTCCCTGCTTCCAGTGTTTTGAGTTTTGAAGCGAGACTCGCCATCTCAGGTCAATGACATGCTGCCGCGCACCAGCTCTCAGCAGTGCCACGCAGCATGGCATCCTCCCGTCCACTCCCTTGTGTCAGAGAAGTGAATTGTGAGTTCAGCCGAATGCCGCGCTGTCGAGCACAGACAGCGGCATTAGTATATCATGTAATCGTTCTCGTCATGTGTTCTTCAAGTTGCAATATCTCGAAGTCTGAAGCATCGACGTGCGTTTAGAGGACCTCACCGACAAGGGTACTGGCCCGCATTGTAACGCGTGCATGTCTTTGTCGTGTCTCTGCTTGGCGGACAAGGCCACAGGGCGTCCTGCAGGCACGCCCAACATCGTTGCATGCAGACCTGGAGCACCCCTTGCGGTTGTGCACTGCTCAACAAGCCTTTCATGTGTGCTTGTATGCCAGGCATGCGCAGCCATGCTCTGCGCTGCCAGCGCCCCTGCCAGCGATGCTCCGCTCTCCCTCCCTCGCAGCGCCGCCTAACCTCATGCGCACACCCTCGTCAATCGCCACTGCTACCACCGTCACCAACCTCGACTCTCTTTGCCTTGCCTGCGGAATGCGTCGCAACGACAGCCCCCGCCGACACGGAGGCGCTGTCGGCGACGCTGGGCGACCTGGCAGCGCTGCTCAACGAGCGCGAGGGCCTCTGCGCGCGCCTCGCCGCCGCGGCGACGGGCGATGACGCCGAGCTGCAGCGCGGGCTGCGCGGCGGCGACGCGGCGGCGGCGGCGGAGGCGGCGCGCGGGCGCGTCGAGGCTGGCGCTGCAGAGGTGCGTGTAGCGTATTGCGCGGACTCATGGTTTGGACGGTTGGACCTGCATGCTGCAGCATCTGACAGTGCTGCTGCTGCCGCTGCCGCTGTCGCACCCACACATCGGCACCAACCCTGTGCTCGCCTGCTTTGCAAGCGACCTCATGCCGTCGCCGCCGCCCCCGCCGCCGCTGCTGTCGCCGCAGCTCGCCGCGCTGCGCGCGCGCCAGGACGAGCTGCTCGCGCGCGCCCTCACGCTAAACGAGGAGTTCCAGGAGCGGCGCGCGCAGGACGCGCCGGCGCTCGCGCGCGAGTCGCTCATGCGGCGCCTCGACGCGGGCGCCGTCGCGTTCCACAGCGCGCACGCGCAGCTCTCGGAGGGCGTCGTCTTCTACGGCGACCTGCTGCGCCAGCTGCTGCGCCTGCAGCAGACGGCGGAGGACATGATCTACACGCGAGGTGCGCGCGCTGCCGTGGGGGTGTATGCGTGCGGGCTGGCGTTGCGCAGAGCGGCGCAGCCCGCACGTAATTTCATCCCTTGCAGCAATAACACCGGTCCTCGATGCCAAGCATTTACATGTCTGGGGACAACTGCACCTGTCATGGCAGTGCAGGCGCTGCACAGAGTAATGCTAGTAGCTAGCGAGACAGCATCAGCTGATGCCACTTGGGCCCCGCGCACAGCAAGCGCCTTCACGCAGCTGCACAACGCTGACACTTGACGGCAGCCTCTGCTGCCACGCAAGTAGATGTCGCACCGCGCGCGCGCAAGTCTGGTGGCCTCGCGCCCCCCCCCTCTGCATGTGCACGCGCAGCGCTCGCAGCATTGCTCAGCAAGACTCCAGCGCGAACCCTTGCGCAGTGCTCTCGTCGTACAGATGTCGCCACGCACGTATGCTGCGCCTGCTGCTGCGGCCGCTTGCACGACGCACACTCGAACGCACTGCAGCCCACGCTCAAGCTACTCGAAATTGGCGTGCTGCCGCCGCTGCCATGTAATTCGGCATGCCGCTGACGGCGCTGCGCCTCCGCGGCCCTGCCTCCGCCGCTACTGCTGCTGCCGCGCCGGCCCCCCGCGCAGGCCTGCAGCGCCGCGAGATGGAGCTGCAGAGCGGCGCGCGCCGCGAGGCGCAGGACCGCGAGGCCGCCGACGCCGCGCTCGCGCAGCGCCTTAACACCGCTGCCTCCGTGACGCCTGGCGGCGGCAGCAGCGGCGGCAACGCACCCGCCGAAAGCGCTGCCGCCGCCGCCCCCGCCCCCGCTCCCCCCGCCCCCGCGCACCAGCCCGCACCGAGCCCCAACGCCATGGGCCAGGGCCCCGGCGGCAGATACCTGAACCCCTTTGATTTGCTGGGGGCGGCGGCGGCGGCGGTGATGCACAGGCCGGCGCCGCCCGTGCCGGCGCGCCCGACGCCTCCGACGCCCGCCGCGCCGCCGCTGGAGCCGCGGCTCGCGCGGCTCGTGGAGATGGGGTTCGCACCCGACAAAGCGCAGCGCGCGCTGCAAGCTGCCAGGGTGCGTGCTGCGTGCGTGTGTGCGTCGCTGCTACTGTTGTTGCTCGGGCATGCACCTCGCTCGCCGTTGCGCCGGCATGCACCTCGCTCGCCATGTGGATGTTTGGGGCAGGCGGCGCGGGCGCTGTCGCGCTGCTGCTGCTGCTGCTGCTGCTGCTGCTCGGGCATGCACCCCGCAGAAGGGTGGGCAGTGGAACTGCGCGCACCCTGCATCACTGGCGCAGCCCACTGGTGCATATCAAACTGACGTTGCTGCAGCGTACGCACCTTTCTTGCGCCGTGGTGCTGACTGTCGGGTGCTGCGGTTGCTCTTCTTGCTCGCGTGCCCTGTTCGTGCAGGGCGACGAGCAGGACGCGATTTCAAGACTGCTGTCGGAGTCATAAGCCAGCGCACCCCTATGTTTAGCTTGTACATGGTAATGGAAGTGTCGAGGCGGTGCCTTCGCGTTGTGCATCTTGATGCACTGCCTCGCGTCGCACTGCCATATACGCCGCCCTAGCGGTACTTCGGAGGCACGTTGTCTTGCTAGGTTATGTGGTGGATGTGCCAAGTGTGCCATGGCGCGCTGCCTGGTGCCAACGTGCTTGCTGCTTGGGCTATATGTGAGCAGGCTTTAGGAGCCGATGCCCTGAATGTTGCACGCGGAACAGGAGTTGAGCCCCCCATGATTTGTTTGTATGCACGATGCGAGGCGCAGCTGAGCACAGTACACAGTTCTCCCAACAAGTGTTTGTTCGGCATGGAAGAGATGCGATGTGGCGATGTCATTCCGAATGATTGTCAATGACCCACTGACAACGAGCATTGAGATGCTTGGTGTACAAGGTATACACAAGACTCCTGGTGGCTAATTTGACATCAATCATGTGGGTTTGCTTACACGAGAATTGATGCAAAGTACGTTCAGTGCTGTTGGAACAACCTGGGTATAGTGCCTTTTTAAAAACGTCCAATGCACATCGAATGATGTACGCTGCCATCTCTTGCTGTGCACTGTGGCAGCAGTGAGTAGCTATGGTGTCATCAGCATATCACATGTTACAGAGCCTTTCCGCAGGCTCAACGCATGTACAGGCCTGCATCCAAGGGTACAGTGCGGGATGCCAGCGCCATACCCTGGTCACAACTGTTTGCGCTGCACATGATCAGCGACGATGTCTGTGCCATTGCATAGCTATAGTTTTTTGTGGGCAACGGTAGCATCCAACCTGCGGCTGAGGTATGCCGCACCGCACTGTTGTGCCCGTAGTGAACAAGGCACCAGCATGATGCCTTTGTGCTCGCCAGTACACTGCGCTAGGCAAGCATACTACTTGTGCTTGTGTCATACCTCCCCCCCCCTCCCCCCGCAGTGGAAGTGACACTGCGCTAGGCAAGCATACTACTTGTGCTTGTGTCATACCCCCCCCCCCCCCCCCCCCGCAATGGAAGTGGCACTGCAGAGGTTTGACATGTGAGTGACCAGGCAGACCAGTAGAGTAGCCCTGAATTGAGATACGCCTCGTCATTTTTTTCTTTCACGAGCACGTGCTCCTCACATAAGGCGACTGGACTCATGAGACGGCATGCTGGATGTGCTTCAAACAAGACCTTTTGTTCACTGCACTTAAGCTTGGCAAATTGCACTGAATGAGAAGGAACAGCGCCAAATAAAACGAGAGCGGGCAGCAGCAGCACTTGCAACATGAAGTATATCACTCACTCCGTTTCTCTAGGAACCGAAAAAACTTCAACTTCGTGAATGATGAGTTGAAGTTGTTGGTTCGTTGTTACCCTCACGCGCTGGGCAGGAGCTCGGCAATGAGTGGGGAGGCAGAAGAAGGCTCCCAGGTCCGTAAGCGGCCAGGCCAGCCTGTGCATGAGGACGACTCCAGGTCAAGAAAAGGTCGTCGTGTCGCGAATGACAACGAGGTGCTAGGCGCAGGACCAGGTCCAGCGCTGCCGGAGGCTACTGTGAGACCGCTGAGGACTGGGTTGGGGGCCGGGGGACTGAGCTCTGTGCCGCAGCCTGCACATCCTATGAAGGCAACTTCAAATGCCAATGGCGACGGTGGAGGCGGAGCAGCAGCAGCAGTTCCGGAATCGCTCCCAGCACGGGTCGCCAGACCTCTGCGGTCCAATGCAGGTGTGGCCAAGTGGGCGGCTCAGCAGCAACGCCAGCATCAGGAGCTGCCCCGGGCTGCAGCTGATGAGTCGGCTGCAGAGGCCGGTGCTGGTCGCGCAGCAGATCGCAGGCCTACCTTACCGCCCGCCGCTGCGCAGCGCTTGCCGTCGGCTGCGGGGCGCGCCGCAGTGACGCGTGCTCGTGCTCTACCCGCAGTCGGCTCGGAGCGCCACCCAGGATGGCTTTGGGATGATACGCAGTCAGATCGACGGCCAGCAGGAGCAGCGGCGGCGGCTGCGTCAGGCCGAGGGAACCAAAACGCGAGGCGACCCTTGAATGGCGACAGCGAAGGGCGCGATCGTTGGGCTGAGCTGTGGGAGATGGTGCCATCCAGTGAGCAAGATGCGCGGCGGCGGCTCGATGCGCCGCTGCAGCTGCCGCCGCCCGCACCTGCGCGCAACGGCGGCAGCGGCGCCAGCACCAGCAGCAGCAGCGTCGACGAGTTCATGTGCCCCATCTGCTGGGACCTGCTGTGCCGGCCGGTGTCCCTGGAATGTGAGTGGCTGGCGCGCTTCGCGTGAGCTCCGGTTCTGGCCGACGTGCCTGAACGCAGATATGCATGCATGCAGCGATGCGCAGCCGCAACTGGTGCGTCAGGAAGTGTTCACAGCTGTCAAGGTCGCGCTGGCCTGTGCTGGCAGGGTGGCCGATCGGGTGCCCCCACGCCCATTGCCGCACGTTGAACCGGTACGCGCCACAACCTGTGGATCATTTGCTACAAGTTTCCTCATACACCTTGGCTGCAGCTCACCCAGGCACCTGGTACTAGCTGACAAAGCAATAATCTGCAGCACTGTTCAGCAGCCCTGCGCGCGGCACCACGCCTGCCACCGCACATGCGCCGCACCGCAGCTGCCGCCACCTCCGGCGGCAGCGCACACAACTCCCCAACTCCGCAGCGCTGCGCTGCGCTACCACCTCCGTGGAACCTCATACTCCCTGCGCTGCTGCCGCTGCTGCTGCTGCTGCTGCTGTGCCCCCCCTCCCCCCCCCCCCCCCCCCCCACACACACACACAGGCGGCCACACGCTGTGCGAGAAGTGCTGCGCGCTGTACCTGGACACGCAGCTGCGCAACCAGACGGCGATACCCGCGTGCCCCGCGGGGTGCCAGCGCTCCGTGGGCTACACGCTGCCGCACCCCAACAACCTGCTGTCGGAGTTCCTGGCGAAGCACTTTCCGCGCGACTGCGAGCGGCGCGCACGCGAGGGTGAGCGCTGCTGTGTTTGTGCCTGGCGCCCCCCCGTGTAGACAGTTCGCGTTGTCTGCGATTTGATGGAGACCTATGGCACGTGAGGTCGCTGCGACTCGCATGGTCGCTCCTTAAGGTTAGCGTCGGGAGTGGACATGGGTGACGCTGGCGGGATCGGCGCGGCCCGCAGGTTTACTGATGGCGCTCCCACGGTGAGCTGGCGCACCAGAGCAGCTGTGGCATAGCGTATCGTACGACTGTATCGCGCGAGCGCGGTGTGGCGCGCCCTTGCTCTCAAGCACATACCGCTGTGAAATCAGCATTGCAGATACATCACAGCCGTGTGCCTAAACATTTGCGGGACAAATCATCGGACTAGCGGTAGCATGAAGCGCCATGAGCGCCCGCTTGACGCAATGGCGGCAGCGTCCGACGCCGTTACGCCTCAGCACTCGCAGACGGCCCGGCGCGGCGGCGCAGGCGCAGGTGCAGCGGCCTCACCTCCCCTCGTGCGCAGCACAGCTGCGGACCGTCGAAGCCGGAAGCAACGCTCCCGCCTCCCCAGTTCATGCTCCGGGAAGTCCTGACAGCCTTATCTGCCCCCCCCCCCCCCCCCCCCCACGCGCCGCGCCACCCCCCCGCCGCGCGCTGCGCAGCTGCGACCGCTAGCGGCTCAGAGCACTACCCGCCCCCTCCCCCAGCCCCCCCCCCCCATCATCCATGTCTCATGCGACCCCCACGCTTGCGCTGCGCGCCGCCGCACAGACGCGGAGAGCGCGGACCTGGTGAAGCGCGTGCGCGAGCGCTCCGAGGCGGCGGAGGCGCAGACGCAGCGGCGGCGCGCGCGGCAGGTGCGCGGGCTCGCGCGCGCGGGCATCAACCTCGACGTGGACCTGAACGCGGTGGCGGCGGCGGCGGCGGCGGAGGGGGGGGAGGGCGGCCACCCGCCGGCGCTGCACGTGAGTGATGTTTTGTGCCTCGGCTCTGCGATGCGCAGCAACGGCGCGTTTCACTTGTGCTGCCGGGCTCGGATTGGGAGTAGTGCACAATGGCACTGCGTGCGTATGTTTGAATTTCGCATTCATGAGACAACGGCATGCCTGCCAGTTTGACCCTTTTTTTTACGTTTTCGCCAGTGACGGCGAAACTTCACATATGACTGCCTTGTGTGTTTGGATTGCTGGCGGCGACGACAGTGGGACAGCGGCAGGCGCGGGCTGCACGTGCCAAAAGGGATGAGGGCAAGCGTACGGAGTTTTTGTCTCTTTTGTGAATGGCATGCATGTGCAGATAGGGGAATGTAGAGGGCGTCGCAGCAGCACCTGCGACCAGTGACCCGCTGACACCGTGGCCTCGCCGCCTGCAGGTCGATCTGGAGCTGCCGCTGCTGCAGCAGCGCCCCACGCGCTTCTACACGTGGCTCGGCGCCGTGCTGTGCGTCGCCTTCGTGGCGCTGCGCGTGGCGCTGCTCAGCGGCTGGCACACTGGCGCAGTCGGCGCTGCTGCTGCTGCCGCCGCGGCGCCGCCAGGCTCCGAGTCGCGCGTGCCGCGCCTCCCCTATGCGCCCCCCGCAACCACGTGCCCTCGCGACGACCCTGCTGCTGCTGCGCACGCCGCGGCGGCAGCAGCGGGCGGCGGCGGCGACGGCGGCGCGTGGCTCTTCGCGTCCGACCTGACGCTCGTCGACTACCTCGCGAGCCACACGGTGGTGGGGTTCCGGTCGCTGTTCCCGTGCGCGAGCGCGCGCGTCGCGGCGCTGTACCTGCTGCTCGCGCAGCCGCGCCTGCGCCGCGGCGCCGGCGCCGGCGCCGCGCTGCTCGACCGCTTCTACGCGCCGCTCCTCGCCGCGCTGCCGCGCGCGCTGCCGCCGCTCGCGCGCGCCGCCGCCGTCGCGCTGCTCGTCGACGCCGTCCCGCTGCTCGGGCTGCTGCCGCTGCTGCACCTGGACCCGGACGTCGGCGGCAGTGGCGGTGGCGGCGGCGGCGGCGGCGGCGGCGGCGGCGGCGGCGGCGCGGGGCGCTGGCGCGGCGGCTGGATCGGCTGGCTGTCCGGGCAGCGCACTATGGGCGCGGACATCATCCTCGTCGCATTTGTGCGGCTGCTCGGCCTCACGCTCACGAGCTGGTGCAGCTACGCGCGCCTGTTCTGCGTCGGCGCGCCGCAGGGGCACCCGCCGCCGACGCTGGGCGCGCGCTGCGCGCGCGTGCTGCTGCGCAAGGCGATGCGCTGCACGGAGGACGTCGTGTTCATCCTCCTGGGGTACCCGGTGAGCGCAGACAGCCGCTCTTCCGCGTTTCGAGATATATATTGAGGTGACAAGTAGAAGTTGTGCATGTTCATTACAAACGAAAGGCGACTGAGCTGTGCGTCACTGCCGCGCCGCCACAAAGCGCCCGGCACGGCAAAACGGTGTTTGCTGTCAAGCAGCGGGGCGGTTTGCTGAGCGCGCGCCCTGCCCATCACACAGACTTGAACGCCTCCATGCAGCAGCCTAGTGTGTCACGAGCGCGCCGCCGCCCCATTGGCAGATGCATACGACTCACCCCCTCCCCCCTCACCCCCCCTGCCCCCCCCCCGCCCCCCCCTTTTCCCCCGCAGTGCCTCTACGCGCTCTTCACGTTCGTCCTCTCGTGGCAGTTCCGCCTCGACGCGGGCCTTCTCATCCTGTCCTGGGAGGTCATCTGCGTGCGCCTGCTCGCGTGCGCGTGCCTGCTGCTGCTGCTCGCGCCGCCGCCGCTGCGCCGCACGCCGTGGTACTCGACCGCGCGCAGCCTCGTCGCCGCCGCGCTCGCGCAGTGCCTCGGCGTCCACTTCCTGCTGTGCTTCTTCCCGGAGCGCGCGGCGGCGGCGCCGGCAGCGGCAGAAGCAGCGGCGGCGCCGGGCGCGCAGCAGCAGCAGCAGCAGGCGCCGCAGCCCGTGCATCTGTAGGCGGCGGCACCGGCGGCGGCGGCAGCGCAGTGAGGACCGCCGCTGCCGCGCAGCACGCCTCCTGTGCAGCCGACGGCGCTCGGTCACGGTGCGGCAGGTGGGCCAGAGGCAGGGTTTGTGTGCCCTGCTGTGTTGCTCATGGCAGGTGCGCTGACGGTGAAGCATGCACCGATGGCAGAGCAGCAGCAGCGGCGGCGCTGCCACCGCGGCGCTCGCCGTGCGCGCAGCGGTGCCTCGCCCCATCCCCCCAGCCGGCGCCGGGCGCTCACCCACCACATTGCGCTGTCGCCGCCGCCGCCAGTGCCCCACCTGCGTGCGCCACGTCCGCCGTGCCTGCGCGCATTGCGACGGCACCGGCGGCGCCGCTGCTGCTCCTGTTGCCGCGCGCGGGCGCCCCCATGATACGCTGCAAGCGGCGCGACCGCTGCTGCTGCTGCTACGCTATGCGAGCTGCGCTGCGCAAGCCGCGCTGGATGCCGGGGCGCCCGGCACCGACACGCGGCGTCGCCGCAGTAGCTGCAACGCCATATCGTTGACCAAATGGTGTGTGCACGTGTCATGTGCGGGGCATCATATGTGCAGCCCCGCCTTCGCCACTGCTGCTTTGTTAGCACCCTCTCGGCGTGCTGTGTGCCATCCGAAGCCATCTGAAGTCGGCTGGCTCTGTTGAGCCACCGCGCGCTGCCGGCGACAAGAGTGCTGCTGACGCATGCGCCCCCACGCTTCATCTGCAGCGCTAGCGCTGCTGCGGGCATCAGCTGCACAGCAGGCGGCAACAAACCTTTTGTGATGGCGCATCGCGATGCTGCACGCGAGCATGCGAGATTGTTCGGAACAGCCCCATAGCGTGCCTCACGGTCACATGCACACACGCGCGCTCTGATCCTTTGCGTCCACACAATTGTCAGCGCGTGACCAACCGGTGAGCAATTGCAGATGGCCGTCAGTGGCACATATCCAAAAGCGGTTCCCGTCACCGATGCTGCTGCCGCGGACAGAGTCGCTCAGAGCGCCCACGAGCCGGCATAGTTGGTGTCATGGCTGGGCGCCGGCTTCACCGCCGCAGCACCTGCGGCGTGGCCGCGGCTGTTCACGCACTTGCACTCAAAGGCGCGGTGAACTCTTATACATACCCTGGCGCTGCCGCGCTCCACGCCGCTGTAATGTGCGCCGCGATATGCAGTCAGCCCTCGACGTTGTAGCAGTCAGCGCGCGCATGGCACACCGGGCGGCCCGGTGCGCCGCCGCCGTCGCTTGTGCCGCTGGACTTTGGCGCGCGGGGACAGTCGCTGTGTTGATCGTCAGGCGCGCGCACACCATGCGCGGTGTGTGCCATGTACATACAGGGCGTCGGTGCCACTGCTCAGCGCGCGCGCGCTGCGACCGCACACATGCCAAAAAATGCCACCTGTCGTTGTGTGTCCTCCGTGACGTGACGCTTCCGCCGTGCTGCGTGTCTGTGACGCCACTGCGCTGCGCATCATTGATCTTACTGCCGACTCCAAGATTGGAAGCCTGGGTAGTCTTTGTGTCTCAGTGGCGCAGGGGGGCTGCTGCTGCAATTGTGTGTAAATGCTGCGCGCCATGCTGCCACTCCCGCCATCAGCCTTCTGCTCGTGTGCAACGCGCGCTCACACGGAGTCGCCTTGATGCACGCATGCAGCTGGAACGCAAGTAGCACGCTCTTCACTACCATGTACCTACTGTAGGAGCACTGAGATGTGCGCACGCCACGGTGCCAATACTTGTCATACAGCAGGGGTTGCAGCGTGTGCTGCCTGAGACATTTGCAAGTGATATGCTGTCGCCTTGTTTTCGCTTGTTTAGATCAGTGTCAACCTGGCCAGCGCTTGTGGTATTGTATGCTGCTGCGCCGAGACGGGCCGTGGCTACTGCGGACGATGTCAAAACATACACGCGGCGCACATTCACCACGGCGCTGCACGCGTGTATGCAGCGAAGATCAGGAGCAGACGTAGCTGCTGCGTCGAGCTTGAAAAGCATGCACATGCTGAACATGCGGCTAGCAACATGCATTGGCGATGGCATCAAAGTCTTCCTGCCTTCCTGTCGCAGCAGAGGCTGCATCTAACAAGTCACGTCACCATATGGGTGCCTGTTGATTTGCCATATGGAGCATGACATATTAGCACGGTAGGGTACACGGCGCGCTGTCTCTTCACGGGAACCAGGCAACAGAATGCCAGACTTGACCTGATTGCGTGAGCCTTTGGTCGACCTACATTGGCAAGGATGATCGGCACATGGGCTCTGAACATACCACTCTTCAGCTTGGGGACCACACATGAAACGTTTGCGCAGGCGACATGGCGCCGTGGCAGCCAGAAGTGTGTCTGGCGCCGGTCATGTCAGGCGGCGGCACGTGCCGCGCAGCTGCAAGCCTGACTCCAAAGGTCTTGACCGCTAAGCAACTGCAACTTTAAGAACCAGAGAAGTCGCAGTGATACTGCTGCAGGGGTGGTGACTGTAAGGTACTTGAAAGTATACAGCCAGTGATTATCGCATAGAGTAAGATTCTTGAGTGACCGAAGTTTGCAAAGCCCTCCAACCAACCTGTTGAAGTTAAAGTGCGAGTGACCTGTCCGCCAGTCTGAAGCCAGGGGATCCCAGAGACTTGTAGCAGGGACAGAAGCCCTCACTCCTCTGGTGAATGATAAGTACATGCGATATGGCGCGCCGCTTCACTGCAGCTGTCCTCATACGCAGCGACATGCGTGCCGTGCAAGCAGCGCTCACGCTCGTCAGGCACAGCAGTCAAGCTTGATTTTGCTGACAGTTGACAAGACAAGACCGAACCTAATTACCTCGAAGTACTTAGAATTCATGCAATCACTGTTCAAAGCGGGAGCACTGGTGCTGCAAGAAGGACGCGATGACCAGGTCAAGAGAGGGACATGCATGCATCACAACAAGCCTCAGAGAGGCGGGGGCGCAGACCATCAGGGGTTCAAGTGTACCATTGAAATGCAGGAGGAATACTGTTAGTGCATGAAGTCATCAAGTGCCAGATGCCACCCGGCTGCCGGCCAAGTGACTACTGCTTGTTCAATTATCAGCACTGTCTGAGAGACTGTGTGACCGTTTAGCTGTGCTCCACAACATGTTTCATGGCAGCGTCGCGCTTGCGTCCAGTGTGGTCATGCATACCGTACCAGTAGACAAAGTGTGTGTGCATGGCTTGATGCCTCTCAATCAACCAAGCCTACAGTCAAATGACATGGTGATCATGCACCGAGCGATGGCACGCAAATGTGTCTCCTAGGACAGCTGTTTCACACAAAATAGTACTTGGGATCAATCAACAAACAGTGCTTGGGATCATCGCGTGCCGCCTCGCCACATGCCACGTCTCCGCGATGTTCATTAGACCTGGACGCCGCAACTGCCTCCACTTGCTCGACGGGGACCTTCAGCGCTTCTGGCTTGTGAACCTTGGGCAGGAACACCGTTAATACGCCGTGGGCCATGCTGGCTGAGACGCCTGAGGGACCAGTGCGGGAAACATCGATTTCCTTGCTGAGTCCGAAGCGACGGCTGAAGCGCGGGCCTGCGGGCTGCTCGCCGCGAGCGGGGCACTGGCCATCGATTCGAAGAACCTCGCCGCCCTCCTCGAGGGTGATGGCGACGTCGTCCTTGGAGCAGCCCGGCAGCTCCATGTTGATAAGGTGCGACCCAGGCAGTTCAGTGATTTGACAGTCGGGTCGGGGTGCGGCCGCCCTTCAGCTGCGCCTCTCGTCACAGAAGGTGGGCTCTGCGACACGTCCTCCCCAGGAAAGTCCTCCAATGCCTGCAGGGTAATGGCGGTGTGCTTGCGGGGGTAGATGACACTCATATCGATGAGCGTACACTGTGTCTGGGCCTGCTCTCCTGCTCCGCCACCCTTCTCGCGACGAAGAACTGGCGGAGACGATGCTACCTACCACCACGACCACGGCTACGCATAGTGCTGAACGTCCCAGCGGTGCCATAGCGACGTAGCGACGTGTGATGGGCTGTGTGAGAAGTTCCGTTCGAAAACAGGTTGAAGTTTAGGTTGAGTTGGTGCTGAGTGATGTGCTAATGTGCCACTATTACTAGGCTGTGAGCCTCCTGCTGCTGGTCAGTTGGCGCCTGCACCAGCAAGGCCATGAGTCTGCCTCTGACCATCGGGCGTCTGGCAGTTTTGCGAGCCGCTGAGGTGTAACAGCAACTCTCTCGCCAATGGTCACTTTCAACAACAGCCAGCAAGCCCCTTGTCTCTTGTCTGGGTGCTGTGACACGCAATGGTCACAGCAAATACTACTGTGACAAGCAATGGTCACTTTCAATACTACAGCCAGCAAGCTCATGTCTCCTGTCTGTGCTGTGCAAGTCAAAGGTCGGATGCCAAGCTCAACGCGTGAACTGGGACTATACGTCAGCAGCCCACAATTTTTTTGAAGTGCATGCCTTATTAGAGCCAGCTAGTGTGCTGTTGCCATCAAGGGTGTTCATGAGACAGGACAAATCATTGGCTTGAACAATAGCCGGAAGGGGGGCGCCGAAGTGGCTTGCTAAGTGATATGCATGCACTAGGTCATATGTACGCATGCACGAGAAGAGCATCCGGTCGCAGGTTTGATTTTGTGTTGCTGTCAGTAGCTTTGTCACGCTCTGCCATATGAAGAGTGCATGGGCACCATTTGCTGGTACGACACTCACTTCTGTGGATGGGGCATGATGCAGTGCATGTCCATCTATGACTTGCAGCACGAAATTCATCATGCTCATCTCAATGTATGAATTTTCTTTCTTATTCTTTGCAGTGAGTGTCGGAGCAGAAGCGCCTGTCCTGCTGTCAAGTGCCCCTGCTGCATCAAAATCATTTCAATTAGCTGCCGAAAGCGCTCTGCGCAAGGGTGCTTTACTGCAGACTGGGGCAAATTCAATTACGATTGTACACACTGCGGGGGAAAATAACGCAAGTAGGCAGGGTGAATGCTGGTGCCGACATGTGTGCACAAGCCATTTGCAAGCGTGCAGGACAGCGTGCATACAAGCGAGAGCGGTGTTTCCTGAACAGACGTCGGCTAACATAGAAAACAGCGCGCGAAGCTAGTGAAGTCCACCGATCACAGAAAAGCAGCTTGCGTGCACCGCAGGCATTTATTTATGTAAAAAAAGCTGGGCCGATGGTCTCGTCGCAGAAGGCGGCTGTGCTCGCGGCCGCGAATCCACGCTGCTAATCACGCGCGGAAGTGCCATTGGCAGGCATACTACTGCACTACAGACTGTGCACCAATACGTGAATGCTAGCAGAAAACCGCAGCAGTGCTCGCCTCTATGAATCACGTGGGCGGGCTACTGACTACAAGAATAACGTGGGCGGCTACTGCTATAGTGTTGCACCGCTCAGAATATTGAGCACACAAGCTGTCGTTGACTCCATGCTTGAAAGCGCCGGCGTCGCAGTGGCGGTGCGTGCTGAATGCAGAAGCCGGTGCGGTGGCCGTGATGTATTCCCATTGCCGCTCATACGACCCGTGTCTTGTGAGCGTTGCGCGGCGATCCGTACTTGATTTGTGCCTGCTCGATGCTGCGGCCTGCGCAGGGGGGTTGAGAGTGCAAAAGCGGGGGGGGGGGGGGGCGGGGGCAAGGCAGCGAGCGCCGAAACAAGATGCAGCACCGCAACATGCATCATGCACAAGGGACGGACAGCTGCTTCACATGCTGCGCAGGTGCCGATCTGTGCTGGGGCAAGAGATTATGGATAGACGCGCACCATGACACAATGGGCTGCGATGCTGCTGCTGCGTAAATCATGGTCGCAAGGCGTATGTAAATGAAAGAGCAGCAAGCGCGTCTACAAAGAAACTTGCTAAGACGGCACGTCATGCTGGATGTACGGCGGAAAGCTGGTACTCACTCGTGAGAGCGCGCACACGAGAGTCTTGTAGTCTCGCTTTGTACGGCAACGAGCCTGAAAAGGTCTGTCGCCAAGCCTTCACACCGCAACAAGGTGGAGACCGATCGCGAAGGAAAAAAGGCCCAGCCGCTGCCAGCGCTGAGCCTCCGCCACAACAGCGAGCCCCGGTGACGATGCAGAAGGTGCGCGACGCAGGCCAACCGCAGAGGCGCTTGTGTGACGGAGGCGCAGCGCAGAGCAGCGCCTGAGAACAGTATCTGGCGTAGGCGCCCAGGCCAAAAGTGCCCCTTGCGCAGAGACGCCATGGTGACCTCTGAGCACCTACATTGGCCGTTGGTGAAACACGGCCGCGCGGCCGCGGGACCTGGACCATAGTACCGTACATCTAGAGCGGCAGGTGTGGCGTGGGGCAAAGCAGCAACCCGCGTATCGTCCCGTCTGCCTCCCCCCACACAGAAATCAGGCTACACCTGGTTTCCGTGCCACTACCTCTGTGCTATGTGCGTGAGGGGGTCCTGTGGGCCTCGCAGAGAAGCCGCTGCGTATGCTCCTGTCGGCTTCTCCTTCGCTCTGCAATAGCTGCTCATGCGGGCCATGGGAGAGAGCAGCACCCGCGTACCGTCCTGTCTGCCTCTCTCACATGGCCTACATGAGCGCTGCCTTTTCTTGATAAGCTCCTTTTCTCATGTGGGCAAGGGAGAGAGCAGCACCCGCGTACCGTCCTGTCTGCCTCTCCCTTATGCCCTACATGAGCGCTGTCCTCCCCTATGCTCCTTTCCTCGGCACACGGACCCACCCAGCACACACGGCACAGATCTCACGCGCTACAGCACGAACACTGTAGCGCGGAACTGTGGTGTCCCTGCTGCTCTAGAGACGGTATCTATGCCCCAGCACAACACACTCAAGTGTCGCAGTCTATACAAGCTCCGCCGCTTAGGACGGGGGGAGATGGTCCGGGAAGGGTAGGGTGGGCAACTCCCACCCCCCCAGAGGAGGTTTCTTGCGTCTCCTCCCGTGACAAGTCGCCGACCGTTTCCAGTGCATCAAAGCAAGCTATGATGCGCAGGCCCTATTGGGCCGGCGAGCAGGGCTAGCCCCCCACGTCCAGAGGAGCATCGCTTGTGCGGCTTACTCACCTGTGTCCAGGCCATGACGCCTCGTTCATGGTACCTCTGGGCACTCGCATCGCACAGATCCCCCGCGCCAGGAACGGGAAGGGAAAGAGTGGGGAGGTTGCAGCACCTGCCCACTCTGCTCGGCTCACGGAGGCAGCACGTGCGATGCTGGTGTGCCTCCCACCGCAACCCAGGCTGCTTCTGGTCAACCACCGCGCTGTGTGCACCGGACAGTCTAACTGACGAGGCGGGCAGGGCCCAAAGGCATGCCTGCCTGCCCGTGGCTTCTGATGATAGACTCCAGGACTAATGTAGGAACAATGCAGCGCCCCGTACACGCACGGCCTCGCATCGCTGACCCTGTGGCCACTCTCGTTGTGTGATCACAACGTTTTTCTGAGCCGTTGTGCACCCCGACTCGGACTCGGGGTTTAGTGCATCGGGGGTTCCCCCCCCCCCCCCCACTAACGGTTGTGGCAACTGCTAAGCGGGGGGGGGGGGGGCGTTCATAGCGCATATGTGCGCAGCATGCATGTCAGCTCTTGGTGCGCTGTGAAGCCCCATGCTCCGAGTTGTCAGTAGCTGCAGCATTGCATTGAGGGCGACTTTCTTGATGCAGTTTAGAGGAAAGCTTCAACGGCAGAGCGGCCATGGCACTACGCTTTGTTTGTACAGCTGACCGCATGCGATGACCCATGCGCTGCCTGCCGCGCATGGTTGACGTCAGTTGCGTGGAGGCGTAGTGCGCTAGAAATGTGACGCTGGCAGCTGCGGATGTTCAGCAAAGCACATCACACAGCATGACGACAACAAGCGCGAGGTGCACAAACACAAGGAAATGGGCTTTGAACATGTGACATCTAGTAAGAAACACTTTGTATTTTGAGATGTTTTGGACAAAAAGCAACAACACGCTCGTGACAACCGCGCAACCACACCAGAAGCACAGACTGTGTGCGAGCCTTATTGGCAGGCACCTGTGCATAGCCGTAGCACGCCCGGAGCACATACACGCAGCGCACTGCTGCGCCCACAGGGCATGTCAGCAAATGTGGTGTCACTGGTTGTGGCGCTTGCGCCGCGGCAGCGTCGCACCGGAACCAGCAAGTGGCTCCAAGCAATTGAGCACTCTAGGCAGTGGTGCACCTGATAGACGCACATTCTGAAACACACTATCATGGCTCTGCTGATGCTTGTGCCCCACTTGGGCCACTCTCATCCAGTGCTCAGCACCGTCGCCAACAGCTCATTGGCAGGGGCCATGACTGTCATGGGACGGCGCGTGGCATATGTACAGGCGACACTGTGAGCCAGAGTCCGGCAACATTGCAGAACCGCATCTGTGAGGCTGCACACAGCTAGTGGCACAAACCCACACGCTGTGTGCGCGGCCCCCTTACCTTGCACTGCCGCAGCCGCTGCTGCTGCGCCGTGCCCACAGTGCATGAGACGCAGCCCGTGCGCGCGTGTGTGGGGGGGGGATGAATGGGGAGAAGCCTCAAAAGTTGAGCACTCTGGCACACCAGAGCAGCGGCCCTGGCAAACAACAGAAGCAGCGTGGCTCGGCGCGTGATGCCTATGCGCCGCGGCAGGCGCGCTGGGCGAGGACAGTGAGTGCACGCCGCGGTGAAACTGCGAACGAGCAGCAGCCGCGCAACCTCACGCGCCGCCGCCTGCCGCCGCATCAGCGCCGCCGCCCGCCGCCTCATCTGCCGGCGCCGCCGCTGCCACGGCGCGTGGCTTGCGCTGCTGCTGCTGCTGCGGCTCAGCGGCCGGCGCGGCGGACATTGGGCGCGGCGGCGACAGCGGCGCGGCGGCTCCAGCCGGCAGCATTGTCTGAGGGGCAGAGGGAGTGTGCCCTGCCGGTGGCCGAGAGGCAGCAGCAGCGGCGGCAGTTGGCCACGGCTGATTAATGGGGACCTGCCGCATTGTGCCAGGCGCGCTGCCGCTGCCGCTGCCGCCAGTGCTGCTACCTCGGCCGCTGCTTCCCGTGCTGCCACTGCCTCCGATGAAATCGAGGCAAGAGGGGAACCCTGCGGCAGGCAGGTCCGCGGTCAGCGGCGGCACGTGCTGCTGGCGCTGCCTCTGCTGCTGCTGCTGCTGTTGCTGGTGGTGGTGCTGCTGCTGCTGCTGCTGCCGCATCATGTCCTGGAGTTCAGCGGACGTCGGTTTGCGCTCGTCGTCACCTGCCACATCACCCACATGCATGCCGCTCGTGCTGCCGTCGCTGCTGCAATCGGCCATCGCCGCCGCCGCCGCCGTCGCTGGCGGCTTACTGTCCGCCGCATTCTCGCTTGCTGCTGAGCTGCTGAAGCTGGGCACAATTGCCATCGCTGTGGGCTTCGCATCAAGTGACGCTGCTGGCCGGGAGACTGGTGATGCCGCCGCAGATGACAAAGGCGGCGCCGCTGCTGCTGCTGCTGCTGCTGCCGCCGCTGCTGGTGGCGCCGCTGGCATGGCTGCCGCTGCCACGGCCGGCGCAGCCGCCGGCGGTTGCTGCTGAGCGTCCTGCAGACTCAGCTGGATGGCCAACATCAGCTGCTCTATCTCAGTCTCCGGGATGTCATTGCCCCTGCAAGAGGGAGGGGGGGGGGGGGGACGAGCCCAAGCAAATAAGGCGTGATCTCTCATGGTTTTGCCGCCTGCGCAGGATGATGGCAGCATCTGCAACGTGCCGCATGCAAGCACATAATGGCAGTAAAGCTGTGTTGGCCGCGCCGTCGCGTGCGCAGCGTGGCGTGCATGATTGTTGGTGGTGCACAACGTCCCTCTGCGCTGGGATGCAACTGCAATCAGCGCTTGCTGTCATACATGCTAGAGAGGCTGGCCTCAGATGGCGAGCAATCGTTCAAGTGTACCCGCATTTAATGCCTGAGCTCAACATGGTGTAGGCAAATCATTTCAAAGAATCCTGAACCTGTCCATGTTCACAATGTGCCCCCAAAACACTTACAGTCCAACGCTGTGCTGCCATTCACTGCCGCCGTCCCGCCGCGCCGCCGGTGCGGCCGGCGCTGGCGCTGCCGCCGCGGCCGCCGCCTGCGGCGCCGCCGCCGCCGCCGCCGCTGCTGTCGCCGTGCGCATCGCCTCCTGCGCCTGCCGCACGGCAGAGCCAATGGCGGCGTCGCGAATGCGGAGCGCTGCCTCTTCTGCCTCTCTGGCGCGCCGCGTCTGCTCGTCCACGACGCTGCGCTTGATGGCCTCCAGCAGCATGGCGTCCTCAACCTGCTGCGCGTCGGAGCCGTCCGACAGGCGCGCGAGCTGCGCCGTGGGCGTGGGGGGGCGGGGGCGGGCGGCTCGATGCGCGCGGACGGGCATCAGAGGCGGTGCGCGCGTGTGGGCGGGCGTGCAGCGCGGCGAAGGCGTCTCTGATAAGCGCGAGCGCGCTAGGCGAAGGCAGCAAGCACTGCGCAGCCGGGCCGTCGCAGCGGCGACGCGGCGTTGCGCATGCCGGAGGCGCGCAGCGCGCACCAGCGCACCATAAGCCCGCAGTGCGTGAATGTGGTGCACAGCGTCGAGCGACTCGGGATTGACAATCAGCGCCTGAATGCATATGCTACGCAGGCGCCCGAGGGGGGTCTACCAGCGCTGTGAGCATCCCGTCTCAGCAATGCATGCAAGCGGAACACTTCCGGATGGCTCTGCTGCCGATCACCAACGGGGATCGCCGCACCAAGGTTCACCGTCGGCCGCCACCGTGATCCAATGCCATCATACGTGCCGGCTGTGCCACATGAGACGCATCATCATTACCATTTATGCTGAGCACTGCTCATCAGGCAGCATCACGCCTCTGTGATCCTCACCAGATCGGGCGGCCCAAACGCCTGCAGAAGGTCCTCCAGGCTGCGCTGCCGCTCGCCGTCGCCGCCGCCACCGCCGCCGCCGCCGCTGCTGCCGCCGCTCCCCTGCCGCGCGCTCGTAGCGCTGCCGCCGCCGCTGCTGCTCGCGCCGCTGCCCGCCCTCAGCGCCCTGTCGGACGCCTGCAGGTGCTGCAGCCGCACCTCCATCTCCAGCTGGCGCCGCGCCTCCACGGAGGCCACAGGAACGGCAGTGGCGCCGCCGCTGCTGCTGGCCCCGCCGCCGCCGCTGCTGCCAGCGCTGCCGCTGGCGGCGCTGTCAGCGCGCGGCCTGCTGCTGCTGTTCGCGGCGGAAGCGGCGGCGGTACCGGTGCTTGACGCAGCTGACAGAGGCTGCGCGCCAGGTGGAGGCTGCTGCTGCTGCAGCGCAGGAGGAGCAGCAGCCACGGCGGCGGCGGCGGTACCGGCAGCAGCGGCGGCGGCGCCTGCGGCATCGGGCGCGGACGCACCTGCTGCTGCGGCAGCTTCCTCACTGGCTTTGCGTTTGCAGTACTCCTCTTCCTGAGCCTGCAGAAGGTCGCAAGGGTGCATCGCAGTCAGCAGCATGTAAACATTGTGCTCCGCTGACAGCCATACCGGGCCGACCTGCGCCGCGCCATTGCTCGTTGAACAGCAGGTGACTGCATGTGCTTACAACTACAGCCTGGCGGCATGTACGATGCTGTGAGTGCGTGCAGCACAAAGCTTGCCTGCGCTCTGCGCAAGCTGCGCATGGGCAGCGAAGCTGCGCTCAGCCTGAGAGGCGCAGGCAATCCTGCGCGCGCGCAGTGACAGCAGAAAGCCGCACATGCACACAGATCAGTATTCAGAATGCCATGCGCAGCGGCACTCTGTCAGACACGCATTCACATCGCCGCCATGCACGCATGTTGTTTTGAATGTGGTGCGCTCATCGCGTTCAGCCAATGTTGCAGCACTCAACTTCCAGGACAGGCCGCTGCCCCTGCCTGGCACACATCGTGCGCGCACCACTGCCGGACCGAATGTCTGCGAGAGGGCGCAGCGCAGCTGGGGCGCCGCGCTGCCTCCGACTCCCGTCAGCGCCTCCACACGAGCCCTCTCGTCAGGCCCAGCAACCGAGGAGCGAGTTTACTCATACACACCAGCTCTGCCTGCCTGCTGCCGCAGCAATGGCGCGGCGCTGCTCCCTTCCCGATCGGCCGCGCTGCGTGAGCACCCCCCCCCCCCCCCCCCCCGCCCCCAGGCCCCAACGCACGTAATCGCCGATGTTAACCTTGCCCCCGCCCCCCCAACGACACACGCAATCGCCAATGTTGAACTTGCCTGCGCCGCCTCGCGCGCCGCCCGTATGCGCGCCTCAATCACGCACTGCTCCTCCACCAGGCGACGCTCCCTCTCGGCATCGCTCAGCGGTCCCGAGTACGCGACCGCAAAGCGCGACGAGTTGCAGAACGGGCAGTCCACGCTCGCGCGCGGCGGCTTCAGTTGCAGCCAGCACTCGGTGCCTGGCGCGAGCAGCCGGGGGGGGGGGGAGGGGCGCGCAGGGGAGCGCGATGATGAGCATGAGCGCAGAGGGGATTCGCAGCGCAACAGCAAGGGGGCGTAATTGCGGTTCACGCGGCGTGTCATCGCCGGCGCGCTGCGCGGCGCCCTCCAGACGGCAGTCGCGCCACGGGGGAATGCGCATCGCGCCTGCCGCTGCGGCCTCTCGTGGGCCAGGCGCTGCAAGGCGCGTCAGTGGACACATTGCTGACTGTTCTGAGCAGAGTGCCAAGCGATCTGTGTACAGGAAGTGGCCACGCACAACAGCTGCACAGGGGTTCTGTGAGAGCTCAGAGCGATGCTGCCTCCCCAACCCTTACATAGTGGCTTCCCGCAGCAGACCGTGGTGTTCACGCCGGCGTAGCTCATGAAGCAGATCGGGCACTCCTCTGCGCTCTCATCCGGATCCTGTGACACGAAGCGGCAGACAGAGGCTTTGTGCGTCAACCTCTGGTCAGCCAGCACCGCGAGCGATCGATGACGGAACAGACCAGCACACCGCGAAGTGTCGGCTGCTTTATGGGCCCAAACTCAGATCTCTTCACATGAAACGCTCACCTCCAATGGCGGATAGCGAGGAGCTAGTTCCCCGTGTAGTATCCATCTGCGATCGCAGAAGGCAGAGCACACATAGTTGATCAGGTGAGGGAGATGGAACGTGGCAGATGTGCCGATTGGTCGATGTCTCCTCTCACCTGCGCACGACTCGCTCTTCATGGGCACAGCTGGAGTAGAGGCCATTGTTGTGACAATACCGTTCAGCGTCTCTGCTGACTGCTTTCTTCCTCACAGTGTGTGTAGAGCTGAAGTTGCCCATCTACCAGCACAACAGCAGAACAGCTCTGCAGGTGCGTCCCCTGGAGAGACAGTGGTGATGGCGGCTGCTGCCGACCTACTATACGTCACCAACCAGCGTTGCTGCCACACCGCCCCCTTACACCCGCTTGACACAACTGGAACCGGAGACGAAGCTCAAGTTGAACTTGAAGGGACGTTTGTGTAATCGCAGGTTTTGTGAGCTCATTGCACATTGACCTTCTCACAGCCGCCATGCTGGCGGTGGCGTTGCGTTGCGGGCACCTGGTGCCTGCCAGGACGCCAGAATCCTTGCTGGCACTCGGTGTGGGCAACAAGGTACTGCTGGCCTGGATCCACGGGGACCGAAGCAGCAACAGCCAACACAAAATACCTGGGCTCGCTGCAAAGCGCAAATGGAGTGAAGTAGTGGCTCAAGCAAAGGTGATAGGCAGAGAGAATCTCACCAAGCGCGAGGCATACTTTGTCTTGAGGCAGCCAAGTGGGAAAAAGATCCCGACGACGCCGTGCTCACGCTGGACCACATAAATCGCATGGGATGGGAGATATCAGATGATCAACGGGACCGCCAACGGAACTTCCATATTGGCGCGCTGGCACGTGCCGATCGAGCAACGGACGCCTGGCACACCTGCCAAGAGTACATACAGAGCGGCTTCCGGCCGGGCGTACCAACCGAACCGTGCAGCATGTTGTGTGCGCGCTTGCGAGGCAGCGGGAGTACGGGATGGTGCTCCGCTTCCTGGAGACCGTCGGGGGGACTACTGGCCTCAAGCTGGACGTCCAAGGCTACAACGTAGTCCTGATGGCATGCAGTATGGCGGAGTCATTAGAAATCGCTTTGCAGCTGTACCACCAGATGGTACACGTGGATCGCAGAGAGCCCAACGTGCGGACCTACGATTGTCTCCTGAGGTGCTGCTGTCACCACAAGGATTGGCGCGTGGCGCTGCGTCTATTTGCCGAGATGCGGCGGCGAGGCGTCATTCCGGACGCGTTGGTCTGGACGAAGCTGCTGGAAACCCTTTCAAAAAGCCAACAGCATGACCTGGTACGTGCGCGCTTTGTCTCTAGGAACCGTTTCTGTGTGGGTGCATGTGTGCTCATTGACGGCAGCCAGCTTGCCGAGCGTCACTGTGCAGAGCAGCGACCAACAGAATGTCTTGTTACTGTAGTTGATTGGCTTAACGTTCATCAACTTCCAGGGTTGCGATGCGAGGCTTGCGTGCACGACTGGCACACCTTACTTCAATCGACTCCTCTGTTGTGTCGCAAGTGCATATTGACTGTGGCATTGCTCTGAGGGGCGTCGATCGGTCATGGCGGCGGTGCTCACGATCCACGTACTCCCCCGCGTCGCATGTCTTCAAGGTCACCGCCATCGCCGTTGCATCGCGCAGAGCAGGTGTTTCAGTGGTTCGGCGACATGCAGGCGGCGGGCGCCGTGCCGCCCGTGCGCGCTTACGCGCCCGTCCTGATGGCCTGCATCATGACGGACGACGCGGCGCGCTTCCGCGCGCTGACGCGCGAGCTCGGCGCGGCGCGGCGCGACACGCCCAAGGAGTACGACGACATGTACTCCGAGCTGGTGGACGGCTTCACAAAGACGGGCCAGCTGCGCGCCGCCGTGCGCCTCCTGGACGCGCTCGCCGCGGCGGGCGCGCTCACCGCGCGCGTCGCGCAGCCGCTCTTCGTCCGCTTTGGCGGCGGCGACGCGGGTGACCTCGGCGCGGTGCGCGGCCTCGTGGGCGCGCTGCGCGCGCGCGGCGTGCCGCTGCTGCAGGAGGCGTGGGACATGGCCGTCAACACGGCGTGGCGCGCCGGCGAGACGCGCAAGGCGTGCGCGTGGTACGCCGAGGCGCGCGCCAGCGGCGCCTTCAACCCGTACAGGCTGCGCAGGAAGGGCGTCGAGCCCGGGCGCCCCGGGTGGACCACCGAGACGCCGGCGGCGGCGACAGCGGCGGCAGCGGCGGCGGCGGCGGCGCCGGCGCCGGGCCCGCGGAGCGCGCGGACGTCGCGCGCGTGACCATCATGGACTTCCACCACCACAGCGTCGGCACTGCGGCCGCGGCGCTCGCGCTGCAGCTGCGCAACATGCGCGCGCAGCGGCAGCAGGGCGGCGCCGCCGCCGCCGGGCACAAGCTGTACCTCATCACCGGAAAGGGCCACCTTAGCGGCACGCACAAGGGCAGGGTGAGAGCCGCTGTCACGGCGCAGCTGGAGCGGGCAGGGTTGGAGATTTCCGTCGTCCCCGGCAACGACGGCGTCCTCGAGGTCGTGTTCTGAGGGCGTGACAGGGGTGCCGTTGACACGAACTTCAAGTCGAAGACTGCGAGCTGCGCGCGTGCTTGTGGCGTCTGCTGTGTGTGTGGGTGTGTGTGTGGACGCCCTGCGACGCAAAGATTTCCCCCCATGCGCATGATTTGGAGAGCCTCCCACACGCCACCCACGTCAGGCCCGACACGTGCTTTCTAGTGAAGGGGATATGTGGCTGCTGCGGCGCTTGCAAGATCACCCGCATCAACTTCAAATGCCGCCATCATGTTCAGGTGTGCACTCGCGACAGCACCTGAAAGCAGTGCTCAAATCATAGCTTGCATGTTTCAAAGGCTGACCCAAGTCACCCAAACCTTTACAGCGAAAAGTTGCCAATGTGCTGAGATAGCTTGGTTATGAAAGTGACATGCGCACTGAATCGCAAGTACATACAGCACGTAGTGACTGATATCGCACCGCTGCCTCTTGCATGTGTCAATCATGCTCTGACAACAGGTATATGATCCATGATCATGATCTTAGTCACTGCCTGCATGGTGGCATAAGGACTTGTATATTGACGCAAAGGTTGCACGCCATGCCAGCACCCCCTGCTTCATGCAAAGATGCTGACACTGACAGTATCCCTAATGAACCCCTCAGCGGTGGCGTCCGCTGTGCGGCGCGCGCAAAGTGCCGCACCACAGCACCCTCTGCCCCACGCACAGGACTCTGTGTCTGCTGCCATCAGTCCAGCACAGCAATTCAAAGCAGGGCTCGCAGACGTGGGTGCTGGCTCCATCTGCTAAAATCACACACAGATTGAGCACACAACACTACGACAGGGAAAATGCACAGGGGCGCAGCGTGGAGGATTCAAGATTGATCTATTGATGTAGGAACCAGGAGGGGGACGCGGAAATCCAAACAGGGCGGCGGCACTTGGTAGAGGAGAAACAGCCATGGGGGGAAAGTGGGGAGGGGGGGGGGGGGGGGGATGAGGCAGAACAGGCCCACACCGAAATGAACCACGCAGCGCGCCGCACTGTGACAGAGCTCAGCTGCCACCCGCAACTTCAAGGCAAGACGCGCCGCCAACTGGTAGACACACGCGTTCAA